>JBBMOL010000032.1:2400000-3000000 GCA_037954665.1 Laguncularia racemosa | reverse complement strand
CTACTGATTTTGTAGCTAAATTCCTGGTTGACAATAGAAGTCGACTTGGCCACCTTTATATTAGGATTCTCCGTAAGAAGATTTAAAAATCAACTGGCAAGACTATTGCAATCTAGCTGTGGGTGATCTTGGCTAATCAAAGGGTTATTGTATGTGTGTGAACCCTTTAATCTTGTCACCATGAACATACCCTCCAACTTCTTCTTTCAAGCCTAAAGCCACCATTTACAACTGTCATCTCTTTTCAAACAATAAACAGACCACAACAATGGACTAGACTTTACAACAGTGAAGTTGCAATGGTTCTTCATATGGTAAGACTTTATTGCTTGAATGACATCTGTCTTCGTCTTGAATCCCATGCTCGATAGAAGTCATCACTACTTCTCAAACCATTGCAAAGATTGGTTTGTTCCTACTCGAAATAAACATAATTATATCGCCCTTATAATTGTAATACAAAATAGGATCTTTAACTGGCATAGTTGGTGGTTTAGCTTACTCTACTCGATGTATTTGCTATCTCGAGTAGGTATGTACGGTTGGAGACTTTCTTCCGATTCTTCATCTCATTCGTTCTCACTCTCCTCATTTTCTCATCAGAACTCTTCTCATTATCACTACTCTACTGTTTGACACCTATTCCACCATTGGTGTCAATTGTAGCCTCCGCTCCCACATGAACCATGTATGAATCTCATGTGTCTAATTGTTGTAATGCTAGAGTAACTGCTTTATCTATTTCATCATCATCATTCACTTCCATCAGGGTTAAAATGTCGACGGCTTCAGTTGCATTTCTCTAATGTCATGTGATGAATGTAGTTGATTACTTGCATCGAATGTTTGCTTTATTGAGCACCCCCTCTCAAATTGTCAGAAATTTTGATAAATAATTGTTTTATGCCACAATCTCCATATGATTATACCATTTCAATAAATTTTTTAACATTTTCGTTGTTTCCGATTACTATCAATGCATAGCATGTATTACCTCCATGGAACATCGGATGCTTATGAATTATCTCAACCCCCACTTTGGTTGGATTAACTTCGATGCTGCGACATATTCTATATAAAAATTCGTTGTAATTGATGTTTTTCTTTATTTTCAACTTTTTTACTAGATCTTTATCATACTTTGGCTCCTAATTACCAGCCACAATATTTTCAAATGCATAGATCATCAGTTTCATGTAATAAGTCATTTTTTCCTTATCCTTAATATATATAAATTATAAGCTTTTAAATAAATACGACAATTTCCAATAACAACATTATAAAATTTTAAAATAAAAAAATAATTTCTATAACATTTCAAATATTAACTTTTTTCCTCATTATTGCCAAACGATTTTGTTTCTACTAAAAATCTATCAAAAGTTATTTTTTCATAACCTTTTCGCTGCTAAAATTTTCAACCATTTTCGTATCATTTTACAATACTATAAAAATTATTTCACATTCAAGATATTACAAATTTTCATCAAAATTATTATTTTTTATTTTCAATAATATTTATATAAAAAAATGCAGAGTAATATTTTCAAAATAATATTTATACAAAAAAATTTTCCTGTCATTTCTCATTTTAATTATACTTTTAATTTTCCTCCAATTATCCTTCGATTGTTTCCAAACAATTTTTTTTTCTAAATATTTGTCCAAAATGAAATTTTTTATTATATTTTCCCACTAAATTTAAAAAGAAAACTGTATAATACTACAATAATTATTCCATACTTTATATATTTCACATCCTTTACAACAATAAATCCTTATTCTAATACAAAAATTAATATTACATGTTATGCATTACAACATATATATATATATATATATATCATATTTAATAAATTATAATATAACAATAACAAGTAATATTTTCTATAAAATATGCAGTTATATTAATATTTTTCTAAATCTTACATCAAATATAAATACAGATAATCCTATGTTCCATGGGGGGTAATATATCACAATTGATTAGCTGTTAAAAAACAATTAGATCTGGAATATCCTATGTAGAATCACATCTTCTTCTTTCTCTTTCCTGTGTGCGAGAATGAGAGAAAAACTAGATCTGGGTATTTTCTATGTGTTGTGTGTTTCTTACTCTTACCGTATTTATATTTTTTAGTTTCTGTACAGTCATCATGTGTTTATAAATCAACGATGAGTACAAATGAAATAAAAAATTGGATAGTGGGATATTGTATTGAAGGCGTAGACCTGATCTACACCTTCAATGTAAAAATTTCCAGTATCACTAAAAACACATACTCAATCTGCGACTTCGCAATCTATTTTAGTAATAATTTTTATAGGTATAATATTTTTGTAAATTTTTAAAATAATAATATCTAAGAATGAAATCCTTTAGTTTTACAAAATGATATATATTTATACTTATATCTTATTTTTTTTTATATCTTATTTTAAATAAACATTCGGTTGAAATGCTAAACTTTATAAGCGGATATAACTTGATTATATGCTCCCGTTTTAACAAAAATCCAAAACCCATTTATAATGTAGTGGTATTATGATAGAGGGGCAATTGGCAAATCTTGCCCTAAGGTTTCAACCATAATTGTGACACTAATTCAGACAGTAAGCTCTGTCCAATCAATTGACAAAGAGAGACAGTTCTACGTCTACTACACTACAAGTGAGCTATGGCTGTCTTTGTCCATTTGCTTCACCTTCGACCAAAAGATGGGAAAAAGAAATTAAGAAAACAAACTTAAAAAAAATGCCCATCTTTCTCCTTTCTTTTCTTTTCTTTTCTTTTCACAAAAAAAATAAAGAAAGGAAGAAAGTTCTTGGAACCTTACTCAGTCACTACTCATAGCAGTAATCTATTTTGTCACCCACTTGCACGCACCTACACTAAGTACACACGCAGAAAAATCTTAAACCGCTTAACTTCATCCTTGGGCACCCGTGATTTTCATGCCTTATGAGAGTGAACTACTACTTTTAGTTTACCCACTTCTCTTGATTGTCCATCCCATCAAGAATGTTGCAGAAACTGGTTTTATCTCCTTGAAAGGTTGGAACTTTGTCCATTTTTTGATACGATGTTTGGAAATTTTCAATCTTTTGGGTTGATTTGATAAAATCATAGGAATTGGGTGGGTTTTTGTTGAATTCTGGCTTTTGGGTACTTCAGAATTTCAGTGAAGTTTTAATCTTTAAAGATCTGATTGAATATCGAACGAGATTCTACAATCTAATGAAGGTTGGGGGTACAATAATGCGGATTCGAACTTTATACTGAAATGCATCTAGTTTTGGAAATTCGATGTACAACAGTTCTTCCTCCTAGCCGACATGCATTTTCTTTCTTATGGAGCTTTATGTCTATTCAAAGTTCTGATTTCTTTTCTCACCGTTTTTCTTTTTTATGATTGCTATGCATTTGCCACTGAAGTTGATGGATGTAAATTTCCATTTTATAGAGTATTGCTTACAAAATTTGTAGTTAAAAAGTTTGTATCCTATTGTATTGTCTAGAAGCATTTCTTGTCCTTCAATTTTCACGTTTACATTTTAATTTTTATGGAGAGGAAAGCTGCTAACCCTATATATATATATATATATTGTTGTTATGCTTTTGAGAATTTAATTTCGCTTCATAATGTTGGTTTGGTTCATAATGCTACGACTTGTTGCTGGATTATACAGTTGTGAAGTAAATTTGTTAAGGTTAACCATTTTATTTTGTTGGCTTATGTTTTATGAGGCAGATTTTCTGTAGTTATTTCATTAGTTGATGGGTGGGATACTGTCCAAACGTGGGGGTTTCACTTCCGCTTCTCGATCAAGTTCACGTTCATGGGGTGATCAGGCATATCAGCATTATTCTTATTCTCAAACCAGTCAGGACTATGCACCTCAACAATATTACGATCATCCACCTCAGAGTTATGGGGGTCATGCCCCTCCATCTGGGAGAAGACTTGAGAGGAAGTACTCGAAAATAGATGATGACTTCAGCAGCCTGGAGCAGGTTCGTTATGCTTCTTTACCGTATGATGTTTTCAATTAGCTTCTTCTTGTAGCATACCTCTGCTGCTCATGCACACCTTGCTCTTTCCAAGGTTGTTTTTCAGGAGGTCATTCCATATGAGTCCTTAGTAGTGATCAGATATCTATTACTGTTTGTCCAAGGATTGTTCTTTACTTTTATGATTGACATACTACTTCCATAGTCCGTGGACCGTAGCATATTAGATAAGCTCGGATTTGGACCACCTAATTGAGTTCTTTCTCTTGAAATTGTTCTTTTTGCAAGTGATTTTGTGCATTTGAACTAATTCTTATTATATCTTTGGGGAACATGGAAGGAAATAGGATTGTACTGCTTTTTCAAATTCTCTAGCTAAGTGGTTGTATTGTAGATAAAAAAAGATAAAGATTGAAAGAATAGCCTTGGATTTATATGCAGTTTGTGTATTACATATAAGGATCAGTACTCATGGAAATAAGTATTATGTTTGATGAACCAGATATAAACACTGGCTGGTTGAGATCATTCAAGGTAAGCATGTTAACTGTGTAACAAACAAGCTTTGTATGGTAAAATGGTAATATTAATAACGAGATGTCTGGGTGGCTCTGATAGTTAGTCATGCTAGCTATTTAGACGTGTAGACTACAACTCTGGTACTTTAAAAGCATAAGCTGCAGCATGTACCTGAGGAAGCGAAAGTTGTAATGCTGTAGTGCCATAGTTTATCTTGCACATGAGCTTCAGGAGGTGAAACTTGTGACCCTGTAGTTCCATAGTTTATCTGGTGCATGGGCTTGTGGGGTGCTTATGTGCTTAGAGGTAGATGGTGGTTAGGCTCAGATTACTCTTTTAATACTTGGAGGATAACTGTAATATGTGAACCTTCTTTTGACCATATTTTGATTGTTTATATGATATATATGGACCACTACTACAAATATTACCACACTCGTAATTGTGAATTATCAATTGCTTTATAACCCCGTGAGTTGCATAAAGTAGAGTACACAAAGTCTGAGGGTCTTGGGAGTTTAATAAAACGTTGATTGGTGGGAAAAAAAGTGGAAGAAAGATGCTGTCCAACTGGATTGGGGCCATGGATCTAGGAAATAGCAAGAATTCTTGACTTTGTGAAGATTTACCAATTTGGGTAATTACCAAATGTTCCCCTCCTTGATTTTCATGTAAGAAACACTTATACTTTCAACACTTATTTCATCTTTACTGATTAATGAAACTTGATTTTTTTTTTTCTCTCTCTCTCTATAACCTTCTCTCTTCTTTATATCCAAGCTGAGCAGCGTTCTGATATATCACTCTTACTTGTTGACTTTGCAACTTTTCTCCATACCATGTTGTATCTCGTGCTTATAGTGAGGTTCGATATTTCAATTTAATCTATGTGGATCTTGTTTAAATTGAAATGCTTTCAGATTTAACAGCATGTACTATCATAATGAAAAGTAGGATGGTAGAAAAGGACAATGGGTAGTGGATTCTGATATATTTGTCTTCTACTTTTGTTGCATGTTTCATGATTACTGGTTAGTCTTTCTGTCTGTGTCTTTGATTTTCTGCTGACATGGTGACTATCATTAATCAGAAAATTTCCTTCCTCAGGTTACAGATGCTCTAGCACGCGCTGGCTTGGAGTCTTCAAACCTTATAGTCGGCATCGACTTCACAAAAAGCAATGAATGGACAGGTTTGCTTTTGTTCAAGTAATAGAGGCTTATTTTCAATTTGCAGGCAGGCTAATTTCTTCTGGGAAAAATTAACCAAAAAAACTTGCTAACAGGTACAAGGTCATTTAATCGCCGCAGCCTACATCATATTGGAGAGGAGCAAAATCCCTATGAACAAGCAATATCGATAATAGGAAAAACATTATCTTCTTTTGATGAAGACAACTTAATTCCCTGTTTTGGGTTTGGAGATGGTATCTCTTTCGTTATTAGTTTGTTCTTGGTTCTCATGTCATGTTGATGAAAATAATGTATCCATTGTAACTGGCAGCTTCAACACATGATCAGGAAGTTTTCAGTTTCTACCCAGATGACAGAGTCTGTATTGGATTTGAAGAAGTACTAAGAAGATACAGAGAGTTAATCCCTCGGCTACGATTAGCAGGTTGCATATTTATTCTTCTCCGCTGACCTCAACATAAAAGACAGGAACATTTATACATATGCAAAATTGAAACTTATGTTTAAGGGACTTTCTTCTATCTTTTTCTGATTTTAGGTCCAACATCATTTGCTCCCATAATTGAAATGGCCATTACCATCGTTGAACAAAATGGTGGGCAGTATCATGTCCTGTTGATAATTGCAGATGGGCAGGTACTTGAAATTTCACCCAGTGCCTGTGAATAATCAATGAAATTTTGCTTCAATATCTCAATGTTACTTGTTAGTCTTTTAGTATAGATGGAATCAAGAACTTGGCATTGGCTATTTGGTCTAATATTAGGACACTGGATGAAGCTTTCCATAGTTATTCACCATGCATCCAAAAGAAATTGTTTTTATCATTAAACATGTAAACCTATGGTACCTTATCATGAATGCAGCACTGTGAGAATGATATGCCATCAAAACTATAATTTGAAATGCTTCTATTTATGATGATTGTCAGTGGGTTTCTTTGTATCAATGATATATCAAATATCATGAGGGCATAATCATACCTTTCAGATAGCAAACAATGTAGGCCTTTTATGTGGATTTGAGAAAATTTTAGTGTTGGACATTCTTGAAAAGAACATTAAATCACTTAGCTTTGACTTTGTGTGCCAATAATGTATACATAATTGAATCTCGCATTGTTATAGGTGACTAGAAGTGTTGACACTGGTCATGGCCAGCTAAGTGCACAGGAAAAGAACACGGTTGAGGCAATTGTGAAAGCTAGGTAATTTGCAGTTTGAGTCTTGTATTTCAGTCACCAATTTTTTTCTAACTATATTTTCTTTTCTTGGCAGCAATTATCCATTATCCATTATACTTGTTGGAGTTGGAGATGGGCCGTGGGACATGATGAAGGAATTTGATGATAACATACCTGCTCGGGCCTTTGATAATTTCCAGGCAAGTATTGATAGCTTTTGGATTGTTAATATGTGCATGTTGCAGCGCTATTATAATTTTCTTTTAACATGGCTTATCTTGTTGAATTTGCTGTTGCTGGTGTAGTTTGTCAACTTTACAGAGATAATGTCAAAGAACATGGACCGATCCAGAAAAGAAGCAGAATTTGCTCTTGCAGCCTTGATGGAAATTCCTTCTCAATATAAAGCAACTTTGGAGCTTAGTATACTAGGGTAGCATAACAACTTTCCATCATCAAGGACTTACACTCCCCTTATTGTTTTTTCTGTTTGCTTATCTCGATTACTGTTTGATCAGTGCCTGCAGGGGAAAGGCGATAGACAGGATTGCTCTCCCTCCTCCACATTACGATAATTCTTCTACTGCTTCTTTCAGCATGTCAAAACCTTCAAGGAAAACCCATTTTCAGCCAAGTGCACCTTCTGCTAGACACACTACAGCTGAAGCCACTATCTCTTCAAGTTCTGCTTCTGATAGTCATGTAAGCATCTGTTCCTGTTTATTTTTCATTTAATCTGATGCTCTAGATCTAATGCAAAGATTCATAAAACTCCAGTCTCGCAATTCAAACTTAATCATTTTACTAGCTAACAAAATAAGAAAGGATAAGGCACATAGTTCTAAACATTGCAATGGTGTGGTCATAAGTTGAAGTTCTCTCATAAGGAACATGATCTCCATCATTCAAGGATAGATTGTGGCTCTTCTTGGTCTATAGCCAATTATGGAAATGTTACAACAGAGAATTGACACTTCTATAAGATAAGGTGGTTTATATAGATGTTAATTTGTTGAGCACAGACCCCATAAGTAGCCACTGTTTACTTTTATAGATTAATTTATATCACATTAGGTGAGCTTATTATTAATAAAAGATTGAACAAGCTTTTGTTTCTTTTCCAAATAAAATTCTTTTGTTTCCTTTCCAAATAAAAAGTTATTAGACAAGAAACCTTAACATCATTTTCTCCATCCAATGGTTGTATTCCATATGAGTTAAGTTCATTGCTTTCTTAATTATTATTTTATGGCCTGTCCAAGAAGATTGTCATTTGTTTTCCATGTGGATGATTTCAGCTTCTCCACCTATAACGTTTCCTTGTGCCATGTATATATAATCTATCAAAGAATGTTTTGACCGATGTTAGGTTTAGCACCATGACCACCTAAACACAAAGTGTAAGCTTTTAGATTTAGTTTAGACCAAATCAAGTGGACAACTTAATTATATAGGAGTTGAATAATGAGAGAGGGTTTGAACTTGGGACTTCTTGTGTAACATCCAGAACTTAGATGTCATAATCCGCTATGTGTTCCTATGGTGTAATGACATGCTAGGGTTCTCATTTACGCTTGTAACTTCAACCTATTCAACTTTCAACTTCAATTTATCATTAACTTCTTCAATAAATAAAAATAAATAACTCATAGGCAAGTCATTCCACCCACAATTGTAATTTAAAAATAAACAGCAGCACAAATTCAGTTATATAGTTAAAACCACAGTTTTCATAGAGTATTAACAAACTATAAACAAGTGAATTTATCAACTATATATTTCCATTAGAATTATCTCTATGTCCATCAATAAAATCCTAAATTACTCTCACTACTCATCATATTAATAGTAATAGTCTCACTCATTTTCATCATGGTAATAATAGTACACATTTTTGTACTTATCATACTTAGCATATTCATCAAATCCACTTGCAGTTGAAAAAGAAAGAGTTAAACCTAAGCTTAATACATAAGTACCATAAGCACATATTTGTGCATTTAGATCACAACATATATACACAAAGGGATGCAATAGTAATATCGCAATCAATTCATTTGTTAGCATTGATTTGGCCATCAACCATCAAAGAGGTACTCATGATCTCACCACACTGTATATAATATATATATAAAGAGAGAGAGATCTTAGGTTGGGAATTGTCACTGTAAGTCCCAATACCTCTAAAATCTAACCCAAATTGTTTTAGTATAGGACTCTATTAAAAACAATGTCGTATACTGATCATTAGAGTGCTCTTTAGGGATTTGCTATTGCTATCTTTAAGATCAAGTCAACCACAAACAACACATAAGTCCAATATTATTTAAGTTCATTTACTTTACTATGCTAATAGTTACAAGCAACAAATATGGTAAGCACGTATTTGAAATCTTACTATTATTTGGCAACTGACTCCATGTAACCTATAACTTGATCAAAAGTACATAGATAACTATTCTTATTCTACTTCCTAATTGTTCAGAATTAGTTTGGATGTGTGTTGGAAAACAAAAAATAAAAGAAAACAGTGGTTTTGCTTCCCTAAGATGTTCATAAGGGGTTCATAGGCATGTACCTTGATCGTGACCCTTCTTGTGATCAAAGGGAATTGGGGTGAACCTAGGCATGTTTAACTTGTAGGTTCACAATCATGATCATGGGCATGATCCTTGGCTGTGAACTTCTCTTAGCATGCTTCCAATCTTCATCATGTACCATGAATTTCTTGTGTGATTTGTTCTACAAGTTCGCGGGCATGATCACGGTCGTGATCTTTGCCTGTGATCTTCTTAGAAACTCAAAATCATACTAAATCTCTAAATTCTTCCAAAACCAATCAATTTTATTTTGATCAAAATGTCAAAACGTCACTTTTACATAATTGTGAACCACTTATTTGCTTCAATTCAATTCAACAATCATAATTTCTATTTGATCCCACAAACTTGATTCGTTACTTTTGCAACTCTTGTCCCTCCAACTATCAACAATCAAACCGCATTGCATTTAGATTATTAACAAATAATTGGGTCTTACCTGAAAGAAATTGCATTGCTTTTTGTGCAAATTTACTAAGGAACTCGATGGGTATTAATGTTGGCCTTTTGGTGTAACTGGTGCACAAAATAGAAAAAAAAGAGACAGATAGGTCAGAGGGGTTTAAATACCCTGATTTCAAAAAGACCAAACTACCCCTATTATTGAAGCATTATTATTTTTCTTGCCCCTGTATTTGGTTTATTTTATTTTACATATATTACATCTTGTTTTGATACTATGCTGAGTTTAGTATTGTAATCATTTGATTTAAAAGCTTAAACTTATAGACTTTGTTTGGGCTTTTATATATGTTATTTTTCTGCTAGAGCACCTATCATCTATTCCCAATCAGTAGGATCATAAAAGTTCAGATTATTGACCTCACCATAGTCAATCTAAGGCATCAAAACTTCATTCGTTTAGCATTTTCTTGTTAAGCAATGAAAGTTTCAAGGTTTTTTTTTTTTTTTTCTTTTTCTAGTAAGCGGTTTTACTTAATTAGTTTAAGGCTTGGTTTAGTGTCTTTCTTTTATTACAACCTTCCCACCAACAGTATCATTACTATTATGAGGTTTTTGGATCTTCCAGGACTGCCCCATTTGCCTAACTAATAAAAAGGATATGGCCTTTGGTTGCGGACATCAGGTAATGCAATTTATTCCCGCCCCCTCTTCCCCTCCCTATCTCAAGTGCGCTACTGATTGCAACTAAAAGATGGTGACATATTGTGCAGACCTGCTGTGACTGTGGTGGAGATCTGGAATCTTGCCCCATTTGTCGAAGTTTCATTCAAACAAGAATAAAGCTCTACTAGCTATAAGGTGTCGCTATTGGCTCAGTTTATCATTTGTTTTCAGATCCTAAATAATACTCTCCTTAATTCCCTAACATATGAGAATGACTTTCTCTATTTAGAAACTACTTTATAACAGAGCTTCCTTCAGAGAATCACTGTACATAAAATGTTTGAATTGTCTTAAAAGGATTAAAGGGTTCTAGAAATTGCTTGAGTTTGTCCAGTTTTATGGTCTCACATATTTTACCAAATATGCCATTTAAGTGAATCTTGTTTCAAGGTGGTTCTGCTTATGGCAATTGTCCGACCTTGTTATAATCTTATCCTCTAGAAGTTGATCTATAAATTTAGACGATATCATCTTCAGATCCATGAAATAAGGAATTTGTTTCAGTTCAGATTGTCTCTCCTTTGGAATGCTGCTGAAATATTTGGAGATTCATTTACGTACACAAATCTCTGATCATCTTGCGAATCCTCATGGGGGTCTAGGCTGATATAGACTCCTAAACGATGCTAAGGTATATTCATTATGTTAATTGTGGCAGGCTAGTCCAAAGTTGTTCTTGCTGAGGGAGCCTGGTCACTGAAACTCAAGCGAGGTGCTCGTTTGGAATGCTGCACGGGTCTGCCTGCCCGCACAATGTGTTTCATCTTGATCTATGGACATCAGCTTGTAATTTCTGTTTATGATTGTTAAATTGCTTAAATTTGCTGTCTTCTACCGGAGTATAATCGAGCTAGATCGAGTTGTTATAGTACCAGATAGGGGTGCAAATGAATTGAATTGAATCAAATAGGATTAGGATGGAGCTTGAGCTTTGAAGCTTGTGCTCAATTTGAAATGCTACTAAATAATTTAACATAGGCTTTGACTATTTAGGTATTCCATTTGATTAAAATCATATCATAGTTCGAATTCAATAAAATTTGATATATATCGAATTAAATAAAAATTTATATATATTTGAACTTTTTTTTTACCCCAGAAGTAAGGATTATTTATTTATTAAAAGGTTTGTATATCGGTTTCCAATATAATGCATTAATTTTTTTTTTCTAGAAGTATTAAGCTTCTATGAGAAGTAATGAGATTAAAAAAAAGTTAAATGTTACGAAACTGGAGTTGAACCTTGTTGCTCTGTTGCTTAGGTAGTTTGCCACCTTATTTGATTCTCTCTCTCTTTCTCTCTCCCCTATATATGTATATATGAAGAATTGAAACTTCTAAACTTCACATTAACTTCTTTATATTTTAAATACTATAAAATATGTATCATGGGAATTTTGCATCATCTTCAAGCTATTTTATTATTGCTAGCAAATCCAGTTCAATTTGCAAATGTTGAAGCTTGTACCATTGGCATAGAAGCAATCCTTGTTTTATGGCCATCAACTTGCTTGTGTTATGTTGTTTGGTGTCAACAAACATTCGAACACAAACAAGATGCGACCTACTTTATCTTGGGCTAGGCTTTCACTTACTGCAAAATCATTTGATTGGGATGCATCTATGTGGAGCTTCATGATGCTGTTTATGGTTTGGACCAGGTAATTGTGATTAGTTTCTTGTGCTGACTGCTGAGTTTATCGGTAAGATGCTAATGTGATGATATTTTGGTGAATTTATGAAATCGAGAAAGTTTAAATTGCAAATGTACTTTCTGCAACTACTCTTCCAATTGCCCAACTCAAGTTCCTTACTCTTTTGTATTTTTGTTTTAGTCTTAAGCCTCTAGAAGAACCATAAAAGATAGGCTATAATTGTAGATAACATTTCGTCACTTCTCTTGAATTTTGTGGTCCATCACATTATGAAGTGTCCAAATGATCTAAATTTGTTCAATGGAGGGTGAGTGTATATCCTTGAAGTTTATTTTAGTATTCTCGAAATCATCCAATCAAAGAAGCAATGTTTGATTGAGTCACTTTCCATTAGATAATTCCAATATCTTGAGATTAGTTGAGTGCCTCTTTCCTTAAGAGCATCATTTGTGGGAATTGCTTTTCCTTGTAACTTCTAGAGGAAAATAGATATTTTGGATGGGATTTTAATGTTTTAAGAATGAGTGGGATCAGGAATTGATGGGATTTGTGAGTGCTTTAGGAATCTTTAGGTTTGCTTGTTGGAAAAATTTCCATTATTTAATACACAATAGGATGCTATGTCGGAGGGCTATACCTTGCAGAATGCTCTCTTCTCTCTCTTCCCTACACACTTCCCTAAACACACTCACCCGTAGGACCCTTAGGAACCACCGTCCCAACCCATTAGTCTAGTTCAGTAGTTATAACCATCTATTCGCCTGCCTTTCACCATGCCAATTCCGGCCAAGGATGCTATGCCGGAGGGCTGTTAGTCATCGTTAGTGAAGGCGACAATGTACAATGCCACCGGTAGTGGATTCCAATTGGGAGTGCAAGACTAAGGCTCCCTCCCGGAAATGAGCACGTTTCCAGAGGAGGCAATTAATGTCAACCCAAATCTGGTAAGTCAATGCCCTGCTTTTCCAATTGGGAAAGAGAAAGGAAAAAACATAGCTAAGGAGGGAAATGTGGAGCCTTGTGCCCACATAGTGCATACCAGACCTCTCACCTGCAAAAGTGGACCCACAGTCACCAAAATAGCCACACACCCTAGCCAAGGCCCATGTGCCACCTAAAATCAATCCATTTCCGGAAGTCCAGCATTGGGAAGCGACACCACAAGTCCCCGGACCCTGAAGGAGGCCAACCGGCCTCCACCTACCAACGGCCACCCACCTGCACCTGCACAGGTGCCTCCGACTGGCAGAACATATGCACAAGCGTGCAACTCCAAGGCGTCAGATTCCTCACTGGTCTTTCCCTTGCAATATATGCCGCCGGCCATCACGGGTGCTTCCCCAACCGTGCACATACCTAAGGCAGTTGGGGACCCGGGTGCGACCTTCTGGAACAATACTCTCGTGGGCTATTTCCTTGGCCGTAAACTGCCATACTCCTCAGTCCGGTCCCTTGCTTTCAAACTATGGAAGGATTTTGGCCTCGTGGATGTAATAGGCAGTTCGGAGGGGTTCTTCTACTTCCGGTTTAATGAGGACAGTGATACCACATTGGTCTTGGAGAAATCATGGCATTTTGCCCAATGTTTCCTTATCTTGCAGACATGGCAGAAGGGTATGCCACTAGACAAGGCGTAACCCACAACATCCTAGTATGGGCTATCTTCTCGCGAGTCCCATGCGAGTTCCTAGGGGCAAAAGGTTTGAGCCGCATTGTCAGTGGCGTGGGAGTGCCACTCAAGGTTGATGCATCAACGATTAGGAGGCAGTGTGCCAACCACGCGAGGGTGCTGGTGGAACTTGATGCCCGTGAGGATCTTGTCACCCAAGTCAGGGTGGAGAGGGAGAACGGGGTGGTTGCGGACGTAAAGGTGGAATACCAATGGTTGCCTCCGCGTTGTGCAACATGCAAAGTGTTTGGACACAAATGCCAATCTATGCCAATCACCCAAAGGTAGGAGGGGGGAGCAAAGGTAGCGGGGAGCAGCCCGATCGCCTCGTGTGCAGACGTTGGTCAGCAGGAGCTGCGGTGTGAGGAGAAGGACAGGCCAGCGTCATGCGTTGAAAGCCAACCCCTCCCCATTAGTGCCCCACGCCCGACACCTTCAAGGTCTAAAACAACAGCCAGAGGAGGGGCATCACAAGGTGGGCATGCGATGCCAACAGAAGTTACCAGCACTACCAAGGTGCCTGTAGACGTCCCTAGAAATCAGGGGCATATGTGGCTCAACGGATGGAGGTGGACAACGGCTACCCAATGCCTAGCATGAAGCCTACAACAGCCTTAGAGGCAGTAGTGAAGCCTCTAGCAGTAGCTGCGATCCCATCATCTCCTACCCGTGTCACGTCTATTCCAATGACCGATCAAGGAGGAGATGCAGCAGACGGGGATGTCGATTTTGAGAACACCCCTCTAAACAAATTATTGGTTTAGATGAATCAAAGCTCGGGATCTCAACCCATGGTCAACAGAAGCTCTAGCTCCTGTAGCCGCAGGAAGAAGAAACAACGCAAGAGGAGTAGGAACTTCACCTAATCCGTATTGCCTCACGCATCCATGTTAGTGGCAACATGGAATGTAAGGGGTCTAAATGACCCCATAAAAGTTTCAGAGGTTGGGAGGTTGTGTGCTATGCATAGCATCACTTTGATTGGCCTATTGGAAGCAAGAGCAAGCACAGCAAATGAGGAGTCCGTCAAGAGTAGATTGGGTCCGAATTGGCAAGTGTGGGTTAACTCCATGGCACGTAAGCGCATCTGGATAGCGTGGCAACCTAGGGAGTGGCACATTTGTGTGGAAAATGAACATACACAATTTCTACATTGTACCATTACCAACTTGAGAGTGAAAGTATGGCCCTTACGTGTGTCTATGGCTCCAATAATGACAGAGAACGCAAGGACCTATGGTTGAACCTCGAAGGGCTAGCTCAGGTTGTTGGTGATAGATCGTGGCTGGTTATGGGTGATTTTAACATTACTCGCCTAGTCACAGAGAAAGTAGGAGGCGGGCATCAGTCACGGAGGCAATGTTGGATTTCCAAAGATGCTTAGCAAGAGTGGAGTTGGAAGATCTGAGATATTCTGGGGACTTCTTTACATGGACAAACAAGTAGCAGCAAGAACCTATCCTCAGAAAGCTTGATCGGGCCATGGTTAACCTACCTTGGATGAATATGCATCCAAATGCTCACGCCAATTCCTCCACCTATCACATCCGATCACTCACTGGTTGTGGTCCGTATGGAATATGGAATGAGGACTAGACGATGCCCTTTCAAATTCTTCAATTATTGGGCCGACCATGAAGGCTTCCATGACCTAGTGAACGCCATTTGGAGAAGGGATATCCAGGGCTCCCATATGTTTCAGGTAGTCCAAAAATTGAAGCTAGTTAAGGAGGGCCTCAGAAGTTTAAACAGGGCTAAATTCTCAACATATCGCGAAGAGTACAAGACGCGAAGCAACGATTGATACATGTGCAAGCAGCCATCCATGAAGCTGGGGACATTAACTGGTTGGAAGAAGAGCGCATAGCCTACAAAGAGTACTATACCCTTAGGGGGGCGGAGGAGAGTTTTTTCAAACAAAAGTCTAGGTCCAAATGGTTGGAGTTGGGAGATAGAAATATGACTTACTTCCATAAAGCCATGAACAGCCTGCACAAGCGAAGCTCTATTCATAGATTGACTCGCGAGGATGGCAGTGAGGTGGCAGGGGAAGAGGAGGTCAGGCATGAGATACTCCACTACTTCCAACATCTATATGATCCACCCATAGCTCTTACCACCACTATCAATGTGGGGAGCTTGCTATAACGGACTTTAACGAACCAATAACAAATCAGCCTCCTTGCCGATTACTCTGATGAGGAAATAAAGTGGGGATTTACATCGCAAGCGAATGGAAAGGCTCCTGGTCCGAATGGCTTCTCTGCCTTGTTCTTCAAGAAAGCCTGGGACATAGTTGGTGCGGATTTAATTAGGGCTACTAGAGAGTTTATGACATCAGGGCATCTACTGAAAGAGATAAACAACACGACCATCACTCTAGTACCAAAGGTGACCAACCCCACTAGATTAGGGGATTTCAGGCCAATTGCATGCTGCAATGTTATCTATAAGGCCATCTCTAAGGTGCTTGCAGCAAGGATGAAATTGGTGTTACCATCTCTAGTGGGGAGGGAACATGCAACTTTTGTCCCGGGGAGGAAGATTTCGGATAATATATTTTAGCTCAGGAACTTATGGAAAATTATCATGCCAAAGTGGGACCTCCTCGCTGCATGATGAAGGTGGACCTTCAAAAGGCCTATGATACGGTGAGATGGGATTTTGTGATAGGGGTCCTGTCGGCTATGAAATTTCCTCCTCATTTCTGCAGGTTAATGAGTCAATGCATTTCAACGCCAAAATACTCAGTAAATGTAAATGGGGAACTTGTGGGGTTTTTTGCTAGTAAAAGAGGCTTAAGGCAAGGAGATCCTATATTTCCTTACCTTTTTGTACTTTGTATGGAAATCCTCTCAATGCGCTTGAGACAACTTATACAGCACCCGGAGTACTCACTTCATTGGAGGTGCTAAATTGAACGTCTCACCCATCTCTGTTTTGCAGATGACCTCCTCATATTTGCTAAGGGGAACAAAGAATCTATCTCTTTGGTACGACATACTTTGCAGGACTTCCAGGACATTTCAGGATTGACAATTAATAACCACAAGAGTAGCATTTTTTTCTCTCAGGTCCCAGCTAGCATAAGGGAGGCCATAATCCAATGCACTCAATTCAATGAGGGCAAACTACCGGTGCGGTACCTAGGGGTTCCCCTTATCTCATTGAAGCTCAAGAAACAGGATTGTGAAATGTTAGTGGAATGGACTATGGCCTGAATCAATTCATGGACAACCAAGCACTTATCTTATGCGGGTAGGCTCCAGTTAATCAGATCTGTCCTCTTCTCCATGCAGGTCTATTGGTGCTCCATTTTTGTACTTCCGAAGTCGGTTGTCACGAGAATAGAGCAGCTACTTAGGAATTTCCTTTGGAGTGGCGACCCGCACATATTCATTAAGGCAAAAGTCAAGTGGGCTGAAGTGTGTCAACCAAAAGAAAGTGGTGGCCTTGGGTTACTGGATATCCACCAATGGAACAAAGCCATCCAAATTAAGCACATATGGAGGCTTTGCAAGCAAGGAACAAAGAGCTTATGGCCGGAATGGGTTCATTCCACTATACTCAAGGGAAAGAACTTCTGGTCGTCCAAGGCTCCAGTCGTCTATTCTTGGACATGGAATAAATTACTCAAACTGAGAGGTTTGGTTAGATCTTCTTTATATTGGGAACCAAACAATGGCCTAGATATCTCTCTATGGGCAGATTTTTGGCTCCCGTCAGGACCTCTGGATACCTTGTTTAGTGCTCCGGTCATGCATAGTACGGGCTTCCCAGCTACAACTAGGCTATGTTCCATAATGAATGGCAATGAATGGAGTATCCAGAGGGGCCTACCGTGGGATAGTTTCAGTATTCCCCAATCCATCAAACCGAATAGCGCAGAGCAGGACCGCTTTTGTTGGAAACACTCACGATTTAGAGAGTACACCATCAAGAGTGGCTACACTTTCCTAAACCACCCAACACCCAGCATGCCTTGGCAGAGAGTAGTATGGAATAAAACCTCCCTACTTAGACATGCTTTCGTATTATGGGTGGCTTGGTTAAGGAAATTATCCACTCTTGATAGGGTACATCGCTGGGGGCTAGCACAGTCTACCACTTGCCTCCTATGTCACCAACAGTCGGAGGATCATGCCCACCTTTTCTTCCAGTGCGATTACACATCACAGGTCTGGAGTATAGTTTGTGACTACACGAATTGTCCAGTTTCCTCAAACAACTAGGAACAAGTGACCAGATTTTTTATGGCTTTGGGTGACTCACCGACACATCAGAGATGGTGTAGTACCTTAGCTGCAACAGTTTATTGCATATGGCGCACCCGTAATAAAGTGCGGCTTGGGGAAGCTCTTCCGGGGATTAGCATTATAGCAAATCACATACGTGCCTACACAAGGCCATTGTAACCCTACCACTTTACTCTACACTAGTGCCTAGGGTTAACATGCTAGCACATTTATTGTTGATGTGCCCTTGTAATTTGCTTTCCTGTATTGTATTACTCAATTTGCAAATAAATAAATTATTAATTACTCAAAAAAAATTTCCATTATTTGATAACTTCCATTTGATACAATATGTTGATGAAGGATTGAATGGAAATTTTGAAATCTTTTATGCGTGATCTCGATCTAAGTGTTGTTGTGTAATTCTACATTTCAGTTGCAATATATTTTGTAGTCACTTATCTTTTCCTTACAATAATCTCACAGTGACATCAAATGATATAGATTAGACTCCTCATACCAATTATCAAGCTAGAAGTTGTTTACATTACAAGTCCCAAAAATATATGTTCCTTTGCCAATTTTCTAGCTCTAATAATTCTTTTTTAGATTAATGAATGTGAGTTCTTTTCTTTTACTAGGCATGTGTGAGAGTCTCGTACATACTTGGAGTAGAAATAATTAGCAAATAAAGATTTACCCAACCTTAGCCATCGTTAGAGTTTCATATCTTGTATCTTGACAATGTCTTCAAGTTTTTGGATGCTTAGACCTCCTTCTTCAATGGGTGCACAAACCTTCTTCCATTTAATCTAGTATATACTTTTTTTATTTTCATGTCTTTTAGAAAAATCTTGCAAAACGTCTTTCCAAGTCCTTAATTGTTGATTTGTAAGATTTTTGAGCTTGTAACACCAATACGTATAGAGGAATGGAGTGGAGGATAGTTTTGATTAAAGTTAGTCTGCTAGCTTCAGAAAGCCAATGAGTAGTCTAATTTTCTACTTTGTTCTTTATTTTCTAGACTAAGTCGAAGAAAATCCTCTTTCCTTTTCTACTAATAATCAAAGGACAACCCAAGTAATGCATTGAGAATTCACCTCTTGAGTAGCTTAATGTTTTCCTTGCTTTAACCATTAAGGGAGAGATGTCTTCCCTTATGGTGAAGAAGGCGCTTTTATTTTTGTTTATTCTCTGGTTTGATATGTTCTCATATTAACTTAAAAATGATTGTAACTTCTTAATTGATTTGGTGCAACTATTTATAGAGTATGCAATCATTAGCAAAGGCCAAATGAGAAATGCTTTTGGGATTACCCACTTGAAAAGTCATCTTTGAGGTCTTGATGATAGATCATTAAGTCCTATCAATAAAAATTTTGAGCAAATAATAAACAGAATATCGGGGAAAGTGGATCTCCTTAATGTAAACCCCTTGAAAACTTGAAGAAACTTGTAATACTTCCATTAATATTCAAAGAGAACTAGCAATTGAAAAATAGCTTAGATACCATGTGGCAAAAGGAAGAACAAAACCTAAGACTACTTAGCACATTCATTAAGAAAGACTAGTTCACTCTATTGTAAGTCTTTTCCATGTTAACTTTGATTACTGGGTTTCTATCTCTTACTTTCCTTTTTAAGGAGTGTAAAAGATCCTAAGTGATCAAGATGTTTTCTATGATGTGACTCCTTATAAACCTCGTTTGATTTTAAACTAAACGGTTTGGAAGAAAAGTGTTTAGCCTTCCTACTATTATTTTTGATATGATCTTGGTAAGGACATTACATATGTTGATGGGTTTGAAATCTCTCCACTCACTTAGACCATCTTTTTTTTTTTTGGAATCAAGACAGTTGTTGTTGATGTAAAATATCTTGGTAGGGGGTGTCCTTAAAGGAAGCAACTTATAGCTTCCATGATGTCTTCTCTGATGATACTCCAATTAAATTTGAAGAATAAGCTTCTAAAACTGCTAGGATCCACAATCGCATTATCATCCAATTGTTAAATAATTTGCTATACTTCCTCTTGTTTTAGGATAGATATTAGTCGATTGTTTAGTTCTCTTGACATCCATTCCTTTAACCATTCTTGTTTTTGAAAGTCTATAACTTCTTCTTGTTGGAAAAGCTTTTTGAAATTCTCTACTATTGATTTATTAGTCTCTTTTGAGTCTTCAAGTCATTTTCCAATCAAATATTTGATTCTTGAGATTCTTGATTTACTTTGCTTATTGAATGCATGGAAGAATTGGGAATTTTAGTCTCCTTTTAACCATTTTATTCTTGCTTTTTGTTTGAGCAAATTATCTTCACAAGCTAAGGAGAAAGAAATTTGAGATTGAGCTTTGTGTAATGCAATTCTATTGCCTTTTGTTTCGTTAACTTCCAAAACCTTTTCCAAAGCATCTACATTCCTTTCTCGTTCCTATACTTGATCAAAAATATTGCCCACTAAACTCTTATTCCATTCTCTTAAATCTTCTTTGAGATGAAGTAATTTTGTCTGTAACTTTATTGAGCCTTTACTCTCCATTGGTTGATCCCAACTATTTCTAATAACCTCTACTAGTCCCCTTTGTTTAGTTCACACATTGAGAAATCTAAAGGAGCTCGAGGGTTTGAATTGAAGCTCCTTAGTTTTGATTAGAAGAGGGCAATGGTTGGAGTAAGTCTTGTTTAAGTGTACAACTTTTGTCAAACCATTTCCCAGCCAAGATGAGTTGATAAAGACTCTATCAACTCTTTGCTAAATGCTCCCTCTGTTCCAAGTAAATGCAAACCTTGAGAAATATGTTTCCTCTAGATGGCAATTCGTTATTGTTTGGTTGAAGTCATGCATTGCTTGGGTTGAAGGTGGATTCCCTCCTTTTCTTTCCACCATTAACCTTATGCAATTGAAATCACCACACTTCATCCACGGTTGGATGCCTTGTTGTGATAGTGAATGTAGATCTGATCAAAGGTTTAGTTGGCCTATGATGGTTGAATTGTCATATATAGTAGGAAGGTAGCTAATTTTATTAGTGATAGGGTTCTAGACTTGGATTGTTAATACTTGTTTGCTATCCCAAATTATTTGAACTTGATTGGGTTAATAAGCTTTTATTGAACCGAATAGGCTCAATAAACTACTCATTAACTTAAATTTGGGCTTTGGTGAGTTGTAATTGAATCAAATAGAAGTAAATATTGAATTGAATTTAAGTAATTTGTGAATTGGCTTTGTTCATTTATGCCTTGAGCTGAAGTCATACTCAAAGTTTGACTTGAATAATCATTTTTCTTAAAATAAAGAAAGAAGAATACATAAAATTAAAAGTTGAAGTTCAGCTCGACATAGGATTAAATGTTCCGTTGTTTGAACAGTCTTTTTTTTTTTTTTGGGGGGGGGGGGGTGTTGGTGTGCTCATGCACGCGTGTGTGGAATTGCTGCATTTGGGCAAATAAATTTTGATAAAATTTAGCATGTATTACCAGTATAGTCCAGGTGAGAATATTCATTCCAAGAGATCGAAGATGTAGGAAAGAATTGGAGGATATACAATTTGCATGACTGTAGAGTAAATTGTTCTTTCACCTAGAATTTCGACGAGACAAGAACCCGAGTTACGACAGACAACCTTTTATATGAAACTTGAGAGATTTCTTAGGCCATTTTCTTTACGTTTGAGCAGAATATAAGCATGCCTTGAAATGCATGATCCCCAGTTTATTAGCGAAAAACTACCACCCTTGATGCTATAATTAGAGGAGTCCTCGTTAGCGAACGATTGCACCTGCACTAAAACTTAAATTACACTCACTGAATTCTACATTGACTCTCCTCTCAATGGTGAGAAGTATGTTCTTACCCCGTCTTATGAAGCTCTTGATCCTCTCTCTTGTTCTGCTGCAATATGTCAATGTTAGCTTGGCAGCAAGAGGACACTCAAGGAGTAGGAAAGGCCGGTGGCAGCTTCTCTTGAACAATACAGGTGTGGTGGCTATTCACATGGCACTAACCCACCTCAACACCGTCATAATGTTTGATCAAACAGGAGCTGGACCATCTAGATACCGCCTTCATCAACGCTTCAATGGAAGACACTGCACAAGGGCACGTGAAGATTTGTTAGATTCGTCGTGTTATGCTCACTCTGTTGAGTATGACGTCTCTGGCAACAAGATCAGGCCATTGAGGCTTGACACTGATCCTTGGTGCTCCTCTGGCTCTTTTTTAAGCAACGGGACGCTTCTACAAACAGGAGGATATAAAAGTGGTTCTCGACGAATTAGGTACTTCAGACCATGCAAAAACAAAGATTGTGATTGGAGGCAATCGAGAAGTTTACTATCTGTTCGAAGATGGTATGCATCCAATCAGTTGCTCCCCGAGAATGATCAAACTATAGTTGTGGGAGGAAGAAGGGTCTTCTCTTTTGAATTTGTGCCCAAACTTTCACCCACGGCAAAGTCTCATGATCTTCCCTTTTTGCATCAAACATATGATGAAAATGAAGAAAATAACCTCTATCCATTCCTCCACCTTTCATCAGATGGAAACCTGTTTATTTTTGCAAACCGCGACTCAATCCTCTTCAACTATAAAAAAAACCGGGTAGTTAAGACCTTTCCTAGGATTCCTGGGAAAGGATCAAGAAACTATCCAAGCTCAGGTTCCTCAGTGATTCTTCCCCTTGACTATACAAATAAATTCCAAAAAGTTGAGGTCTTGATCTGCGGTGGTTCTGCTTCGGGTGCTTATACGGCTGCCAAACAAGGGAGATTCTTGAAGGGATTGAGAACCTGTGGCAGAATGGTTATTACAGGTAACAGGCACAAGTGGAATATGGAAAACATGCCGGGACCTCGTCTCCTACATGATATGTTGATCCTCCCAACTGGTCATATTTTAATCATTAATGGGGCTCAACGTGGATCAGCTGGGTGGCATAATGCAGCAGATCCATCATTCGAACCATACCTCTACAAACCGAAGAAAAGACTAGGACGGAGGTTTTCAAAGCTCCAGTCTACAAAAATCCCTAGGCTATATCATTCCTCGGCTATTCTCCTCTCTGATGGGAGGATTTTAGTTGGTGGTAGCAATCCAAATCAAGGCTACAACTTCTCTCGAGTGCCTCATCCTACAGAATTAAGGTTGCAAGCCTTTGTCCCGCATTATATGGACCACCACTATCATGCTTATAGACCAGGGAATGTGTCTGTAGAATACCACAGTGGCGAAAATGGTGTCAAGTATGGAGAGGAATTCACTGTCCACTTCAGGCTTGGAAGGCGTCCTAGCAATGTGGTAGGGTTTAGTATTTATGCGCCCCCATTTACTACCCACTCGACCTCCATGAATCAAAGGATGCTTAACCTAAGGTGCAAGAACATGACGAGACAAGAGGGGGGAAGGGTGAGTGCTGTACTAGAGGCACCTCCATCTCCTAATGTTTCACCTTCTGGGTATTACATGCTCAGAGTCATTAATGGTGGAATTCCTAGCTTTTCTCAATGGGTCCGATTCATACATCATAGCATATAAGAATTTTCAGATTTTGTAATATCTTTTCTTTTTTTTTGTTCTTCAATCGAATTTCTCACTAATAGCATAGCTAACATGAAAGAACAAAAAGAAAAATGAAAGAAGAAATAAATAAGCATTTGAAGAAAATCTTAGGTCAAGTTTGTTCTATGGAGTATCTTTCATACATTCAAATGAAATATTATGGTAGTAATCTCAATAAGTTATCTAATAAGCATGTATCTCAATAAGTTATCTAATAAGTCATCTGGTAGTCGTTATTAACAACCATAAAAAATCTCATTTTGTTCATTTTCCATTGACTTGTAATAGTGATAAAAAAACCATGCAAAACATCAATTTCTCCATTTTCCATAGTGATTACTCATTACTACAAACCAATGGCTATGACCTCCATCTCCAGCTTCACAATTACGTGTTGGAAAAAGCTATTAGTATTTGTAGATTCTAGAGATTATAATGATAATATTTGACATTTGTAAAATTTTATTGTAAATAAATGTTGAGAAAAGTCTGCGGATCATTTTCCACTACCCTTGGTACAAAGAAAAGGCATTAGGACCGAATAATCTAAGAAGTGGAACTAGGACTGAGTAATCTTAGGTTTTCTATTGATGCGGATATTGAGGAGGACACAGGTTGACACACGGGTTCAGGCACGGCTAGAGACACGACCGTGTGTTCTATCAGGACTCTCACAGAAGCTCACACGGGTTCAAGCACGGCTAGGGACACGGCTGTATGTTCTATCAGGACTCTCACAGAGACTTACACGGGTTCGGGCACGACTTGGGACACGGCCGTGTATGCGATAGGTTATAGACGGGTATATTATTATTTATTTTGACGTGTACGCTTAGATTTTCCCTTTTTAGGTATTTTATGGGAAGTATAAATACTTTTTGTCAGACATGTTAGGATTGCGTTTTACTCTTATTTTGAAATACACTTCGAGAGAGAATTATCTCCGTTTATCGGTTGTGCGCAACCAGATTTGCATCAAAGAGCTATTCTTTGTTGTCGTGAAACCAATCCATATTGGGATTCGTTTCGTTATGCTTTCCTTGCTACGTCAGTTGGTATCAGAGCAAGGCAATTTCCTACGGAGATGTTGGCTAACGATGGTGTTGATGGCGGTTGCGTTCTCGACCTTGATCGAGATGCGGAAGTCCAAGGAGTCAATCAATGGGCTCCGAGGGTAGTGGTTGAAACCATGGAGCAGAGGCTTGGGCGTGTAGAATAACGCTTGGAGGATCTGGTGGCGCGGTTCGACGCCATGGTAATGGACCACAACGGTCACAGGGGTGTTGTTGGGAATCGACCGGGGGTAGGAGTTGCTCGTGGCGGCCCTATCAATGACTTTATTGCTGGAAATCAATGGAACCGGAGGATTGATGAAAGCTCTTCGAAAGAAGAGGAAGGATTTGTGCTGAGGAGGGAACAACCACCGAAAAGGGGTGGTGTTGTTGGTGGCAGTAAGTACCGTGGAGGGGATGACCGGAATGAACAAGCGTATGGTGGCGGGCATCAACGCAACCACCAGGGGTTCGACCATGTTGAAGGTGGAGACTTCCGTCTTAAGGTAGATATCCCTTCGTTTAATGGCAATTTCAATATAGAAGAATTTTTAGATTAGCTGGCGGAGGTTGATAGGTTCTTTGATTATATGGAAGTTCCTGAGGAGAGAAGGGTAAAAATGGTTGCTTGTAGATTGAAAGGCGGGGCGTCTGCATGGTGAGATCGGTTGCAGCACCGTAGGCAAAGGGAAGGGCGGCAACCTGTTAGGTCATGGTACCGCATGAGGAATCTGTTGCAAAGAGAATTCTTACCACCCGACTATGAGCAAATTCTTTTCCAACAATATCAACAGTGCCGACAAGGGCAGAGGACGGTGCATGAGTACACCGTCGAATTCATGAGGTTAGTGGAGAGGAATGACTTGAGGGAGACTGAGGGCCAACAGGTGGCACGGTTTGTAGATGGGTTGAAGCCTCAGGTTAGAGATAAGATAGGAGTGACGGTGTTTAGAACCGTGAGTGAAGCCAAGAACTTGGCCCTTTGGGTAGAAATGATGATACAAGAGCAGAGCGTAAGGTTTGGGGGAAGTAAAAGAACTTACACTTATGATAATCCTGGTAACAGTAGTAGGGTGATTGGTGAGAGACCTAGAGGAGCGGTTGAGGAACCAACGGGGAGTATGGACAGGAAAGAAGACAAGGCGGAAGGAAAGAGACTGGTGGAGGGTAAAGAAGCCCTAAGGCAGAACAATCCATATGCCAAGCCAATATTGGGGAAATGCTATAGATGTAATCAGTCGGGACATCGATCGAACGAGTGCCTAAGTCGACGAACAGTAAACATTGTCGAAAGGGAAGAGGAGGAAGAGGTGTGTTGTGAGCCCGACGGTAATGAAGAGTACTATGAAGAGGTTGACGAGGCGGTGGAGCCTAATTATGTAATTAGAAGAATGATGTTAGCACCGAAGCAAGAGGGTAGTT
The DNA here is from genome assembly GCA_037954665.1 of Laguncularia racemosa. Lineage (NCBI taxonomy): Eukaryota > Viridiplantae > Streptophyta > Magnoliopsida > Myrtales > Combretaceae > Laguncularia > Laguncularia racemosa. The sequence goes on along the minus strand of JBBMOL010000032.1, from coordinate 2,973,772 downwards.
CATAGCGACATCGGTTGTTTCGCACTAGGTGCACGATTGGTGGGAGAGTGTTTGACTTAATTGTCGACAGTGGGAGCTGTGAGAACATCATCGGGAAGGAGGTCGTGAATAAGCTCCAATTACCGATAGAGAAACATCTGAGTCCCTACACCATCGGATGGATCAAGGCAGCAGTGCGAGTAGAGGTGAAAGAGAGGTGTTGAGTTCCTTTTTCGATTGGCAAATATCGGGATGAGGTATACTGTGACATTGTCGATATGGACACTTGTCATTTGTTGTTTGGACGACCTTGGCAATTTAATGTAGATGCCCAACATGCTGGGAAGGAGAACAAATATAGGCTGGAGAAGGAGGGGGTGAAGTATACACTATTGCCATTATTGGATAAACGACCCAAAATTCGGAAGATGGAAGAGAAATCTTTTCTCACAGTCACTCAATCGGAAAGGGAGATGACCGAGGACATTAAGGAGTCCTGTTTGATGCATGCTCTAGTAGTGAAGAATGTGGGAAAGGACATGAGCAAAGCAGAGATTCCGGAGGAAGTGAAGGGATTACTAGAGGAATTCAGAGAAGTAGTGCCGGAAGACTTACTAGAGGGACTGCCTCCATTACGAGACATCCAGCATCACATCGACTTGGTGCTAGGAGCTAGTCTTCCTAACCTCCCTCACTATCGGATGAGTCCCAAAGAAACAGGGGTCTTACTGGAGAAGGTCTAGGACTTACTTGACAAAGGATTCATTCGAGATAGCTTGAGTCCATGTGCCGTACCAGCACTACTAACAACTAAGAAGGATAGGAGTTGGAGGATGTGTGTGGACAGCCGAGTGATCAACAAAATCACCATTGGGTATAAATTCCCAATACCTCACATTGAGGACATGTTGGATCGGCTGAGTGGGGCAGTAGTATTCTCCAAGATAGATCTTAGAAGCGAGTACCATCAAATTCGGGTCAAACTTGGGGATGAGTGGAAGACCGCCTTCAAGACGAAAGAGGGATTGTACAAATGGATGGTTATGCCATTCGGACTCAGCAATGCACCGAGTACCTTCATGCGAGTGGTGAATTAGGTACTTAAATCATTTATAGGTCGATTCGTTGTTGTATATTTTGATGACATCCTAGTATATAGCAAGACTCGGGAGGAGCATCTAGTGCATTTGAAGGATGTCTTGATGGTACTGAAAGAGAACAAGCTTTATGCTAATCTCAAGAAGTGTGTGTTCCTGTCACCGAGGTTGTTGTTTTTAGGATTCATAGTGAGTAGAGAAGGGATCATGGTGGATGAGGATAAGGTGCGAGCCATTAAGGATTGGCCTACACCCAAGACCATCACCAAGCTGAGGAGTTTCCTGGGGTTAGCGGGATTCTATAGGCGTTTTATACGGCACTTTAGCACGGTGGCGGCCCCCTTAATTGTGCTTAAAGAAAGGAAAGTTTCACTGGGATAGGGAAGCTGAGTTGGGATTCGCCATGCTCAAAGAGAGATTATGTAGTGCACCCGTGCTAGCTTTACCGGACTTCGACAAACTATTCGAAGTTGATTGTGATGCCAGTGGTGTCGGTATTGGTGCGGTACTCTCGCAAGAGAAGAGACCTGTCGCTTTCTATAGTGAGAAACTTTGCGAAGCCAGGAGAAAATGGTCCACGTACGACAAAGAATTTTATTCCGTGGTTAGAGCCTTAAGAGTGTGGGAGCATTATTTGGTTGGCAAAGAGTTTGTATTATATTCAGATTATGTCGCCTTGAAACACCTGAGCAATCAGACCCGTATATGCAAAGACATGCACGCCAGATGGATACAGTTCTTGCAGAAGTTCCCGTTTTGCCTGATGCATAAATCTGGGGTTCAGAACAAGGTGGTCGACGCACTAAGCCGAATGGCGGATCTCCTAGTGACTATTAGAGCTGAGGTGGTTGGGTTTGAACAGTTGAAGGAGCTGTATGAGACGGATGAAGATTTCGGAGTTACCTGGCAAAAATGCACCAATAAGGAACCCGATGACAGTTATTACATTCTGGAGGGTTATTTGATGAGGGGAAACCAACTATGCATCCCTGCATCCTCCTTGAGAGAGAAGGTGATCAGAGATCTCCATGGAGCGGGATTAGCCGGCCATTTAGGGCGGGACAAGACACTGGCAGCAGTGGCTGCAAGATACCATTGGCCTTAGTTGCGAAGGGATGTAAGTCGGATAGTGCAACGATGCTACATCTGTCAGACATCGAAGGGGCACTTTTAGAATACAGGGTTATACACTCCGTTACCCGTACATGAGAATATCTGGGAAGACTTATCCATGGATTTTGTATTAGGTTTACCTCATACCCAACGAGGTGCTGACACTGTTTTTATAGTTGTGGACAGGTTTTCCAAGATGGCTCATTTCATCCCATGTAGGAAGACGACGGATGCTCAGAATGTGGCCAAACTATTCTTTAAGGAGGTTGTCCGATTACATGGAGTTCCCAAGTCCATCACTTCTGATAGGGACACCCGATTCCTTAGCCATTTCTGGAGGACGCTTTGGTACATGTTCAACTCGTCTCTTAACTTCAGCAGCACAGCTCACCTATAAACCGATGGGCAAACCGAAGTGATGAACAAGACCCTTGGAAATCTGATAAGAAGCATTTGTGGCGAGAAGCCAAAGCAATAGGACTTAGCATTGTCTCAAGCAGAGTTCGCCTACAACAGCTTGATCCACAGAACTACCGGCAGATCGCCTTTTTCAGTGGTCTACACCAAGGCACCTTCTCACGCTCTGGACATAGTTTCCTTACCCCATGGTGTGGAGACCAACGTAGCGGCAAAGCATCTGGCGGAACAGTACCACACAGTGGCGTCGGAAGTCAAAGAATAAATTGAGAAAGTAAATGAGCGATATAAGAAAGCCGTCGACAAACATAGGAAGAAGAAGTTGTTCGAGGTAGGAGATCCAGTGATGGTGTTCTTAAGGAAAGAACGTTTCCCCGTAGGCACATATAGCAAGTGGTAGCTGAAGAAGTATGGGCCCTACAATATTGTGGCCAGGATCAATGACAACGCCTATGTAGTTGGACTTCTAGAAAATATGAGAATCTCCAAGACCTTCAACGTGGTTGATTTGTTCCCATTCTATGAGGATGCCGAACCCCTTTATCCAGAAGCGAACTCGGGGTCGAGTTTTTCCTTGGTAGGAGAAAATGATGCGGACATTGAGGAGGACACGGGTTGACACACGGGTTCAGGCACGGCCAGAGACACGGCCGTGTGTTCTATCAGGACTCTCACATAAGCTCACACGGGTTCAGGCACGGCCAGAGACACGGCCGTATGTTCTATCAGGACTTTCACAGAGACTTACACGGGTTCGGGCACGGCTTATGACACGGCCGTGTATGCGATAGGTTATAGACGCGTATATTATTATTTATTTCCACGTGTACACTTAGATTTTCCCCTTTTAGGTATTTTACGGGGAAGTATAAATACTTTTTGTCAGACATGTTAGGGTTACGTTTTACTCTTATTTTGAAATATACTTCGAGAGAGAGAATTATCTCCGTCTATCGGTTGTGCGTAACCAGATTTGCATCAAAGAGCTATTCTTTGTTGTCGTGAAACCAATCCATATTGGGATTCGTTTCGTTACGCTTTTCTCGCTGCGTTATCTATCCACACAATGCAATTGAGGACCCTGATTGCTAAGACTCATGAGGAACATGTAATTTCCAGCAAGTAGGTCACTCATATGAGCTTTTCCACCCTCCAGTCTCCTCAAAGCTGCAAACCATGTGATTTTTGCCCTTGACAAGAACCTGCTCTTCCTCCTCAAGAACCGTCTCAAGCCCAGGATCTGGATTTTCCGCCGCTTCTTGCTGCCAAGCCTCCTGAGTTTCCACCATGTTCTTACGCTTCTAATTCTCCGGGAGTGGTTTCCTCTGCAGAACCATGATCATTTCTTAGTCTCAAGGGCGCTGGGCACCTTTTAAGATAATCCATAAACAAAATAACAAATGAAGGGTTTGAAAGAAAAAGTGGTCATCCTACCAACTTTAACAATGGCGGTCAAGAGGATAGTTATGTAGGTAAAAGCGACAGGCAGAGAAACCCCTAACCAAGCTTTCATGGCAGACAATGTTGGGATCATATTTGCAAATACGAAGTATGCTGCTCCTGTTATGGCGATGCAGTATTGAAGTCTCAATGGACACTCGCTGCAATCTGCACTGCTTAGTTCCTGCGATTTTCAATGAAAATCAAATCCAATTATATCTATATTTACTATTATTATTATTATAAAAAAAGAAAGGAAAAATCTACGTCATGCTACAGTGCATTTCCTTACTTGTCCAACAAGAAGTCTAATCTGTGCACAATTAATCATTTTTTTCTTAATATTTATTTTATATGGTTGTTATTTATCAATTTAGGTACATATATTGGCTATTAATCTATTGAAAATGATGAAAGCATGTTTTTGATCCTCTCCTTTTCACCTAGAAACCAACCATAAAAAATTTTCCTACTTCATTGAATAACACATCACCAGCCTGCCTATGCGACTAAAGCGAATCCGTGTTTGGTCCCATCCATTTGAATGCTAGGGTTGGGTCACCGGGTTGGATCCAAGTTTAACTTGGCTTGTGTATATTTCTACCGGCGCAGATGAAGTTGGCGATAAGCATAATCACTCTATAGGAGGTTATTCATTTTGAAAGTGCTGAAAGCAGAGCGTTTAATCTTAGAACTGAAATGAAATGAAATCTAGGTTATTGCACAAAAAATATGGAGGATAAATCCATTCTTACACTTAGAAAAGACTACTCAAGAGACCAATGTTAAAGATTTGGCTATTTAACTCCTAGTTATTCCATGGCAAAATACAAGGGTCGCATCCTGCAAAAATCTAATAATATGTATCCACAATTGAAGGATGTCACCAACAATACACCCACTTGCTGCCATGAATCTGGCAATTCACTTTCCTTGTTTAGAATGTATCTCAATGCTTATGTAAATACACGATATATATATTTAATTATTAAATAATTAATATAAAATAAGACTAAGGATAAATAAATAAATAAGATAAAAAGACAAGGACAATTAGGTCTTTTCCTAGCTAGAATATATAAGCCTATTTAACCTAGTGTTTCTCTCCTTTTCCCTTGTTTGTGTAGTTATAACTTAAAAAACACTCTAGAGACTCATAGGTGACCTAAAGGATTGTAACGAAATTAACCCCTTTTTGAAAGGTAAGGGTTTTTAATCATCAAAAGATTTTATTCTAATGATAGATACATGAATATGAATTGATTGGTGGTATGTTAATAGAGATTGGAATAAGGAATGTGTTGGAATGAGCATAGGTTCAAATATTTGAAGGATTCTTATCACAATTATGAAATGAGTAAGTATACAAGATCTAAATAATACATTAGAATTAGCGGATACATTGATCAATTAAACTTAGAATCATATAATTTAGGCATATGAATTAATTGGAGAAAAGGAAATAAGGCTTTGTAATGAGTAGTGTTGTACATGCTCAGATACATGCCTTTATACCTACTCGTATAGAAACACAAATGTGTATAGAAAGGTATGCGAATGAAGGATACACCCGTGTACTTGGGTATGCCTAGCTACAAAAATTCACAAAAAAGTATGCAACTAGATACACGACCGTATACCTAGGCATTTTGAAATGATAGAATCACATAGAAAGATATATTGCCACTAGCATGACTGTACTTTAGCTTATTTTTCTCTACATGGCCTCTCACACGACCGTGTTGTCTTGGAACACTTATATTTTAATTCTATTTTGTATTTCAATGATTCTAGACTAAGATAGATGCATGATAAGACCTCGAGGAAGGAAATTATACAATTAGAATATATATAATCAATTAGTAAACCTAGATTAATTGTAGACTAGAACTAAGTTTAGTTCTTTATACTTGAACAAGTCTACATCCCTTTTCTTAAAGACATAAGACTATAGAGAGAACACTTCTCCAGGTACGTCTTTACCATGTCTGTTGTTTGTGATTGCTAACTTAACAACTTAACGAATTTAATTAAATATTGAAGTTAATGTTGTATGTTATTTGTGCTTAGCTTGACCTAAGGGTTAGTAGTATGATGTTAAAACCTAGTATGCGGGTAGGGAGAATGTGTATAGATTGGAGAAAGATGGAGTGAAGTTTACTCTCTTGCCTTTGAAGTTAATGAGTTGTTCTAAGCCTTCTAAGGTGGAGGGGTATTCCTTCCTCCCTATTATGCAGTTAGAAAAGGAGATGGAGGATACTATAAGGGGGCCCCAAACTGTACATGCGCTAATTGTGAAACAAGTATTAAGATTTGATAGGGAGGAGAAGATTGAAGAGGTTCCAAACGGTATCGAGTAGCTATTGGATGAATTTAGCGAAGTGTTATCTGATAACTTACCAGATGGTTTGCCTCTCATGAGGGACACATAACACCATATTGACTTAATTCCTGGTGTGAGTTTACCAAATCTTTCGCATTACATGATGAGCTCGAAGGAGACAGAAGTGTTACAAGAGAAAGTACATGAGTTGCTCCAAAAGGGATTCATTAGAGAGAGCATGAGTCTATGTGTTGTACTTACATTGTTAACTCTAAAGAAAGATGGGGGTTAGTGGATGTGCGTGGACAATAGAGCCATTAACAAAATTACCATTAGGTATAAGTTCCTGATTCTTAGACCAGAGAATATGCTAGACTAATTGAGTGGAGCTATGGTATTTTCAAAGGTTGATCTAAGAAGCAACTATCACTAGATGAGGATTAGATCAAGGGATGAGTGGAAGATGACCTTCAAGACTACAGAGGGCCTTTATGAGTGGCTAACCATGCCTTTCGGCCTAAGCAATGTACTAAGCACTTTTATGTGTATCATGAGCTAGGTATTGAAACCTTTTATTGGTCGTTTTGTTGTAGGTTACTTCAATGATATCTTAGTATACAGTAAATTAGAGAAGGAGCATGTTGTACATTTGAGGGAGGTAGTAATAGTTCTAAAAGAGAGTAAGCTTTATGTGAATATGAAGAAGTGCATCTTCTTATCTAGAAAGTTGCTATTTTTGGGCTTTGTAGTTAGTAGCAATGGGGTTTAGGTAGATGAAGAGAAGGTGAAGGCAATTAGAGAATGACCTATTCCATGAACCGCCACTAAGTTGTGGAGTTTCCTTGGGTTAGCTAGCTTTTATAGGAGATTCATTAGGCACTTTAGCACTATTGTAGCTCATTTGACCAAGTGCTTGAAGAAGGGGAAGTTTTAGTGGAAAAAGGAAGCTGAGAGTAGCTTTACTGTTTTGAAAGAAAAGTTATGTAGTGTACCTATCCTAGCATTACTTGACTTTGATAAGTTGTTTGAAGAGGATTGTGATGTGAGTGGAGTTGGTATAGGGGCTACTTTGTCTTCGGAAAGGAAGCCAATTGCATTCTTTAGTAAGAAATTATGTGATTCTAAGAGGAATTGGTCCATATATGACAAGGAGTTCTATTCAATCATGTATACCCTGAGGACTTAGGAGCATTATCTAGTGGGTAAAGAGTTCGTGTTGTACTTAGATTGTGATGCACTTAAGAATTTGAATAAACAAAACAGGATTAGCATATATATGCATGTGAGGTGGATCAAGTTTTTGCAAAAGTTTCGTTTCAAGTTGAAACATAAGTCAGGGGTGCAGAATAAATTTGCTAATGCTTTGAGTAGGAGGGCTAATCTTCTAGAGACTTTGAATGCTAAGGTTGTAGGGTTCGAGCACTTGAAAGAATTGTATGAGGTTGATGCTGATTTCAAAGAGACTTAGGAGAAGTGTGTGACTAAGCAGCCTTATGGATTGTGGTAATTATCACATCCATGATGGATATTTGATGAAGGGAAATCAACTTTGTGTGCTTGAATCTTCATTGAGAGAGAAGTTAATTCATGACTTGCATGATGGTGGATTGGCTGGTCATTCAGGGAGAGACAAAGTGATTGCTGTGGTCAGTGATAGATTCTATTGGCCTCATTTGAGTAGGGATGTTAGTAGGATAGTGCAACATTGCTATGTGTGCCAAACAGCTAGGGGGCAGTCCTAAAATACTAGCTTGTATATGCTATTGCCTATCCTTGAAAATATATGGGAAGACTTATTGATAGACTTTGTACTTAGATTACCTCGTACTTAAAGGGGCATGGATTTTGTTTTTGTTATAGTTGACAAGTTTCCTAAGATGACACACTTCATCTCATGTTAGAAAGTAGCATATGCATAGGCCATTGCCAAGCTATTTTTCAGAGAGGTTGTTTACCTCCATGGAGTACCCAAGTCCATCACATGAGATAGAGATAGCATGTTCTTAAGCCATTTCTAGAGAACTTTATGGTAGATGTTTGACTCTTTCTTGAACTACAGTAGCATAGCTCAAATTTAAACAAATGGGCAAACTAAAGCTACAAATAGGATGCTTAGTAAAGTGATAAGGAGCATTTGTGGGGGAGAAGTCGGAGTAGTGGGATGTTACGTTAACTTAGGCAAAGTTTCCTTATAGTAGTGCGGTTCATTAGACAATAGGGAAATCTCCATTCTCTATTGTTTACACCAAGATTTCCCAACATGCTTTAGATTTGACTAAGCTTCATAGGAATTTTGAGTTTAGTACTATAGCAAAGCATTTAGCAGAGAATAGGTAGAATGTGATAGTAGAGGTATGAGGGAAGATAGAGCAAGCCAATGCTAAGTACAAAGCAGTAGCATATAAACATTGTTGGAAGTAATTGTTCTCAATAGGTGATTAGGTGATGGTGTTCCTGCTAAGAGAGAGGTTTCCAGTTGGGAAGTACAACAAGCTACAACTTAAGAAGTATAGCCTATACCGGATCTTGTATAAGATTAATGACAATGGCTATGTGGTTAGATCGCCTAATAGTATGAGCATTTCAAAGATGTTCAATGTGTCTGATATATTCCCTTTTTACCTAGACGATGCACCTTTGTATGCAGAAGAGAACTTGGGGTCGAGTTCTTCTTAAGTGGTAGAGAATGATGTATAGTAGATTGCGGGTTAATTCCTAGATAAATTAAATGAATCCAAAAAGCCTAAAAGGAAATAAATGCGCAGCCCATCTCAAAATAACAACTTTTAGTAAATAACTCTATTTTTTTATTATAATATTGATACGCTCAGAATGTATATATAAAATGGGAGCGTAAATTGCAGCAAGTGCACTAGCCGTATCAAGTAATAAAGTGGTGAAAAAAAAAGTGTCGATTCCACAAAGACTACAAAGTATTAGACTTGTACTAGCTCAAACTGATATTTAGGCAATGGAAAGAAGGATGATTTCACTATTTGATTGAAGACTAAAATAAAATGCAAATTGATGATTTTGAGAATCTTGAACAAATAAACTTTTTAATTAAAAAGGTGGAAATTAAGAATTCACCCTAGACAAGTTAGTCAAATTGCCATCATGCTATAATAATCCTTAATCATGTGGATATTCATATGAAATTAACAAAACCCCAAATTAATCTATTAGCTTCCGCTATACAAATTAATAGAGGACTCAAATTTACAATCATAAACTTTCCAGTTATATGAATGACTAATACCCTAAATCGATCTCTCCTAATCCCTTAGAGAAAAATCAATTAGAAGCATTGCATTAATATTAAGATAATTTCTAACAAAAGTGAGTAACTCAGCTTCCGCATATGTTAATTACTCATTATCAAGAATTCCTTATGAACCTTAGTTCCCCTTCCGAGTCATTAACGTTCCTAAAAATCTGATTCAATTAAGAAACAAAGAATTATAGCAAAGAGATTACAATATGAATATTCCACATGCCTAATAATTCTATAGCATAACTACAATTATCATTCTACCAAACTAGGATTTCATCCCCTTCCCACCAAAAGAATTTAGAACATCATGGAGATGACAACAAATAACAATTGATAGAAGAATATGCAATACGATTCATTGTAACTGATAATATATCACTTAATTGCATAAATAATCAATAATTCAGAGATCACCAATCTGGTAACACAATTGTTTGAAGATCCTCAATTGCAAAACTTCCTCAAAGCTTTAAGAACCAATAACTCAATCCCCACGAATGATTCCTCTCCACTCAAGTGAATCAATTCAAGCTCGAATACAAAATTCTCTTAGAAGAACTCTTTCTATGTCGAAAAATTGGAAAAAGGTCCTCCCTTTATTGCAACAAGGGCTATTTATATCAAAGGATGGACGAGACAATTCGTTAGAAAAGAAGGCCGACCCAAAGCCGACTCAAAGCCGGCGGCGTTCAATGTAAGCCGGATGTGAAGGCCGGCGGCCTTGGATCTCTAGTGGCAACTTTGATGAAAGCCAGCTGCCTTTGATTCAACATAAGCCAGTCGTCAAGGCTGGCGGCCTTGGATAAAAAACTAGTCCAACTTCCAATGCTTTCCATGCCATCTTTCTATATACTCCGCTCATATCTTGAATCTAAGTCCTCAAAGACCTGAATAATCAAAATACATATATTAAGTACCATCTTCTCGTGAATTCCATAGAATCCATTTAATTTCATCATAAATCATACTATAAAATATGAGTAAAATGTGCCTTTATCAACTTCCCCACACTTGAACTTTTGTTTGTCCTCAAACAAAATAAAACCAATGACGAAATCTAAAATTTAGAGTATAAAACAATGACTTTCACAAAATACAAGTATCTTTTCTTTCACGAATCATAACTTGCAATTTTGGTGCCTACCACTCTAACCAACTGGGTTTATGTAATTAGAGTACTATAATTAAAATTAAATATCTAATCCAAACAAAACAAACCTATGCCCGGGTGTTTAGCAAAAGAATCTTAATTTAAAAGTAAATACTCAATCCTATAGAGAAAAACACCCATTTAAACTTTACTGGCCATTAGCAAGTATATGATACTTCCCATCACTTCTTTGAACAAGTCAACACAAAATGAAAGCATATGGTATCCATTCCCTTCCTAGATTTTCTCCCTTTTTATTATAAGTCCCATGTACTTTATTGATTGGCATTCACTAAAACTCTTCTCTTTTTTTTTTTTTATATTTAAGTTCATGTTTTGAACTTTTGCTTCTCCGCCCTTATCGCTATAGTGAGATCACTGAGTTAGCACATCTCGGGCTCATCACTCAAGTGACCAGGTTTTAAAGGGACCCCATCGGACTCTCCCTCACTCTAGCATTCAAGTTTGGATACTCTTAACTCAATTACTTGAGTCATTGGAGTAAGGCAACTCATTTCATTTGAATGCTGCAATAAAATTAAGACTTTTTTTATATATATAAGGAGTCATTAAGCAAGGAGTTTCCCCTACCTCTTTCATTAGGTGTTGACAAGCTTTCAAAGAAACTTTCAAGACAATATGCAAGCTAAAGAAGCGACTCGAAGTAGACCTGTTTGTCTTTCCCCTAAGGACTCGACTCACTTTCAAAAATCTAATTCTAGAGCTAAAAACAAGGGGAATTTTTTATTATAGGGATTTTGCTACTTGATTTTAATTTCGTATTCTCATCACAACAGCAGGTGAGTAAGGCACCAAAGCAAATCCAAATTTTCAATTAAAAGATAACAGATGCTATCAACAATACTCTTTTTACACTGTCTAGATTTCAGTCAACAATTTTCACAATTTTTTTTTTTTTGCCTCAAATTTTCCATATACTTAAGGACAATTATCATTCAAGCGACAGAGAAGTCCAGGCATTGGTTGTCATAAGATTAAATCACAGATTTTACACATCAATCATTTACTCCATTCCAATTCTATTTCTTATATGCCTTCCCCACACTTATATTGAATAGTGCCCTCACTGTTCCTAAGGCAGCTCAAAAGAAGGAAGGAATATCAGTATATAAAAGGAAAAACGGGTACTTCCCTAGTGTCCATGTTTTGCAGCAATAAAAGAGAATTCCAACCATGCAATTAGTGAGAGAGTCATCTTGTCAAGATCAGCCCTGTGTTCACAAACTCAAAGAGAAAAAATAAAAACATAAAGTGAATTCTATCCTACGGTCCAGTGTGTTGAAATGATCGGCTTTGTTTAAATGAAGGCTACCAGCTTTCCAGCGGCCTTGAATCTCCCGTTTTTTTTTTTACTGGAAAAAGAAGAAAAGAAAAAGAAAGGAAAAATAAAAAATCAAAAATAAAAATAAAAAATCAAAACTATTGTATACCATTGTTCCGCATGGGCTACCTCCCATGAAGCGCTTAGTTTATAGTCGTTGGCTCGACTTTTATGGTCCTCATGATGGATTTCTCAGATCCACAGAAGTGGTCTCCTTATCAATGTTGTACCCTTCGTAAAAATGCTTGAGAAGACTATCGTTTACTTTAAAAGTGCGGTTATCTTCTGCTTTCAACTCAACGACACCATAAGGAAAAACATTGGTAATAACAAATGGTCCAGACCATCGGGATTGCAACTTACCTGGAAATAGCTTCAATCGAGAGTTGTATAATAAGACTTTCTGACCAGGCAAGAACTCTCGCTGTAAGATGTTCCTATCATGCCATCGCTTTACTCTCTCCTTGTAAATCCTCGCATTTTCATATGCTTCCTCTCTCATCTCAACCATCTGATTCAATTGGAGCAACCTCTTTTCACTTGCAGCTTGTAACTCAAAGTTAAGGTATTTTATGGCCCAGTATGCCTTGTGCTCAAGCTCTACAGGTAGGTAACATGATTTACCATAAACAATCTTGTAGGGGAACATTCCAATAGGGGTTTTAAAAGCTGTTCTATAAGCCCACAATGCATCATTAAGTTTTAAAGACCAATCCTTTTGGGATGCATTGACAGTTTTTTCTAAGATACGCTTTATTTCCCTATTGGACACCTTAACCTGTCCACAAGTCTGTGAATGATAAAGGGTTGCAATTTTATGAGTAACTCCATATTTTGACAATAAGTTTTCAAATTGCCTGTTGCAAAAATGCGATCCCCTATCACTTATGATAGCTCTAGGTACCCCAAATCTTGAAAATATGTTCTTTTTCAAAAATCTAATAACTACCCTAGCATCATTAGTTTGTAGAGCAACCACTTCTACCCATTTGGACACATAATCAACAGCTAAGAGTATGTATTTATTTGAAAAAGAAGGAGGGAAAAGGACCTATAAACTCTATTCCCTACACATCAAAAAGCTCAACTACAAGAATATTGTTTTGTGGCAATTCATGTCTTCTTGAAATATTGCCAGTCCTTTGGCATTGAGCACAAGTCATAATGAAGTTCCTGCAATCATGAAACAAACTGGGCCAATAAAATCCGCAAGATAAAATTTTTGCTACTGTTCTTTCTACCCCAAAGTAACCTCCTGTTTCTTTAGAGTGACAGTGTTGTATTATGCTAAGCTGTTCAATTTCAGGCACACATCGTCTAATTACCTGGTTAGCACAAGATTTAAAAAAATACGGCTCATCCAAAAAATAATACTTCACATCATGCAAAAATTTCTTTTTTTATTGGAATGACAAACCATATGGTATGATTTTGCTAACCAAGTAATTAACTATGTCGGCATACCAAGGTAATTCATGGATGTCTATTACATGCAAATGCTCATTAGGGAATTTTTCATTGATGGGTGGTTCTAAACAATCATATTCCAAATGGGATAAATGATCAGCAACCACATTTTCACTTCCCTTTTTATCCTTAATTTCTAAGTCAAATTCTTGCAGCAATAGAATCCAATGAATTAACCTGGGTTTAGCATCAGCTTTAGCAAATAAATACTTAAGAGCAGCATGATCTATGTATACTATTACTTTAGAACCTATTAAGTAAGGCCTAAACTTGTTACAAGCAAATATCACTGTTAATAGCTCTTTTTCTGTTGTGGCATAGTTTTTTTGGGCCTCATTCAAGGTTCTACTCGCCTAGTATATAGCATGAAAGATCTTACCTCTTCTTTACCCTAGCACTGCCCCCACGGCATAGTCGCTAGCATCACACATCAGCTCAAATGGAAGCTCCCAATCTGGTGCAACAATCACTAGTGCAGAGCTGAGCTTCTCCTTCAATATATTGAATGCCTGCAAACAATTTTCATCAAACACAAAAGTAGAGTCTTTTTCAAGTAAATTACACAGAGGTCTAGAGATTTTAGAAAAGTCCCTGATAAATCTCTTGTAGAAGCCAGCATGTCCTAAGAAGCTCCTGTCTCCTTTTACTGAAGTGGGTGGTGGCAACTTCTCTATTACTTCCACTTTTGCCCTGTTAACTTTAATCCCTTTTTCTAACACCTTGTGACCTAACACTATTCCCTCTCTTACCATAAAATGGCATTTCTCCCAATTCAGAAGTAGGTTAGTTTCCTTACATCTTTTGAGCACACAGCCTAAATTTGTCAGACATGATTCAAATGACTTCCAAAAAACAGAGAAGTCATCTATAAATATTTTAATAAAATTCTCTAACATGTTAGAAAATATAGACATCATACACCTCTGAAAAGTAGCAAGTGCATTACAGAGATCAAAGGGCATTCTCCTAAAGGCAAAAGTGCCATAGGGACAAGTAAATGTGGTTTTCTCCTGATCCTCAGATGCTATATGAATTTGATTATACCTAGAATAACCATCAAGGAAATAGTAATAATCATGCCCTGTGAGTTTTTCTAACATCTGATCAATGAAAGGTAAGGGAAAGTGGTCTTTACGGGTGGCATCATTCAATTTTCTATAATCTATGCAAACTCGCCACCCTATCACAGTACGGGTTGGGATCAATTCGTTTACATCGTTCTTTACCACAGTCATGCCACCTTTCTTTGGCACTACTTGAACTGGACTAACCCATTTACTATCAGAGATAGGATAAATAATACATGCATCTAGTAGCTTAAGCACTTCCTTCTTGACTACCTCCTTGAGAGTAGGGTTGAGTCGTCTCTATGGTTGAGCTGTGGGTTTGCACTCGGTCTCCATCAATATTTTGTGAGTGCAAATCAAAGGGCTAATTCCCTTGATGTCCACATTAGTCCACCCAATTGCTTCTTTATGTTCTCTCAGAACACTTAGGAGCTGGTGCTTCTGATCATCTATCAAAGAAGAAGAAACAATTACTGGCAAAGTATCATTCGTTCCAAGATAAGCATACTTTAAATGACCAGGCAAAGGTTTAAGTTCAAGCACCGGGGGTTGTGTCAATGATGGCATCGGTTTCTTCTCAGTGGTCCCCAGCTCCTCATAGTGTCGAATCTTGAATTCATAAACTTGTTTAGCACGTTCTTCTTGGGGTTCATCCTCATCATCACTCCAATCATCTAAATCCCTAAGAACCGACTCCATTGTGTCCACACCTGCATTCTCTTCCATGAACTCACAGGAAAGCTCATCAACAATATCAATAGTGTAGCAAGATTTACGGTCATCAAATTTCTTTGCAGCCTCATACACATTAAACATGACTTGTTCATCCATAACTCTCAAAGTAAGCTTACCTTGTTTCACATCAATTAAGGCTTTACCTGTTGCAAGGAACGGTCTGCTAAGGATCATGGGTACCTCTTTATCCTCCTCCATCTCCAAGACTATAAAGTCAACTGGAAAGATAAATTTATTTACTTTCACTAGGACATTTTCCGCGATCCCTCTTAGGTATTTGATGCTCCTATCAGCAAGTTGCAAGGTAACATGAGTTCCCTTGTACTCTCCAAGTCCCAATTTCCTGAAAATAGATAGAGTCATTAAATTTATACTTACACTAAAGTCAATAAGAAATTTATCAAAATGAAAATTGCCTATGGTGCAAGGAACATTAAAACTCCCTTGATCTCTTTGTTTTCTTGGAAAATTAGGTAAATCATTCTATAAGATCATTGAACATTCCCCTGTAAGCATCACTGGTTCATTCCCCTCAATCTTCCTCTTCTTTGTGAGTAAATCCTTCATGAACCTAGCATATGATGGCATCTGCTAAAGTGCTTCTGCAAAAGGGATGTTGATTTACAGCTTCTTGAAAACATCAAAGGATTTGGCAAATTGGGCATCCAGCTATTGTTGCTTCAATCTTCCTGGAAAAGGTACAGGAGGAACATAAGGTTTTACTTGTGATGAGTTCTGCTTTGGTTCCTCTACCTTTTTCTTCCCTTTATCTGTCTCTGAACTCTCTGCTGTGGTTTGATCTTGTGTGTCAAATTTCTCCAACTCCCTACCACTCCTCAACATTATTGCATTGATACCTTTGGGGTTCTCCTCAGTGTTGCTGGGCAAAGACCCAGATGGTCTATTGCTCAGCTGTTGAGAGGTTTGGCTAATCTGACCCTCTAGATTCCTGATTGTGACTTGTTGATTCTGTAGCATGGTATCTGTCTTTTGCATGTAGCTTAACATGAGCTCTTCCATCTTTGATTGACTCTGCTGGGGTGGAGCAATTGGGGCAAGACCTGTTTTCTGAAATCCAAGTGGCGGCTTGAGTGTGTTGTTGTCATTCCTCCATGAAAAATTTGGGTGATTACGCTACCCTGGATTATATGTGTTGGAGTAGGGTCCTTGGTTGTTCCGCTGAAAATTGTTGACATAATTCACCTGTTCACCACTAGATGAAGCAGAAGCATTCCTTGACATACACTCAAATGTCGAATGCGGTCCTAAACACATCTCACAAAAAGCAACCTGGTTAGTGTGAAAAGATTGAGTGGAAGTGAGTTTACTTACCTGAGTGGTGAGAGCTGATATTTGTGCAGTTAACTGTGCGATAGTCTCTCTCTCATCAACAGATGCTACTCTGGACTTGTTCTTCTCATTCTGCCAATTGTGAGCACTGGAGGCCATCTCCTTTATCAAAGCACTCGCTTCAACATAACTCTTCCCCATGAGTGCACCTCCTGAAGCCGCATCTACTAGTGACCTCAATGTCTCATCTAAACTGAGATAGAAAATCTCAATAAGAAGATTGTCTGGCAGCCCATGGTAGGGGCACTTCCTGATTGCCTCTTTGAATCTCTCCCACGCCTCATAGAGTGATTCACCACTAAACTTGGTGAAGTTTATGATGTCACTTCTAAGCTTTACAGTTCTGGATGGTGGGAAAAATCTCTTTAAAAATTTTGTTAAGAGGTCAGCCCAAGTAGTGATGGACTCCTGTGGTAGTGAATGAAACTAAGATCGAGCTTTATCCCTTAGTGAGAAAGGGAAAAGCTATAATTTGATGACATCGTCTGCAACATTGTTCATCTTCACTGTGTTGCAGTATTGGAGGAATACAACTATATGATCATCAGGACTCTGATTTGGGTACCCTCCAAATTGATTTGATTGAACCATCTGAATTAGTGACGACTTCAGTTCGAAGTTGTTGGCTTGAATAACAGGCCTCCTTATCGTTGAACCTGCAACAACAGGTATAGTATAATCTCTAAGAGCTCTAAGAGGGCCCTGTATCTGACCATTGTCGTTTCCTGCCATCTCGATTTCTTGTGCTACCCTTCTGTCTCTGTTCTCTCTTCTCAACCTATGAAAGGTGCGGTCAATTTCAAGATCAAACTGTAACGATTCAGCACTTAGACTCCTGCGCATAGAACAACTACAAAGAGAACAAACACCAAAGTAAATCGTAAAATACGCCTAAATTACTAACATAACTAAAAGGTCTAATATTTATAGTCCCCAGCAACGGTGCCAAAAACTTGATACACTCAGAACGTATATATAAAATGGGAGCGTAAATTGCAGCAAGTGCACTGGTCGTATCAAGTAATAAAGTGGTGAAAAAAAAAGTATCAATTCCACGAGGACTACAAAGTACTAGACTTGTACTAGCTCAAATTGGTATTTAGGCAATGGAAAGAAGGATGATTTCACTATTTGATTGAAGACTAAAATAAAATGCAAATTGATGATTTTGAGAATCTTGAACAAATAAACTTTTCAATTAAGAAGGTGGGAATTAAGAATTCACCCTAGACAAGTTAGTCAAATTGCCATCATGCTATAATAATCCTTAATCATGTGGATATTCATACGAAATTAACAAAACCTTAAATTAATCTATTAGCTTCCACTATACAAATTAATAGAAGACTCAAATTTACAATCATAAACTTTCTAGTTATATAAATGACTAATGCCCCAAACCAATCTTTCCTAATCCCTTAGAGAAAAATCAATTAGAAGCATTGCATTAATATTAAGATAATTTCTAACAAAAGTGAATAACTCAGCTTCCGCATACGTTAATTACTCATTATCAAGAATTCCTTATGAACCCTAATTCCCCTTCCGAGTTATTAACGTTCCTAAAAATCTGATTCAATTAAGAAACAAAGAATTATAGCAAAGAGATTACAATATGAATATTCCACATGCCTAATAATTCTATAGCATAACTACAATTATCATTCTACCAATCTAGGGTTTCATCCCCTTCCCACCAAAAGAATTTAGAACATCATGGAGATGACAACAAAATAACAATTGATAGAAGCACATGCAATACGATTCATTATAACTGATAATATATCACTCAATTGCATAAATAATCAATAATTCAAAGATCACCAATCTGGTAACACAATTGTTTGAAGATCCTCAATTGCAAAACTTCCTCAAAGCTTTAAGAACCAATAACTCAATCCCCACGAATGATTCCTCTCCACTCAATTGAATCAATTCAAGCTTGAATACAAAATTCTCTCAGAAGAACTCTTTCTAGGTCAAAAAATTGGCAAAGGTCCTCCCTTTGTTGCAACAAGGGGTATTTATATCAAAGGATGGACGGGACAATTTGTCAGAAAGCCGGCTCAAAGCCAACAGCGTTCAATGTAGGCCGGATGTGAAGGTCAACGGCCTTAGATCTCCAGTGGCAGCTTTGATGAAAGCCGGCTATTAAAGTCGGCTGCCTTTGATTCAACATAAGCCGGCCTTTAAGGCTGGTGGCCTTGGATCAAAAAATAGTCCAACTTCCAATGCTTTCCATGCCATCTTTCTATGTACTCCGCTCATATCTTGAATCTAAGTCCTCAAAGACCTGAATAATCAAAATACATATATTAAGTACCATCTTCCCGTGAATTCCATAGAATTTCATCATAAATCATACTATAAAATATGAGTAAAATGTGCCTTTATCAAATATATACATGTGAAGCTCTTTTAGAAATTTACAAATCTTTAAAAGCAAAATGGTTTTCAAGCCCAAAAACCTTCATTTAGGGCCTTAAAAAATCAACTTTAAGTTTTTAGTTCGAATTGTGTTTTTAGAGGCTTAGGGATTTTTTAGAGACGATATATAAATGTCCTCTTCTTATTACATGGGACTTTTTACCATATAATAATATTCAAACTTCCTAAAGTGGAGATTTTTCTTCAATTTTGTTTTGATTTATAAGATCAATCGTTGATTGATTTTGTCTTTTACAATACTCACTGTGTTAGGTACTCATGTATTGAGCTTAGGCTCATTCCTTTTTCATTATTCAATTGGAGCTGGGAATCACAAACACATTGGTTATGATAAGAATGGAAACTTAGTAGGTCATTATATGGATGAGTATGGAAGGGAGCATTATTATTATGTGGATGATGAATGATGTGAAAATCAATGAAGAATTCCTTGTTAGAAATTAAGTTGTGAATTTGATAATGTGGAGATAGTTACTAGATTCTTAAACCTTTTATTTCTTTATTCATTTATAAAAATTTACCCTGGTTTTGAAGTTGGATTTTAATGTATTGTTTTAAGTAACAAAGATTGGAATGGTTCACCTAAGAATTATTCGTTTCTTGTGTTGAAGAATGTTAGTTGTAAAGTGGAGATAGATAGGTCTAAATTTGCATGGAGAATTAGAGCCTTAGTGTATTATTACTCAATAGTGACATGTGGCGGGTTGTAGCACTTTAAGTACTAGGGCATTATAGCTTACGATAAAAAATATAATTTATGTGAACCGGAAAAATTACAATTTTATTCTTAATAAAGATTAAAAGACTATAACATACTACACGTGTAGATGATATTGAAATCACTCAATAGAATAATAGAGAAATTTTGACTAGATTAAACATTGGTAAAAAAGATTTAAATTAAATTTATACCATCATCACAACCTTTTTTTAATCCATGAGACTAAAAGTTTTGTTCAATTAACTATAACCCGACGAAACATTTTGAAAAATTTGCTCCACATTAGATTTTATATGGAAAAAAGACCTAATGCAAGAATACTTCAAAATAGATTTTGTTGTGTGTCACTTGAAGCAACAAAACATCAACAGAAATTTGATGCAATGACCCACAAAACATTATAATGTTGCGTGCGTTATTACGTCGGAATGGTTTGGAATAGATGGAAGTGAATTAAGTGCCATGATCGGTGGTATGAGCGGACTGGGAGTCATAAAGTTGATGGGGATGATCATGGACATGGACAATCTTTGTTCGGCATTGCTTGATGCCTGAAGCTTCTGGCGTTTTTGGAAGACGTTCACATTCCATCTATGGAAGCGCTAGGCTAGGTCTTGTTGGGACAATACTGCTCTTTATATAGATATGTATAAATACTGAGAACTTGGGACCTAATGAATAGTATCTAGCTAGTGAGATATTTGTGATGAGGATCCCTAGAGCATTGAGCAATCATTTATTTCAGAAGTTGACGGCATAATATTTGGAACACTCAGAAGCGAAGAAGCTTATGATTGGGCAATATGATGGGGCCTAGCTTGTGTATATGTATATCCAAAGGACACAACCTTATCAGCAGAAAGATTGTTAACTCCAGGCGATGCTTGGTTGAATGTATTTTACCCTTGCACACTATCAATGAAGTTACAAAACTTTCCATCTTTTAAGAGTCGTTCGCGTTAAGTTTCGTTTTTACTCGTATCTAACTATTACTAATGCATTGCCCAACCAACCCCACCACCCCACGCCACCCCCGCCACCCCCCCCCCCCCCCCCAAAAAAAAAGAAAAAAAGAAAAAAAATACTATTATTAATGCAAAGAGTATAATATTAAAATACAAGTAGGATTATTGTACAAGTATTAGGATGGATTAGGTAAGATCCAATTCTTCTGTACTTTATTATGTAGATATATTTTACTTGAAGCCCAAAATTTAACAAAACAATGCACTTGAAAACTTATTGATTTAAGGTTCAAAAGTGGAAAGTGTATTGGTTTGTCTAAATTAGGTTAGCAAATAAGAAATGCGTGATTATGTTTCTATTAAGGTAGCACATACATATCATATGCCGTTTTTAACCGACAATTGATGATTGCTTAACAGACAAGACACAAGTCAATGAATTTCAAGAGTACGAAAACATAGGTCACATTTTGTATTCAACTTTGGACCAAATATATGTATTAGCAATATTGCACATGTCAATGGGAGGGTTGTCATATGATATCCTACCCATCCAAACTGAATAATACCTTATAGGGCTTTTATCAAGTTTTGTGATATAATTTAAAATCTTATAGAGTTTAAGATTATATTTTGGGATTTAAAAAAAAAAAATTCAATAGAAAATCTGACTCAATAAAATATTATATATTAATAATAATATTTATTCTTAATCTATGTAACACGAGTGCTCTACACTAATTCTATACTATATAATATTTAATTTTTATTTATGTATAAGTTGATAAGTATAACCTTAAAAACTCCATAGGTTTTTATAAGATTTTGAGAAATACTAAACCTTATAAGGATAGGGTTTTTTAAAACTCATCTTGAACTTGCCCTGGCTGCATCCCTATTTATGGTACCATGCATATATTAAGAAATTAAGTACCTTATATTACATTTGGTATGTATGAATGATCTGGAATAAAATAAATTAAAATGAAATTAACAATAGAATGTTAAGTCCATTATTTTGTTTGGAAATGTCTATGGAATATAATAAAATGATAAATATTGGTATTCATAAAAGATGTCCTTATTTTGTGGATGTAATAAAGATACATTAATGAAGTTAAAAAGATTATTTAAGTACTTATCCTTAATAAAGGTGAAATGAAATTGCGATTCTACCTCTTTAAAGGCAAAATCATGATCCCAACCTTTTAAAAGTGAAATTGATTTTTTCCCTTAAAGTTAGAACTACTAATTTCCAGAAATTGCAATTTTGGCTTTAAGAAAATGTTTCCAAAACTGGAAAAGGGAATAGAATCTAAAATTGCAATTTTATTTCACGTTCATTCCAACATACTAAACGTGACAATAGAAGTTAGAAGCTATATTATAAAAAGAATTGGGGCAACACTCTAAAATATTACACTTTTTTAAAAAAAAAATCGCAAATATTGTACCTATAAAAATTATTCTCAAAATAAGTTTTGAAGTCATAGGCTCGGTTTACGTTTTTTTTTTTTTTTAAAAATTGCAAAATTGAAAGAGGAGACCTTCAGTATAAATTATGCTAAAGGTACAGACATTGTTCACACCTTCAAGTAAATTGTTTGAAGGCGTGAACAACATCCACACATTTAGTGTAATTTTTTTTTATATACTTCGACAAATGAAAACATAGCAATTTTATTTTTATAAAAATATCAAATGGTAACACGGTTTGATCTTGGCTATAGTATATGCAAATTAGTTTTTTTTTTTTTTTATATCTATATATTATGAGTTTTATAATTCGAAACAAGTAAAAAGTTATAATTCGGTTGAAATTATTTGAATAGAATTTTATCCCTCTCACTCCATATCCCAATCACGAATTGCATGTGAATATTGAAATGAATATTTGATAAAATCATCATTGAAGTCGAGGTTCTTAAGTAAGAGTTCAAACACATTACATTTCAATTTTTTTAAAGCTGGTCATTTGTCCTTGAAATGGTTTTTGTGCACTCACTCTTTTCGTAGAATACTCAAGAAATAGGTTCACTTAAATGTGCAGATCATTACCGAAAATGGAAATAAAAGTAGAAGCTCGGTGAAGTGATCTGCCCATTTCCAGCGGATCGGAAAATCTGCCAGTATTGGAATACGTTGAGATCTAGATGAATCCAAAGGATTTGTTGAGATTTTAATGAGTTTTAGGTTTGCAATACGACCGGACACTGTTTCCAACTTTCCATATAACAGTTATATACCGTCGATAGTATACGGTATAACTTAAAAATAATAAATGTATGATATGTTTGATATGCGAAAATAAATCTGAAATGAAATTATGATTCTGAATATCATTTACTGTTTTATATTTTAAATGATTAGAAAATAGAATTATAATTTTATCTTTAAGAAAAATCATGATTCTACTTTTAAAAAGATAGATTCGTCATTATATTTTCTTTTATTAAGAATAATTACTTGAATAATTTTTATAATTCATTGATACATATTTATTATATTCATTAATTGAGAATATTTTGATAAATATCACTATATACGATTTTATTCTATAAATATTTTTAAATACAAGAATAAACTTAGCATTTCATTACTAATTTTACTCTAATTTATTATATTTCAGATAATTTATATATACCAAACGTACTATAAAAATATAATTAACCATTATATCTTGATGCATTGTATAAAAAATAACTCTTAAATGAGAGATGGGGTCTAGGCTGTCTTGCAAATCAATTAGGGATAGCCATGAGAGTTGCAAAAAACGGATACCGTGTTGCCTCGTCTTGATGAGATAAGCTGAGGCAAGGCATTATTTAATGTAGGGTGGATTTGAATGTTAAAGCGATGCAAAATCATGATATGAACCGTTTATCTCAAGAGGCCACCTAATGAAAAATAAATTAGTTCTTACTAAGGGCTCACAATGGAAGCTTAGTTTAGAAATCAACTTAAGTTTGTTTATTTCTTTTTTTCCATTTTTATTTTATTTTGTTTTAATTTTTATGTTGATCTTTTAATTAATTTTCCTATGTCACAATACATTAATGATAATTTTAACAATGTTTAAATTTATGATTTACTGATTTATATACATTCTTTGTACTTACATTGAAGAAAATTGATGTTAAACTTCAAGCTTTGTTGGGAGAATAAATTGATATTTCTGAGTATTAATTAACTTCTTAAAAACATGTCTTGTTTACGCTCAATAATCATTTTTTTTAGTCTTTTAAAATGTAAAAAATTATTTTGGTAATTAAATTTTTAACTTAATTTAATATCATTGACCGATTTCTTTGATTGGTGATAAGGCCCTAGAAACTAAACCTAATTAGGTATATTTTGAGGAGATTTGACTTGAGAGGCATGAAACAAAAATCACTAATTAGACTAGTCCTTTCACTCTTGACCTTATTCAACTGTCTCATGTTTAGAAAGTAAACTAGAAAAAGTTCTTTTTGAGTCCAATATAGCCTTAACAAGCTTTAGGCTTACTTTAATTGCAAAGTGAGCTTCTTTTATATAAATAATAGAATAAGTTTTATAATGGTTAAAAGGAGTCGAGTCTGGTTAACATCAAGCCTAAACCTAAGATCATGGATTTTATAAAGAAAAGGAGGTTTCAATCTATATATATATATATATACATCAAAGTTTCCTTTCTATTTGGAATATTTGAACTATTGGCAAGTTTCGTACAAATATAATTAGAATTGTTCCGTAGAAAACTAAATGTAAAAATTCATCAAAAACAATTTAGGAACAAATCAATAACAATATGTCCAACATGCTATTACACATACACTCTAAGAATTTGAACTTATCGGCTCCTCCTCTCACTCATCTCTATAAGATCAAAACTTCTGTAAGATCAGCACTTATACTTGCTGTACATGATTGGCCAACCACATTATCCCCTCTAAATTAAGTAAGCTTTGTATTATTTTCAATAAATAACTAAATGGAAGCAATATGTTCGCCCTATCCATAGTCAAGTTTACGGTGTCATGAGGGAGATATATTGGTAAAATGCGAAAGAAAACTTGCTCAAGATTTTTTTTTTTTTCATTAAAAGAAGGACTAATGTTCAAAACATCGAGGAATATATATATATATATATATATATATGCGAAATTTCAAAAATAAACATGTCAATTGATGTGACAGTTTTATTCTTCTCAAAAGACCCATCTTGAATGATTTTCAGTCCCTCTCATTCATGTAACCTAATACGTAGTTGTAAAAAAAAAGGGGGGGGGGGGGGGGGGGGGGGGGGGGGGGGGGGGGATTCAATCTCCAAACATTTCGGTTGGATCAATTCATATATTTAAAAACTAAAGTATACTTGTCCCTAATTCGTATAGCATGAAAAACCCAGCAATCGTATTCAATTCCTGAAGAAGGGAAGTTTGACAAAGGTGGATTATGCAAGCAATCGACTAAGGAATATGAGGTTCAAATAAGAAACGCCTTTTGACGTTTTAATAAACAATATTTTTGGTGGAAGAAACTAGTCAGAGGTCAAATGATCCGATTCATAACCACGTCATTGGATAACCTCGTCAAGCTTGTCCAGCTGTCACCAGAACTCTTCAGAGTTGGATATTGCCTTTTTCCTTGACGTTTCTTTTACATCCTAACCATTAAGAAGCAGCTCATTAGACAAGATAAGATAAGAAGGGCTGGTACCTTGCCTCACTTGTCCAAGCAAAAGGAATTTTTGTTGGATTCTTTGAATATTATTATTATTATTTAATTTTAATTGGTTGAAGTGTATGATTGAGACCTAAAAATATATATTAATTTTTTTTAAAGAAATCAAGGATAAAGTGGTGAGTTTTTAATGTAATATTTAAAAATTTGAAGCAAATTTCTTTACATTAAATATGATCTAATAGATATGAAAAAATAGATAAATGCATTTGATATACCTATTTTTAGTAATATCTTTCATTAATTTAATAATATGTAAGAGTGTAGTTTTATATACAAACTTCTTTTATTTTGTATTTAAGTTTTTATTTCTAATATATCATACCTTCAGTAAAAAGTGTTGCTAAAAATAGATAGATTAGTACTTACATTTTGGTTATAAATATGATATTATAGAAAAAGAAAATAAAGACAAAACCCTAGGCTTTTTCTTGAGTTTATAGAGTATTATTTTTAATTTGAAAAGCAAACTACACGTCGAATATGAAAAATTGAGCTTTTAACATCTCATTTCAAATCACATTTAAAGATAAATAAAACCAAACTGAGAATTAAACTAATAAAAAAGCATATTATTTTTGTAATGTGTTTCAATATAAAGCATTAAATAAAAACTGAATTACTCAAAATTAAAAAAAAAAAGAAAATTTCATATCATATAAGGGAGTTTTTATTTCATATTTCATATTATTGATTTTATTTGAATCTACTTATTTTATTTTATTCTTCTTAAATATAAACTATCTATTCGAAAAACTCTACTTTTGTATATTTTAATACATACTCCTTTTTGCAAATAAGTAAGTCTTTGTATTTGTTTCATAATAGAAGATGACTGAAAAATAAAAAATTCAATTTCAATGCAAGCAAAATATATATATACATATATAATTCAAACTAAAAACCGACCATTTAAAACGATTTTGTTCGAAACATACTCGAGATGGGGCAATCGGAGTCGGGCCATACAGACGGTGGCTACGGGCGAGCGTGGTTTAACCTTGTAAATAATCGCTGCACGTGCTTCCTTACTATTGCATGACACAACTGTCCTCGTCAATGCAAACGCAATATATAAATATATAGTCCGGATACGCCACCTAAGTCATGACTTCCCTCTTCAAGTTCTTCGTTCCTGCGTATTCAAGCAATATCCGCAGCACTTTCTTTCCTCAAAAGTCGTGTGCGTGTAGTATATCTGAATCTCATAAGCTTCTTGTTTCTGCATAATCGGGTCTGTGACGAAAACTAAGGGAGAGATGACAATCACAGCAACACCTTGCATTAATGATGGTTGCCTTATGGTGAGAGGCAAGGTAGTGTTGACCGGTGTTCCACGTAATGTTGAAGTTAAACCGGTTGGTTCCGGTTCATCGGCTTATCTTGGTGCAACTTCTACTTCTCCAAGTTCTCGCCATGTTTTCACTCTTGGGATTGTTGAGTAAGTTCCTATTCTGTATTCTCCAAGAATTAACAAATTTATGCTCTACTATAGCGGCTATTTTGTGTAGTAGCTAAATTTCCTTTTTATACCAAACGTGGGTATTTTGTTGTTCCATAAATAATATGTTGTTTCTAGTATAAATTATGGCATGGAGTTCATGAAATCATGATAGAAATTCAATGATGGTTCTACTCTATTTAGTACATTTCAACATTGACATGAATTTAACTCAAAACAAACAAATCTGGGTTTAACAACATATCACCCAAACATTTGAATCGTTTCATCTTACATACATAGTTTTTTTCCTTTTTATTTTGAAAGTTTTCACTAAAATGTGGTTGATGCCAGGGGATTCAAGTTCTTGTGTCTCTTTAGACCCAAAATCTGGTGGATGATACCGCGGGTGGGTGAATCCGCCAGTGAAATTCCGCTGGAAACACAGCTGCTTTTGTTAGAAGCAAAGGAAGAGTCTGCCTTAGATGATCCACTACCAACCAGTGAAAATTCCGAAAATAGATTCTACATTCTTATGCTACCAGTCCTGGATGGTCCATTCAGATCAAGCTTGCAAGGAAATTCGGAAAATAAGCTCGAGTTCTGCATCGAAAGTGGTCAGCGAGCTTGGATTATGAAGAACTAGACAATACTTTTCATTAATCAACTTCTTTGGCCTAAGTATGTTGATTTGGCTCCTTATTGTTTTCCTGCTTAATGCTGCAGGAGACGATGATGTTCAAACTACTCAAGCAATGGAGGCCGTTTTCCTAAACTTTGGAGACAACCCATTCAAGTTAATCAGGGATTCAATCAAGTACGAGTTTTTCTTCGCAGCCTGAATTGAGATTGTTTTGTCTTTTTCTTGTGTCTCAATTGAGTTTCAACAATTTCTGCTCAATTGCTTGCAGGATACTGGAGAAGCAAAAAGGTACATTCAGCCATATTGATAGCAAAAAGGTCAGTCTAAAACTTCGATTATGTCGTCATGATGAACGTAAATCAATGTCTCAGCCCACTTGTGAGAAGCTGTAAAAATAGAAAATTAAAGTCGCACCATTATCTATAAGCTTAATCCGATAATTATATCAGTTGTTGCACATCCAAAATTAACAGTCGGTGTAACTTATATTTATGTTTTCTATTTATAGATTCCAGCTCACCTGGATTGGTTTGGCTGGTGCACTTGGGATGCTTTCTACTCCCAAGTAAATCCTCATGGAATCAAAGAAGGCCTCCAAAGGTAGTAACACTAAACCATAAAATGCATACAAGTCAAACTTTTTTCAGGAATATCGTTTACTGTTCTTTATACGGCATGCAGTTTCTTAGATGGTGGCTGTTCGCCGAGATTTTTAATCATTGATGATGGTTGGCAAGAAACTGCAAATGAATTTCTTAAAGACGGTGAACCACTTGTTGAAGGAATTCAGTAGGTCCCCTTTCATTTTCTTTTGCATCAGATGTATTTCTTGTGAAGTAATAAAAATTAAAGTCCCCCACCATATCTGATAGCTTAAACTTGTAGATGTAATTTAAGCTTTTATATTTATTTTTTAGAACTTCCCCTCACTTTGATTGGAATTCTGATTAAAGCCTATCAAGTGCAACACTTGATCAATAGGGGTTATTGATTGTGTAAGGATTCAAACTCTGGATTTCCTGTAACCTTCTTGTTTATATCTGGTGTCATAATCTTCTTGTCTGTTTACTTTCAGGTTTGCTACCAGATTAGTTGATATCAAAGAAAATAACAAATTTAGGGCATTGGACTTGCAAGATTCTTGTACAGATCTGCAAGAGCTTATCATGTCCATCAAAGAAAAATATGGATTGAAGTAAGATTTGCAATATGGTAGCTTGTGGAATAAACATTGAAAGAAATACATACCTGGTCTTACATGTTCTACCTAATGCAGATATGTCCATGTGTGGCACGCTCTGGCTGGATATTGGGGAGGTGTCCTCCCAACATCTGAGAAAATGAAAAAGTACAACCCCAGATTGAGGTATCCTATCCAATCGCCAGGGAATATTGGCAATCTGAGAGATATTGCAATGGACAGCCTGGAAAAATATGGAGTTGGAGTGATAGACCCCAAAAGGATTGATAGCTTCTACAATGATCTCCACAGCTATTTAGCTAGCAGTGGTGTGGATGGAGTTAAAGTGGATGTTCAAAATTTGCTAGAAACCTTAGGTAATGGATATGGTGGGCGGGTTTCCTTGACTAGACAGTATCAACAAGCACTTGAACAGTCTATTACAAGAAATTTCGGAGACAATAATTTGATTTGCTGCATGGGCCACAACTCAGACTCTATTTACAGGTATATCATTAATAACCCTTAAGCTGCTTGATAATTAACAACAAAATTTGCTTGTTGGGTTTGATGTGTTCAACATATATGAAAGCAAAACGACATGCAAATGACATACATGATGCTTTTGTTGGCAGTTCGAAGAATGGTGCAGTTGCAAGAGCATCGGAGGATTTCATGCCAAGAGAGCCAACATTTCAGACCCTACATGTTGCTTCTGTGGCTTTTAATAGCCTTCTTCTTGGGGAGGTTTTTGTACCTGATTGGGACATGTTCCATGTAAGGCTTCACATTTTTGCAAAACCTAAATGGTAGAATCTCTAATTCACTGAGAACAGAGTGTTTTCATTGAGTGTCACACATAAAAGCCCAAGCCAAATTTGAAAGCTTAACATTTCAAATTTGGTATTAGAACAGGCAGTCCCAAGTTTGGTCCCTACATCATCTTTTGAGCCACTAGTTTTAGCCCATCATCTATAATTCTAGCCCTCAAGTGAGGAGAAATCTTATGCAATAAATATATAAGCATACACCATATCTATGAGTTCAGACTTTTAGATTAGCTGGTCATATAGTAGCTATCAATTGTTTTAATGTGAAACTGCAATGCTATTGTGCATTTTAGTGGGACATCCTATTTTAGGCCCTGGGCAACGTCTAAATCAGCATCCAGTTATCAGACATTTGCATTCTGCTTTATGGTGTAACTTAACACTAAAGACAGCTAATTCATGAGTTGGCTTATTGTAGAGCAAACACGTGACAGCAGAATTTCATGGCGCAGCAAGAGCTATAGGTGGCTGTGCAGTATATGTAAGGTGAGTCTTATAGTTACTAAAAGATTCATGTTACTACTCATTGACTTCTCTCTCCCTGTCATCTGAAATTGGAGATCATTGTGGCAATGGCAGTGACCAACCGGGAAATCATGATTTCAAAATTCTTAAAAAGCTGGTATTGCCCAATGGCTCTGTTCTGAGAGCTAGACATGCTGGCCGGCCTACACGTGACTGTCTGTTTAAAGATCCTGTCATGGATGGCGAGAGGTAACTTCTCATTCAAAAGTACTTGAATCTGATTTCACTCTGACCAAAGTTCTCCATCTTCATTTTGCTGATTAAATTCCTTGATCCTCAACAGTTTGCTGAAGATATGGAACTTGAACAAGCTAACTGGAGTTATTGGTGTATTCAATTGTCAAGGAGCTGGAAATTGGCCTCTAAAGGAGGGGGGCCAAGAGAATCTAAGTAAATCATCTGCTCTTCCAGCTATCTCAGGGTATGTTCGTCCCCTTGACGTTGAGTTCCTTGAAGATATTGCTGCAGAAGATTGGAGCGGCAGTTGTGCAGTATATGCCTTCAACCCAGGCATGAACGAAAACCCTCTTTAAATATGGCAAAGTAATAGTTTCTAGGCATAAGTTCTAAACAATGTTTATCGCTTTCATAATGCAGGGTCACTATCCATACTGCCATTGACGGGAAGTCTCCAAGTATCGCTCAGCACTCTAAATTGTGAAATTTACACCATATCTCCTGTTAGGGTATGCATATTGTCCACCTCTTGGACACTTATCTACCATTCAATCTGTAAATTAAGGAAACTATAAATACGTTCTTAAAACTATAAGCTAAGTACAGATGGACTCTCTAAACTCCAAAATGTACCTTCACCTTTACATAACTTTTGAAAAAGCATTACTATAGCCCCAAATCTATCACTGCTTATGGGTCTTCGCCCACGGTTTTGGGAGATTTATGGTTGGGAGTTTTAAGTACAAATTTTCAGAAGTTTTGAGGATAAATTTGCAACGATTGTTTTTTGTTTAGTTTCCCATTTGCCGTTATGAATTTTGGCTATAATACGTTTTTCATGGATAGGTTTTTGGTCAGAACGTGCAAATTGCCCCAATAGGACTGCTTGACATGTACAATTCTGGTGGAGCTGTAGAATCTATTGATTACACAATGGAAGGGCAAGGGGAATGTTTGATAAAGATCAAAGCGCGAGGGTGTGGAAGATTCGGAATCTACTCGAGCAGCGAACCAAAATGCTGCAAGGTGGATGCTGAGGAGGTGAAATATCTTTACAATACTGGAGACAGAATGCTGACTGTTAAACTTCCAGAAGACTGCAACCTCAGGGATATTGAAATTGTGTACTGACTTTTAAGTCACCCTGAACCTGAGGTATGTTTTAACGCATTGCTTGTTCCTATTCTTTCTTGAAGCAAATGATGCTTCAATGATGTACATAGTACTATAAAGAACATAGAAAATAAATATAGAAGAAGCCCCAGTAGAGGGTTAAGATGATTAATTTGTTCTCAGAACACAATTCTTCATGTTAAAATTAGTGAGACTTGTGTTGATGGGTGCCTAGAGGACTTTTATGAAGGCTTGAAAAGACTTGAAAATGAAACTTTCTACGAGAAATTTAGCATTAGAGTTTCTTTATTTGATTCCTTAACACGTTCTCCTTCGACAAAAGTTACCAAAAATTTAAAGTGGTACAAAAAGGAAAGTCATTACATAATACAAATGCAAATCTTTTCCATCGTCTCGTAGAACTCGCATCCTCTTTTATACTGTATCATGTTACAAGACAAGGCTTATAAGAATAAGCAATTTGAAGTCCACCCACTGCACATAGAATCACACAATTTGTTGATGTTCGTCATCAAATACGGAACGGAGTTTCAAATTGTTACAACAAAATCCACTCTGGATATGATAGTAAAACTCTAAAAGTTGCAACCTGATATGAACACATACATGCCTATTCCTGCAAGCATTGAAGATATTGCTTATCTAGGATTATTCACCATCCTTTTTACGAACACATGAAGATGGTCTTGCCTCCAGAAAAAAAGAGATTCTTACAGCTGCTTACTGTATCATCTAAGCAAGACCCATGTACAAAGTATGCAACATGAAAGAACCAACTAAGATTTTCTTTACAACTACCTGTTATAGTTCCATTGACTGGAAGCCCCTAAGTTCATTTGATTCCTAGCAGAACAGCTCAAAACCAGGAGTCTCGTAGCTGTGCCTCTCGACTTGTTAAAGGAACATAACGAACTGATGTTTCATCCCGGACTCTAATGGATCCATCCTTGTTTTTCTCCACCACTTTCAAATCCTGAAATATGTTTCCAACTGGGATCACCATTCTCCCCCCAGGCTTCAATTGGTCAACTAATGGCTTTGGTATTTCGGGTGCCGCAGCTCCAACATGGATAGCATCATATGGTGCATGCTCTGGCCAACCCAATCTTCCATCTACACATTGGAAAAAACAAACAAATGAATTGGTGTCAACATATTCAAGATATGAAAACAGACAAATATTCTATCTCATGTCCTCGACAATGGCAAACAAAAGAAACAACCAGCAAAAAAGAACTAACTGTTGCTTGAAAGTAAACATACACATACTCAGGCAAGGTGGGGGGCACGGTGGTGGGGGGTGGGGTTGGGTGGTAGAAGTTACTATAGGTGAACCCTTAGCACAGGAATCTCATGGAACAATCAATTCTAACTTAACTCTAGAAAAGCTAGTTTCATTTTTTGGTGTCTCAATTGAGCCAAGCACGTCAAACTGATGCCTCAGTTATCCCAAATTGTAATGGTTATCACATTTTGCCTACCGGGCTATTAAGATAGTAGAAAAGGACAGAAAGTATAGAGATTAAACATTAAACACCTCATGTAGCACCAATAATTGGGTGGTTACTAAATAATGAGCATTATAATGTTAGATGAGGTGTTTTCATATTTCAACTACATACTCTAGTTCCTTTTAGGTTCTCTACAGTACTAGTAAGCAAAATACAATGACCATTTTAATGGAGGGACCTACTTGACGTGCTTGGTTAAGTTAAGGCACAAAAATGAAAGTATTCAAGTTTAAGCACCAAAATGAAAAAAAATGAGAACCTTCGGTCACTTCTGGAGCCTTTAGCCCCATAAAGTTCATATGTATCTTGCTACACTTGGGAACCAGGTAAAACAATTTTAGTTTGAACAAAGGATGAGCAGTTTTTAGTTTTAACAACATAAGAAGGAAGTATCCCTCATTAATTGCCACCAACTGCATTGATATGTCATTGAATAACTATATTAACAAATTTGACTGTAAAACTATACCACCAACATGCATGGATAAGGATCCTTCTTTCAATAATGGGGCTGCTGCACTTTTTTGAGTATTCTTGATTGAATCAGCAACTAGTTCAGGAATATGCTCAATTCCAACAGCACGACCCTGTGGGCCAACCATCATGGCAAAGCATGCTGTTAAATACCCCGACCCTGATTACCAAAAGAGCAACATGGAGCAAGTTAGATTCTAAACCTCAACTAGGTAGGACTACTGCAGCATAACAGTCATAGCCAAAAGTAAAAAAAGGAAAGAAGATACTGTAGCAGCAAAACCTGAACCAATATCTAAAGCGTGCATGCCAGGTTGCAAGTTCTTTTCTAGTAACTGAAGGCATGTTGCATGCATGTGTGGAGCCGATATGGTGGCATTATAACCGATGGGAATGGGGCTGTCCATGTATGCTGGGGTTCCTTTAGGGACAAATGCACCCCTGTTGATTTCCTCCATGACTTCAGCTACTCTCTTGGACCTTATAAACCTGTATTGCCGCAACTGCTCCACCATTGATTTGTTCTTGCTGATGCCACTTCCGCTCCAAAACCGCTATCAATACCAATCAATCATTCTAGTTAAAAAATGGGTCAACAGTAACTTTCTTAAAAAATATAAGAGGCATGGAAAATCAAATTCAGGCAAGAATGCTTCATCAAAAGAGTACAAGCTCTATACAAGGATTAAAAAATTTGATTAGTAACAGTTCCATAAAGTTGCTAACAATAAAAAAGTGTCCTTGGAATGACTTAGAGGGAGAAAAAGAAAAGTGAAGGAACTCCCCCCACCCAAAAAAAAAAAAAAAACTGCTGAATTTAGTTACATGATCAACTGATGTAAACTTTAAGTGGATTTTAGATTTACTATGTAACGGAAAGATGATACACCCAAGATATATTGCTATCTCTTACCTCAGTCCACCTCATCAGTTTAAGAAAGAAAAATCAAAGATAGAATTGGAACTAGCTAAAAAAATACATCTAATAATTTAAGTGATGTCATGCTGCATTGAAGCAATGGTAACTTTTGTGAGGTATGATTGACTTAATCTAATAGATTATTTTGACATAGTTTCTACAGCCATTCACTCTTTTCCTACTCCTTGTACATGCAGGATCTATCTTTGTATGGAGGTTTAATACTTCAAAGGGAATGGGTAGTGGGAACCAGAATTTCAGGTCCTTCAAGGCTAAAGACCATATAACTTCGGCATCATAGTATAGCTATCGTAAATTAATTGAACTAAACCAGCCAGTAAGCCACCCGTGTTCAAGCTACTTGAATTAGCTTGTCGAGCTGAACTTGAGTTTTAGCCTATTCAGCTCAATATGTCGCCTAATCGAGCTCGAATCTTATCAACTTATATTGAATTCAATTATGGAGATTTGATATAAATTTAATTAAAATGAATATGATTTTTCTATGCAGTCACACCTATACAAGTAGTAGGAACATTAGGAGAAAACTTCATTTGAATTTCACGAATCAATCCATTTTATAAATAAAATTTAATATATAGGTACAGTCAGTCACCTATTTTCTCTTTAATTGCCTGATTAAGTTGACTGATATCCTAACTAATTTACTAGAAATTAATGTACTAATAATTAACTAAATATGGCTATAACAAATTCAAATAGGCCAAACCAGTTCTTTGTCTTTGGGTCGTAACAATTGCCATGCCCTAAAAAAGAACCATAATCTCCAAGGTTCTAAATGGCACAATACTCCCAAACAATCTTAAAGGTTGTTGGATTTTTCAGTGAAGCTTGAGCTCGAGTTCAGTTCTGTTTTAAACATTTTCTTTCATCTCTAGCAAAACTATTACTCTAATACCCTGTGAAAAATCCAAATGCCCCACCTCAAACGCTGCCTGAATTAAAAGCTCGCTTATATAAACTTTAGTTTACATCTACGAATATGGTAGAAACCAGAGTATTCAAAATAAAAGAAATTACTTTGTATCTCTCCCTAAACTCAGCTGGCTCAGTATGATCTTCAGACCAATTAAAACAGGAACATATGAAAGGAAAACAAGAGAGAGACAGAGAGATAAAAGTACGTACCTCCATGCGCGAAAACAAAGAATTTCCAGGGAAAACCTTAGAGGATGAAGAAGGACGGCAGAAAAGAGAAACTGGGGGACGTGAATGAAGTGAAGAAACCGATATGAGAAATGGGGTGTGACGAAAAGTGACGATACGAGTTACAAAACGGAGTCGTTTTAAGTAAGGCCTCCAGGCTTCTACAGAGAGAGTAGAAGCTGAAGACGAAGATAAGGAGAGTGCATGATGCATATCTGTTTTTTATAGCTTTCATATGCTGTCACTTGTCCTACTATTTCTAAAGCTTATCCTAGGCTAGTTTGCTTACAGAACAGCTGGAAAAAAAGAAAGAAAGCATTATTTCAAGGAAACCAATTCGATGTTCTTCCTACTTTTTACTTCACTTCCTTTGTCATCATCTCTATATCTGTCTCTCAAAGCCATGCGTGTGACTTCCTTAGATTTTGATTTCTGTCCTAATTTTTTATTTTTGTCTTAACATGCACTAGGCCCGGATGCTGTTCAGCTGAACCGGAAACTTGAAACTTGCTACTCTTGTTAAAAAAAAAAAAAAAAAAGCATTATAAAAGGGGCAGCTATATTTTGAGTACAGATTTAATCACATTTATGTTTAAAATATGTCAACTCGTAGGAAAACCTATTATTATTTACATTAAAAGATGTTTTGTCCCCTAATCCTGAGGCTATAGAATGGGAAGCTTTTCATTTTAGCAGTTGAATCGGTCTAAGTGCAGGCTTTGTCTTCTCTAGAGCCCATAATTTACAATGGGCAACTTTTCCTTATTTTCTGGGAAGGCCCAACCGCTGTTATGAATTGGGTTGTGGCTGATGTTTGCCTTGCTGGTCGGGCTGCTATATGGGCTAGCTTGTGACTTCAGCAGTTAAGACTTGTTGCTATACCATCCCCTCTGCAGAAGTCACTTATTTCAGAGTGGGTTTCCTGTAATCGTGTCAGTGGATCATGTAGTCATGACAATGGTCGAGTTGTTAGAAACAAATTGATACGTTTTACTCTGGCCGAAAAGGAAATAAATAAATAAGCATGTTTTCTGTCAAGGCTGGACTCGTATTGATAAAAAAAACCTAAAATTAAATCTCAACCTAATTATTATGTCTACTAAAAGAATTATAAAGAATGAAGTTTTTTTTTTTTTTTTATAAAATTAAAGACTAAAAATAGTTATTAAACTCCTACATATAACACAGTATAATGAGATAAGATTCATAACCAAAATGAAGTTTAATGAAACATAACAAAGCAACTCATCCATTAATTATATGTTAGTTTCGATATCCAAAATAGCCAAATACTCTACTAACTCTTTAGGAGAGACCAATCTAAGGAATTTATATAGAAAAATATTGTTAATTTAAATAAAAAAGAAAAGTTGCTGCAAAGAATAATGAAAATAGTTTATTATCCCTCCATCTTCTTGTGATATTTCCATATCATTAAATTATTACTTAATTTATATAGTCTATGTAAATTGTTTGAATCTAAGTCCATTTGTATATTAATCAAATTTAAATTTATTATAACAATACATGTAAACAATTTAAGCACTAATGTCTTGAAATGTATAAGAAAATAGGATCGTATAAACTTATTATAGAAAAGATAAAAATTAAAGGTATAAGATATCTCAAAATGAGATTTATATATTTTATTAAAGAGGGAGTGATTTAAAAAAAAAAAGAAAAAGAAAAAGAAAGAAAAAGAAAAAGTCATATTAGAAGAAAACTAGTTGCCAACAATATAGGTGTCCCATCATTAGCAAACTATTAAAGTCTTTAAATATTTACTTTATTATGAATTTGAAATGAAATATGTTGATAGAATATTCCGGGTATAAACCTCCAAGGTTCATTTTAGCCCACTTAGACTCTTGTGCTATTTCCACTCGCTAATGGTGACTTGTTCCATTTCATTTCTGCATAGAATTGCCCAGATTCAAGCTTGAAGTTCCTAATCTTTTCCAACTTCGATCTCTATGTATACCCCCACAATGGATAAGCAGAAGAGATTGCTATAGATAAGGAAAGAGGCTAGTCAAAGATACACACTCAGAATATTAGGAGAAGATTTTGGAAATTAATGTACTTCCCACATGAGGAGGTTGAAGACCATTGTGTAAGAGACTTTTAGACCTTTTGATTCTCAACATTTTGACATCTTAATTACTCTCCATATATGTTGATTTCGATATTAAAGTAGCTACATCGGAACAAGCTCTAACACCTCCCGTGACTTTACTTGTTTCTCTTTTATAGATAATTCAATCACCTTCCAGAAACCTAACACAACAAATACAATACTAACACAACAAATACAAGACAACACATCAAACATTAGTTGCACAAGATTCTAACTAGATATAAGTTCTTACTAGGGCTTAACAATTAGTAGAAATATTAAAAAGACTCTAATCTTAAATGAGTTCATGAGTTTGTAATCTTGTCTAGATGTTAGACTTGAATCTAGACATATTCATAAATGAGTTAAGATAGATTTGGCATGTTTTTTTAATTGTGTTGGTTCTTCTCAATACAAACCTATTTATAATAGTACCATGTTGTATCCATGCTAGCAGGTTGTTTACCATGTCATATCTCTAGGGTTCAAGTTCTTATTGATAGGTCAAGTTCGTAGAAGTTTCGAATGTATATAAGATCAAACAATGATCACAAATAATGAGCACATTGCAAATGTGTTTGTTCATGATGAGATTATTTTTTTGTATTGTATATTGTGTCAATTTCATGTTTTATCAATATAATCATATTCCTGATTGTATTCGATTTGTGTTCACATTGTCTATCATGTCAAGAATTGCTAATCAATCATTCTGTAACTTCAAAACATTTAGTTTGGTGGAGGAGCCTTGTAAACTCTTCAAATGTGTTTTTACTCTTTAAAATTTTGAAAATATGCACTTATCGTCCTATTGTTACTAAAACTCTCCAATTCATCACTTACAAGGCTCACAATTTCTTATTTTTTCTTGATGCTTTAGGACAATAATTGAAGATATATATATATATATATATATTCCAATTAGCAGTAGTTGAATTCCTTTGACATAGTGAAAGCGTTTAATTAAAGTCGTTTTAAATAAAGCCAGCTATCTTAATTGCTGCAGATAATGATATACGCTTCTGGTGATTTCAGCCTGCACGGGATCTTTGACTAAGAGAATGTCTTCAATGTACCCAATCACTTCAAATACAACCAATGATAGTACTTGACTGCAGAGCTTTAAGTTGAACGTTTAATATAGGGATCGAGCGGTTTAAGATGTTTCACTCCTTACTTCTCATATCAAAAGCTATGCTGTAACTCTCTTGACTTCTTTACAATGTAATCTGCTGACTTATTAGCTTCTCTGTAAATATGGAAAATAGAACAATTGATAAACTACAATCCTCTGGTCTGAATAATAAGCTTCCTGTCGCGGCTAGCTTGCGAGCATTAGTGATCTTATCCATTGAAGTATTATCAAAGAATCCGTTGAAGGATG
This sequence comes from Laguncularia racemosa, assembly GCA_037954665.1. Lineage (NCBI taxonomy): Eukaryota > Viridiplantae > Streptophyta > Magnoliopsida > Myrtales > Combretaceae > Laguncularia > Laguncularia racemosa. The sequence goes on along the minus strand of JBBMOL010000032.1, from coordinate 2,934,658 downwards.
ATTCAAAAAATATATCAGTTTGTTTAAGTTTATTTTAGTTTGTTATTCATCAGTTTTAACTTAGAAAAACATCAGATTTAGTGACAAAATAAATCTCCTATATATGTATTAGTTAATTATTATGTGAAGCCTATTTAAGAGACCAAACTTATTTTATGGAATGAGGTTGTTTTTGTTCCAAAGATCTGCTGCAATTTTTTGCTTGCTCTATTTTCTTTCACATGTTTCTGCAACTTTCCCCAACAAATTTGTATCAAAGCCTGAGTTTGTCTAAAACTGGGCGTGAAACACATGGCAACCAACAATGTTGTGAATCTATCCCAACCAGCAATTCCTATCTTTACAGGTGAATGCTACGATTTTTGGAGCATCAAAATGAGAACCCTGTTCAAGTCACAAGATTTATGGGACTTGGTTGAACATGACTATCAAGATCTGGATGAAGAGGCCAGGCTGAAAGAAAACAAGAAAAGGGATAATAAGGCATTATTCTTCATCCAACAGGCTGTTCATGAGTTAATATTTTCAAAAATTGCTGCAGCAGACACGGCTAAAGAAGCTTGGACAACTCTGAAAACGGCATTTCAAGGTTCATTCAAGGTAGTCACCATCAAACTTCAATCTCTTTATCATGATTTTGAAACTTTGCAGTGCAAAGTGGAGAGTCGGTGCAAGACTTTATGACTCATGTAGCAGGAATTGTTAATCATATGAAGTCATATGGAGAAGCTGTCTTTGATCAAACCATAGTTGCAAAGGTGTTATGGAGCTTGACACTGAAGTTTGATCACGTAGTCGCAGCAATTGAAGAGTCCAAAGATCTTGCAACATATTCATTCGATGAATTAATGGGATCTCTGCAATCTCATGAGGCAAGATTGAATAAAGTAGAGGAGAAAAGTAGTAAGAAGGCATTCCACGTGAAAGGAGAGGTATCCAATCACAAAAGGAGTACATCTGGTTGGGGACGTGGTAGAGGCAGATTTCCTGGTCGTGGTGGTCGTGGCAGAGGACGAGGTGAAGAGCAGAATCCTCAGTTGCAGCAACAGCAACGGTGGAGGAATAGGGCTGATGTTCAATGTCATTATTGCAAGAAGTTTGGACGTGTAAAGGCTTAATGTTGGAAGAGAGAGAGAGAAGCAAGTTATGCAGAACAAGAGGAGGAGGAACTTCAGTTGTTCATAGCTTATCAAGGGCACAAATCAGACACCAACATCTAGTTCTTAGACAGTGGGTGCTCTAACCATATGACAGGGGTGAAGCCATTGTTCAAGGAGCTCGACGAGTCATTTAAGTAGAAGGTGAGACTCGGTGATGATAATCAAATGCAAGTAAAAGGCAAAGGAACCGTGGCTATCAGCAATGGTCATGGTAATGTTAAGCTCCTTTATAATGTTTACTTTATCCATAAATTATCTCAGAATTTGTTAAGTATTGGGCAACTCATGGCTAGTGGATATTTAATTTTATTTGATGATGCTTCATGTGTAATTAGAGATAAAAAATCAAATAAGATCATAGTTAATGTTCACATGACACCAAATAAATTATTTCCACTTGAAGTCTCTAATGTTGAAAAGCATGCGCTTACTGTCAAGGAGAATAATGATTCTAGTTTGTGGCATTTACGGTATGGGCATTTGAATATAAAGGGTCTAAGATTGTTAAGTCAAAAGGAGATGGTCTTTGGCTTGCCTAAAATAGAGTCACTAGATATGTGTGAGGGCTGTGTTTATGGCAAGCAATGTAAGAAACCATTATGTATAGGGAAATCAAGAAGGGTGTCCAGTATTCTTGAAATTGTTCATGCAGATCTGTGTGGTCCGATGCAAACAATGTCACTTGGTGGGAGTAGATATTTCTTGCTGTTTACGGACAATTACAACTGCTTTAGCTGGGTGTATTTTCTGCAATCCAAGTCTAAAACATTTGAGGTGTTCAAGAGATTCAAGGCACTTGTGGAGAAGCAAAGTGGAAGCTTCATCAAAATATTACGAATAGATAGAGGAGGTGAGTTTCTATCTCATGAGTTCATGCATTTTTGTGAACAAGAAGGCATACATAGGCAGCTGACAGCTCCTTATACACCGGAGAAAAATGGCGTAGCTGAGCGAAAGAACCGTACCATTGTTGAGATGGCAAGAAGTCTGTTAAAAGGGAAAAGACTTCCAAATGATTTGTGGGTAGAAGGCATTGCAACAGCTGTCCATTTGTTGAATCTCTCACCAACGAAGGCTATTCTGAACATGAAACTATATGAGGCTTGGAGTGGGAGAAAACCATGGGTAACTCACTTGAAAGTGTTCGGGTGTGTAGCTTATGCTTTAATTGATTCACATAATCGTAGAAAACTTGATGATAAATCTACAAAATGCATTTTTATTGGCTATTGCAATGAATCAAAAGCATATAGACTGTATAATCCCATTAATGCTAAAGGGATAATTAGTAGGAATGTGATCTTTAATGAAGAAGCAAGTTGGCCTTGGCATGAAAAATTCGACAACATTCAATTCGAAGTTTCAGCTGAACGTGAACATCCACAAATTGAAGTACAACAACCCGTCTTAAGTTCATCTCCGATGGCGTCTCCAAGCTCATCTACTTCAAGCTTGTCAAGTGAAAGGTCCTCATCAGATGACAGTCCTCCAAGGAAGTACAGGCCACTGACAGAATTGTACGAGACAACACAAGCACTATATGTAGCTAATCCAACAACATTTGAAGAAGTAGCTACAAAGGAAGAATGGCAAGGGGCTATGAAAGAAGAAATTGCAGCAATTAAAAGAAATGAGACATGGGAATTGGTCACACTACCAGAAGGCAAGAATGTCATAGGAGTGAAATGGATATTTCGAACAAAGTATCTGGCAAATGGTACCATCCAAAAGCATAAGGCGAGGCTCGTTATAAAGGGTTATTCGCAGCAACAAGGCATGGACTATGAAGACACCTTCTCCCCTGTTGCACGGTTTGAAACTATAAGAACTCTTCTCGCCTTAGCTGCTAAAATGAATTGGCATGTGTTTCAATTTGATGTCAAGTTTGCTTTCTTAAATGGTGAATTGAAAGAAGAAGTATATGTATCACAACCTTAAGGATTTGTGGTCACGGGCAAGGAAGATCATGTATATAGATTGAGAAAAGCTCTCTATAGGTTAAAGCAAGCTCCTCGAGCTTGGTACAGCAAAATAGACTCATATTTGTGTGAGAATGGATTTGAAAGAAGTAAGAATGAACCCAATTTGTATCTAAAGAAACAAGGTGACAGTGATCTCCTCATTGTTTGCCTTTATGTAGATGATATTATCTATATGAGTTCTTCTTCTTCTCTTATTAATGAGTTCAAATTCTGCATGAAAAAGAAGTTTGAAATGTTAGATTTAGGCATGTTGCATTATTTCCTTGGGTTAGAAGTGAAGCAAGTTGAAGATGGGATCTTTGTATCACAAAGAAAGTATGCAGTTGATTTGTTGAAGAGGTTCAATATGTCAGGTTGTAAAGTTGCAGCCACGCCAATGAATCTAAGCGACAAATTGCAGGTAGATGATGGAACAGAACTAGCCAATGCAAAGTATTTTAGAAGTTTAGTTGGAGGATTAATATTTTTGAGCCACACGCGTCCTGATATTGCCTTTGCAGTAGGAGTGATTTCCAGATTCATGAATTGTCCTTCAAAACATCATCTTGGAGCTGCTAAAAGAGTGTTAAGGTATATTGCAGGAACGGTAGACTTTGGACTATGGTATGGGCGTGTTTCGAAGCTTAAGTTAATTGGATATAGTGACAGTGATTGGGCTGGATGTTTGGATGATAGGAGAAGCACATCAGGTTATGCATTCGGACTTGGATTAGCTGCCATATGTTGGAGTTCAAAGAAGCAACCTACTACCGCATTGTCAACTTCAGAAGTTGAATATGGAGCAGCAATAGCATTAGCGTGTCAAGCCATTTGGTTGAGGAGAATCCTTGCAGGTATTCACCAACATCAAATGGAAGCAACTGAGATTTATTGTGACAACAAATTAACAATTGCAATGGCGAAAAATCCAGCTTATCATGGAAGAACTAAGCATGTTGATATAAGAGTTCACTTCATCCGAGAACTAATTGCAAATGATTCAATCATCTTGAAGTATTGTAGTACAGATGAGCAAGTGGTAGATATCTTGACAAAATCACTTCCTCAAGACAAGCATGTCTATTTCAGATTTTTACTTGGAGTGTGCGACTTTGAATCAAGGGGGAGTGTTGAAGGATGATTCAAAAAATATATCAGTTTGTTTAAGTTTATCTTAGTTTGTTATTCATCAGTTCTAACTTAGATAAACATCAGATTTAGTGACAAAATAAATCTCTTATTTATGTGTTAGTTAGTTATTATGTGAAGCCTATTTAAGAGACCAAACTTATTTTATGGAATGAGGTTGTTTTTGTTCCAAAGATTTGCTGCAATCTTTTGCTTTCTCTGTTTTCTTTCACGTGTTTCTACAACTTTCCCCAACAGAATCATCTTCAGAATTAGTATTGCTAACATTATACTATAAACATAACTCCAATCCCCAGTCTAACAGCCGCCAATTCTACCAAATGAATCGAGGGATTTAACAACCTGATGTCCGAATGCGAAAACTATGCTAGTAATCACCTTGAGTCTCCAAGTAATCCGCCCGGCCCCCAGTTGCAGTATCATTTGAGATTTCTCTTTCAGAAGCTTTCCAAACTAACATCTTTCTTTATTCCAAAATCAAGATAGATTAATGAAGGATTGTTTTAACTAGTAAAGCATTTTTTATGAGACTAACTTCATTTGCATGAGTGTTAGTAGTTATGATAAGTTATATATAGTAATATACAGTAAAATATAGTAATACATAGTAAAAAATAGTAGAATAATATTTTTACTTGTATTATGTATTAACGATACACTGTCAGGTATAAATAGAAATGTTACACAATTGAAATAACTAACAATTTCCATATTTTCACTTTGAATGAAAGTTCTCTATTTCAAATTTTTGCTTCAATAGAATGTTGTTTTCGAAACTCCACTTCAACACAATATTATCCTTTGTTTCTTGTGTTCAACAAAAGTGCTGCAAACCATTGTTTGTTAACATGGTATCAAAGCAAAGCATTTCAAAGTTTTGTAGAAATCTTTCTAGATAAATCGAAGCCATTCTTGTTACGAGTTTTTCATTGGGCAAATACAAATATGTCAAATCAATAGATGGAGTTCACTTATAATGATCCATTTTATCTTTCTAGATTAGATAACTCTGGATCAACAATTGCAAGTATAATCTTCAATGGCACAAATTTCTTAGGGTGGACTCAGTTAATAAAGCTTGCTTTAGGGGCCAATTTGAAACTTGGATTCATTGAAGGAACTTGTTTAAAACCTGCATAGGATTCGATTGATGTATAGAGATGGATGTGTTCTAACTATATGATAAGGTGTTAGATCCTTAATTTGATAGTAAAAGAACTATCTAAAGGTTTCATGTACACACATTCTACTAAAGAACTTAGGGGTGACATCTGCAAAAAATTAGGGCAAATAAACATACCTTTGCTTTTCCAACTCCAACATGAGATTATAAATGTAAGGTAAGGAAATAATTCAATCATGGTGTATTACAATAGATTAAAGAAACTCTTAGATGAATTGAACAGTGTGAATGCACTTCCAGAATGTGTTTATGGAGCCTTAAATAGCTGTTCTTATAATGTCGTATCTAAAATTGCAGATATAGAGAACAAAAACAGATTGTTGCAATTCTATATGGGGTTAAACAAAGCATTTGAAAATGTAAGGAGTCATATATTGTCCTTAGAATTGTTACCATCTATAGGTAAAGCCTATTATCCGATCTTTCAAGTAGAAAAATAGAAACAAATTTTTGGGAGTCTAATTCATAGTGATGAAGTATCTACATGTTGAACTAAATCACAATAAAGACAAGGTGAAGGTGATAGAAGGAAAAAAAGAATTAAGTTTGAACAAAACTTGTTTGTTCATATTTTAAAAAATTTGATCATTTAGTTGAATCTTGTTTTGAAATCATTGGGTATTTAGAATGGAACAAAGGAAATAAAGGAAAGAAAAGTACAAAATTTTTAAGACATACGAATCAATCCGTCAGAGGTCACTGCTAATCTAAACAAAAGAAGACAAGAAACAAAAGAGAATGAATTGATTTCAAGGATATGTCATGAAGTCTTTTGGACACTGAAAGGAAAAAAAAAATAAAATCTTAGGAGCATAAAATTTGGAATTTTCTTTTGTAAATTTTGTAGGTCAAATATTAAACTCTGATTCTTTTGTAGCTTCTTTTCATCAAATTGGTAATGTCGTGTATGAATGGATAGTAGATACTGGTGCATTTGATCACATGACTCCTTTTTCAAATATTTTGTCTAATAAAAAATTCTTCAAGATCCTATGCATATAAAATTACCTAATGGTATTATCAAAGAAGTAATTGTAATTGGTAAAGTACATTTAAATAAGCATGTTGTTCTTAACAATATTCTTCTTGTACTAGATTTTCATTGCATTATCAATTAGCAAACTGATATATGGAACTAATATTATTGTTTCATTTCATTAAAAAAATTGCATATTTTAGGACTAGAAAAATAGAAAGATTATTGCTGAAGAAAATGCTAGACGACGATTGTATGTCATGAAAATAGAATCAAAGTTGGATCCTATTAACATGTCTTCCTCATGTAATGCTTCCAATAATTTGTCATTAGAACTTTTACATAGTAGACTAGGACATATCTCTATCTCAAAACTAATTTTTTTTTTCGAATTGTTCTTCAATTGATGATGATAGCTTCTGTTGTGATGCTTGTAAAATGGAAAAATCTCATTATTTATCCTTTCCACTTAGTGATTCTTTATCCACTCATGTTTTTTAACTTATCTACATTGATGTTTAGGGATGCTATCATACACCTTCAATTACTGGTGAAAAATGTTTCCTAACAATGGGGGATGACGTGAGTAGAGTTACTTAGACATTCTTAATACATAATAAATGTCAACTCTTTCCTACTTAAACCAATTTTGTATCCTATGTAAAAAATAATTTTAATCTTACTTCTAAGTATGTTCGTAGTGATAATGGGAGTGAATTCCATTCATTTGATTGTCAACAGTTTTTTAAGAATAATGGAATAATTCATCAAATATCAACCCACATACACCCTTCAACAAAATGGTGTAGCAGAAAGGAAATATTGACATTTAGTTGAGATTGTAAGGGCTATTAGATTACATGCTAATTTACTAAAAAATTTCTAAGGAGAGTGCATTCTTGTTACAACTTCTTTAATAAATAAAATGCCCACACACAAACTAGATTGGGAATCCCTATATCAAATTCTTTTCAACAAACCACCTTTATATTTTGAGCTTAGAACTATAGGTTGTGTGTGTTATGCTACTATTGTTAATAAGTTTGGAGATAAGTTTGATCTTAAAGGGAAAATGTGTGTTTTTCTAGGATATCCAAATAATAAAAAGGGATATAAACTCTATGATCTCACAAATAAAGTCTTATTTGTTAATAGGGATGTTTCTTTTTGTTGAAAATGTTTTTCCCTTCAAGGAAAATGCTTTGGGTGAACTTTTTGATGTTCCTATATCTCAATTTCCTTCAGAAAGTTGTTCTCATAAACTTGAAATTGATATACCTTTTGTTTAAACTAGGAATCTAATATTACAAATCATGATAATGATGAATATTCTGATTCCCTTAGGAGATCTTCTAAAGAAAGAAAAATTCCAACTTGGCTTTCTGATTTCGTACATAATGCTAATTTAGTTCCTTCATTTGTATTAGGAAATTCTTGTAGCTTATATCCCCTTTTCAATTTAGACACTTTATATCAATTCCCTAAGGATTATATAGCCTCATTAGTAAATGTTTTATTCATCCATGAACTATGAAATTATTAAGAAGCTAAGAATGATTTTAAGTAGATAGAGGCTACGGATAAAGGAATTTTAGCTCTAGAACCTAATCAAATCTAAGACTTAGTAGATTTGCCACAAAAAAGAAGACCATTGGATCTAAATGGATATATAAAGTTAAATACAAAGAAAATGGTTCAATAGAAAGATACAAAGAAAGATTAGTTGCAAAAAGGTATAATCAAATTGAAGGAATTGATTATACGTAGTCTTCTCCTATTGCAAAATTGACAACAGTTCAAATGGTATTGGCTTTAGTAGTTGTACAGTCTTGGCATGTTCAGCAATGTGATGTGAACAATGCATTATTGCATGGTTTTTTAGAAGAAGAAATATATATGGAACTTTTAGAAGGTCATAAGGTTTCATCACCAAGCAAAGTTTGTAGATTAATCTAGTCATTATATGGATTGAAGCAAGCATCATGCCAATGGAATAGGGAGTTTACTCAATTTATTTCTTCTCTTGGTTTTTTACAATAAAAAATGACCATTCTTTATTTACTAGGAATCAAGGTGATGAATTTCTTATAGTGGTTATGTACGTTGATGATGTTCAAATAGTAGGAAATTCACTGCTAGCTATTGAGAAAGTGAAAGTTGCTCCATACAATGCTTTTACCATAAAAGATCTTGGTGAAGTGTGATTCTTCTTAGGAATTAAAGTTTGTAGAACCAATTGTGGATTTATGCTTAATCATAGAAAAGTTTTACTAAATATATTGCAAGATGTTGGTTTGACAGTAGCAAAACCAACTAACATACCTTTTCCACAACATTTAAGGTTTGATCATGAATCAAGATTGTTGCTCCAAGTTCTAGCAACCTACAAGAGGATTGTAAGAAGATTGTTATATCTTACAATCATGTGATTGAATATTAGTTTTGCAGTGCAATAACTAAGCCAATTCATTAGCAATCCTCAAACAATTTACTTTCAAGCAGCTATCCATGTTCTAAAATATCTAAAAGGAACATTTGATAGAGGACTATTTTATGCAGCTTCGAATAGTTTTCTGTGGACTAGGGAGCAAATATTATTGATTGGAAATCACTCATAGGATATTGTATTTTTCTCTAATCATTTTTTATTTCCTAGAAAACAAAGAAACAAGTGATAGTATCTACTTCCTTTATTGGGGCCAAATACAAGAGCATGGCCTTGACAACAAAAGAATTACTCTGGATTTCCTATTTGCTTTGAGATTTTGGTATTCTAGTAAAGCTTTCTACCACATTATATTTCGATACCAAATCGGCTTAGTTAATAGCAGAAAATTTGTGTTTACATATTGAAGTGGATGTTTATTTCATAAGACATCACATTGGTAGAGGATTCTTTGAAATTTCTCATGTTTCCACAAATGTTCAAATAGCAGATCTAATGACAAAAGTGCTTGGAGATGCTCAGCTACAGTTCTTGATTTCCAAGTTAAGACTTATCACATTTCTAACTTGAAGTGTGGGGTGGGGGGTTAGAGAAGGGTGGGGTGTTAATAGTTATGATAAATTACATACAGTAATATATAATAAAAATAGTAGAATAATATCTTTACTTGTGTTATGTATTTATGACATGCTATCATTAGAAATAAATATAAATATGAATGTTATACAACTGAAATAACTAACAATTCCCATATTTTTATTTTGAATGAAAGTTATCTATTTTAGAATTTTGCTTCAACAAAATACTATTTCCGGAACTCTGCTTCAACGCAATATTATCTTTTGTTTCTTGTGTTCAACGAGAACCCTATGAACCATTGTTCATTAGCAATGAGAAACAAGAGATCTCCCCTTTCGCATAGATATTCGCTTCCACACCACATTTATAATATTATGATATTATGTTTACCACCTATGGAGTTACTGTATTTTAATATTCAGTTTAAAACTTTCCCTTTTCTTATTTTCATTATATGATCCAACCTTAGAAAAGAACAAAGCTAGGATGATGAGATGCTCTCCCGGAAGCAATAAAAGAGATTGCTATATACTAATTGTATTAAAATCTCTAACGTGGGATCGAGAACAACCTAGAAATTTTAGGAGCTGGAGAGAGTGAGCTTAGGTAAACTATGTCTAGTCTCACCAAAGAGGTGCTTCAAAAGTAGATAGTAGTGCATTACACCATTTCACAAAGTTGCCTTGGCATGTGTTGGGCCCCCGAGCTCCGCCCATCCACTCTACATAGTATGATACTGTCCGCTTTGGGCCAAGCCTGCACGGTTTTGTTCTTGGGCTTCTTTCCAAAAGACCTCATACTATATGGTGGGTGTAGATGCTTATATATTGCTCAATTTCTTCTTAGTTTTCCGATGTGGGATATTGGATTGACATCCCAACAAACCTCCCCTCAAGCCAAGGATCACACATCATTACGTACAACACATTACGTGGCCTCCCCTTGAGCGATAATCCACATTGATCCATCTATCATCTTGCACTGCCGTTACTCAATGGGACACACCGCCTAACTACCACAATATCAGGAAGACTTTTGACATAAGGCACACCGAACACGGATCCATCTGCATGCTCTACTTTCCGCACCAGGCTTTGATACCACTTGTTGGGCTCCCGAGCTTCGTCCATCCACTATAGTATGATACTGTCCGCTTTGGGCTAAGCCCGTACAATTTTGTTCTTGAGCTTTTTTTCAAAAGGCTTCATACTATGTAGTAGGTGTGGATGCTTATATATTGCTCAATTTCTTCTTAATTTTTCGATGTGGGATATTGGATTGATATCCCAACATTATGTATTCTAAGGGCTAAGGATCCCAAATTCCCACCGGAGCCTTTCGGTTTTGAAAGATCCTAAGAAACTGCCAATAGCCTTACTGAAGTTTGGTTGGGCCCAAATCCCATCAGCCTCCACTTAGATATTTAGTGTGGTCTTATTGTTTTACTTTTTTTCTAAAGAATGCATGCACGTATAGGAGAGAGAAAATGATGCAGAAAATGTTTTTAGCATAGCAAACTAAGGGGAATATGGGACGATCGCTCTTTTCATCAGTAAGGAACCTCCTGTGGAAGCTTCTGAGCTTTAAACTTCATGGCTTTTTTTTTTTTTTCTCTTATTCCTTTCCTTCTTTTTAAGCATTCTTTTTCATGGGTGTGTTTGTTCATAGAAAGTGTTGCTCAAACTGTCTTCAATATTTGCTACGACTAAGAATGTAGAATTTTTAATACTATTGTAGTAATATTAAGGCAATAGGTGTGGTAGTTAGACCATTCAACATATCAATAAAAAAAATAAGAAAAATGATTTTACCCTTGTTAAACTTAAGAAATCTTTTATTTTTTTTCATTTTTAATTCACATGCTTTATGTTTGTGAACCTTTACTACTAGTTGCTGGCCACTTTTTATCATTAGTTACCACTAAAAATTTTATTAGCTTTTCAAGATAATTGAAATAATATTTGAAAAATACAAAAATTTAATTATAAAAAATTAATATGAAAAATATTTTCTAGAATACAAATGCAACCAATCGAGGGGATAGGGGGTGGGGTAGGGGGTGGTGTTTGTGGAGCGTCCACAAGAACTTGTGTAAGAAAGCCTTATTTCGAAAGTTTTCCATGCATGGCTTTTGCCTTTGTGTTTTGCCCTGTTGCAAGTAAGGTACTTCATTGATTGCTTTATTCCCTTTTGACATCATTATATAAACGTCGTATTGTTTAACCAAAAATTGCACACAAGTCAGTTGATAATACAATCACTCTCATCGAACTCACATATTTGATCAAATCCTCTGATCCAATTCATGGCAGACAAAGTTCCACAAACTATAGCTCCTGTTCCAGCTCATGCTGCCACAGTGCATCGGAAGGCCAGCGACCGTGATCGGTTTTTTGCTGCCTCTGAAGACACTGCAATGATGAAGCAGATTCAAGCAACTCACGCTCCTGATGGCCACATTGTTGATGTTAATCCAATTCTCAATGTTATAGATGCCATTTTTCTTCATGTTGCTCCCAGCATTCACGGTGTCCTAAATGTATTTCCTCTTTTCTATGCAATATTCAAGTCTTCGGCTTAATTTGTTCTAAGCTTAATGCACGCCAGTAGTCCTGGAGCTGTTATACTAAATCTAAAAGTTGACTTTCTGTAGGGCAAAAAGGAACTGGCGGATTTCCTTGAAGAGAAGGCTAATGTAGCTGCCTCTGCGGGCATGCTAGAAGCCTTGGCATTCATTATAGACAAAATCTCATGCAAGGTCTTATTTCGACTTAAAACTGAATTCTCCAGTGGTCTACTCTATCATAAAAAGCATTTTTCGAACTTTTTTCTGTTTGCATGATTAAAGCTTTAGACTTATCAAATGTCATTATAATAATCTCAAAATATTAGACTTAAGTTTTTAGTGATAAGTGATGGTGCCGATGTCTAGTAACTCTATGGTGGTTAATGATCACTGGAAATGTCCATGAAAAACAGGAAAATGATTTCCTTTCTTTAGAAAGAAATTATTTTCTTCATTGTCCATTGCTACTTTTCCTAGTTCTTAACCACCACTTCCAAAGATCGGTTGCAATCGATATCTTCCTCCACCACTTACCATCAAAAGCTACTAAGATCTATATTGTCTTAAAATTATTATGTTGATATTTGGTTGTGACACATATCGAAAATAGTTTGAAATTCTTTTGCATAGAATAAAGGCATCCTTTTGTTACGTTGTTTGCTGCAATTTTAATGTAGATATCGTGCGAGTGTTCAGGAGGTGGAGATGCACATGACACTACAATGGCAATATTAAACATGCTTTCAAACTATTCTTGGGATGCTAAGGTGGTTCTCGCCCTAGCAGCCTTCGCTGTAAACTATGGAGAATTTTCTCTCATCACTCAGCTCTACACAACAGATTTGCTTGCCAAGTCCATTGCCTTCCTTAAGCAGTTGCCTGATATCCTAGAGCACTCCAGCTCCCTCAAACCACAGTTCGATGCACTCAACACTCTTGTCGCAGCCACGATGGATGTAACAAAGGGCATCGTCATGTTGCGTGAGCTGCTTGATCAATACATTTCAGATGAAACACCCCCGTTATCAGTTTCCATGATTTATATCCCCACTGCAGCCTATTGGACTATTTGGAGTATTGTTACCTGTGCCTCACAGATAGAAAGTCTCATAGGCCTTGAACATGAGTAAGCATTGCACTCAATTACGTTAAGGGGCGAGATAGGAAAAAATCCTGTTCTTCAACTAACTCTTTTTCTTCCAACAAATTGTAGCAGTGTGCCATCAACCGCAGAGGCATGGGAACTATCTAGATTAGCTCACAAGGTCAATAGCATACAAGATCACCTAAAAAAGCAAATAGCTATATGTCACCAACACATAGGTAAGATAAAAACCGGCATGTCAGAATTCATTGATGTTAGAACACTTGTAGACTAACATTTACATATGACATAATATTACTACTCTTCAAGGTTACGTCTATTATTGTTACAATGAAATTTATGAGTGACACTTTTAGATAAGTTGGTTGCGAAGCTAAATTCAACATACTCTAGTACTGGCGTTGATTTCAGTTCCCTAACCAACTGAGACAAAAGTTTAAATTTTCAGAACAGTTGGTTATGGAGCTACATTCAACAGTAACTAAACTCGAAAATTTATAGCACTACTTGCAAATGCTGAACCATTCAGCTGTTGAATCGAAGGCAAAAACATGAATCCTGATAAATGCATCTCTATAATTTCAAGCTGTCTTCCATGTCAATATAAAGAGCGCAGGACTAGTTGAGAATCGCTATGAAGTCAGGATTTCTTATATGGCTTTACGATGACCCGACAATATCTTCCATAATACAGATGAAAAAAGATATTTGGAAGCTTATCAGATGCTGGTACACCTCTTCGAGACATTCCATGTGGACAACATGAAGGTCCTCAAGCAACTGATTTACCCCAAGGATGACATTCTACCGCTCCTGCAATGCACAAACAAGACAAGGGTTCATTCGAATTCCCACGTCTTGCACACTAACTTGATTTATCAAGACATAATTTGGCTAACTGAGTTTTTTCTTATTTGAAATGAGCAGGTCAGCATCGATGTTCTAAGGAAAAAGACCGTGCTACTGGTTATTTCAGATCTAGATATTTCAAATGAAGACATTGAACTACTTGATCTCATGTACAAAGATGCTAAGGCAAGGCCGGAGATTCAATATGAAATTGTTTGGTTCCCAGTTGTAGACATTGATCCAAGATCTCCTGCTTGGGATAGGATGCATCAAGCGAGATTCGAGGAGCTGCAGAATATGATGTCATGGTTCAGTGTCAACCATCCTTCACTGATTGAACCATCTGTCAAGAAATACATCAAAGAGGTTTGGAATTTTTTAAAGAGGTTGATTATAGTAGCACTAGATCCACAAGGAAAGGTGGCAAGCCCCAACGCACTGCACATGATGCGTATTTGGTTGAATTTTGCCTTTCCTTTCACGAAGGAAAGGGAAGATACACTATGGAAATCAGAATCATGGAGATTAGAACTTGTTATCGATGGCCTTGACATGGATATACTCGATTGGGTAACATTTCTCTGCACCTGGAATTGATAATTGGATTTATTCAATGCAAACCACTTAATGTATGTAGTCATGCTGCGTAACTTTTTGGCGCTTTTATCTTTTTTACTTTATAGTATAAAAATAGAAAAAAAAAATATAGAGTATTTACCTTCTAAAACTATATGGGGATTATCTTCCAATTAGTATGCTGCCACAACCAACTAAAAGGTTAAGATAGTTAATATCTAGTAAGTTTTACATCCACCATTATTTTATCTAAAAGCATAAGCTAGTTGGATTAGATTTTCAAGACTTGTAGCGATTACGTATACAACTTTATTAAATAGGGGTCAAGCGAACATGGAAGTGGACGAATGTAGGATATTTTGCTTTGATATCTTTGATAAGTTTTAGATCCATAAACTGATATAGACTAAACACATGGTGACATTCATTGAAACCATCAGTTATTTAAACTACACCAAACAGTACCTTGTATAACAAACTATAGTTAATTCCCACTTGCTTTCTTATTGTTCCATTTCATCAGATGTCAAGTGGAAAATACATATGCCTATATGGAGGAGAGGATATGGAATGGATTAGAAAATTTACTGTTGCAGTAAAAGCCGTGGCTAAGGAAGCAGGGATTCAACTGGAAATATGTTATGTAGGAAAGAACAATGCCAAAGAGAAAGTGCGTAAGAACGTGGCAGCCATCATGTTGGAAGGCCTCAGTTCCTACTTTAGTGATGTCACAATTTTATGGCTCTTCTGGGTTAGACTTGAAAGCATGCTGCATTCTAAATTGACCCATGGCAGGGCCATTGATAACGATCACATATTGCGTGAAGTCATGACGATCCTTAGCTACGACGAAAGCTCGAAAGGATGGGCTATATTTTTTAAAGGAGCAGGTCCTGATATGGCTAGAGGTAGGGACGATGATCTCCTAGAGACAATGAAAGACTATGGTAAATGGAAAGATAAAGCCGATTTGGTGGGTTTTATTCCAGCAATGCAGGACCATTTGACAACTCTTCAGACTCCGCGTCATTGTAATCGCCTCATTTTTTCTCGCATTGGTGAGAGGATTCCTGAGAAACTTGTTTGTGTAGAATGTGGTAGGATAATGGAGAAGTTCTTTATGTATCGTTGTTGCAGCGAATAGGGAACAAATACTTAGGACTAACTGCATATGGGAATGAAATGAGGACATCGTCAAATATAGGAAAAGGAACCATTCATAGTATTATTTTTCTATGTTTTGTCCTCAATCTTTTGTGTTTGAAAAAGTGAATAAAAAGATGCATTTGATTCTTATTATTGTATGCTCTATATTTGCACCATTCTTGTACAGAATTGTCTTTTAAACACTATAGTAAGGTTTCAAACCTTAAGCCTACAATATAAATGTCTCGTATACTTTACCTAATAGGAATTTTATTACGCCTTTATTACATATGTTATACGGGTTATAACGTTTATCTTAGTAAGTGCACAAAATAGTCAATCGAATTGGAATTGGAATTACTTAATTGATCAAATTTGGATTCCCTTGCAAAACCTCTAAATTTGCATTCGTGGATTCCTTTTTTCTTTTTCCCCAAACATCCTCATCCGTCGTTGCTTGTGGAGATTAGATTTGGACGAAGCTATGGAGATTTATCTATTGTTGTCATCACTTGCTCTTTGTTGAAACTTGGAGAAGCTAGATTTGTCCATTGTCGTTTGATCTTTTGATTTCGGTTTTTCTTCTTCTTTTTTTCTTTTTCCCAATGTTGTTGCTATTTTTCCCCATTTCAAAGTTGGTCTCTATCTCTTCTTCTTGTTTTTGAGAGGTTAGTGTGTGTATGTGTGTGCGTGCTTAAGAGAGGGGTTGGTGGTGCTGTTTGGGGAGGTGTATATCTACCCACTGTGTCAGTCAATACCGGTGAGTATAATTGATGTTTGTATTGGAAGTTAAAGAGGAAAAACATGAAAGAAAAGATTCTACCTTTTTGAAAGGGAATTGATTTTCTTAGTTCTAGTAAAACTTTTTTTTTTGAATCGTGATTTTTATTGATCAATGTATTTCTATTCTCCAATTCAGAAAAGATTTTTAGTGAAATAAGTGGAACAAAAGTGATTTTACTATTCTATCCTTATTCTTTCTTTTATTCGCTCAAGTAAATAGTATAATCCTAATTCTATTATATCAAAGTAAACATTTTATATGTACAAAATTAGTAATTTGAAGTAGGTCTCTATAATTCTTTTTTTTTTTCTTTCAATATTATAAAATTTTAGATTTTTTTTAATTCTAAAAATTTATTGATTTATTTTATTCTAAAACAAAAAACTAAATACCTCCACTTTCATCTAACCCTAGAAATTCTCTTTGAATTTTCCATGAAAAATAATTTCCCACATGATCAAAACTACTATGTAAACTGTAATGCAAACACCATTCCTTATCAATCACCATATTGTAACAACCAAGAAATAGAAATGCTATAATTCATCACGTATCACTGTTGGGTAGTGACACACTAAGGGTCTTTATCTCCTTATAACTTTAACCTATCCATCTCAACTATACATTAATATAACCATAACTTTAATGATATAAATGAATGACTTATAAGTGAATCATTCTTATCACTATTAGTTAAGAAAAGTTACATCAAATTTTAATTGAAATGCCTTTGTAAACTTCCATTAACATATAATTAAATGGCATATTTATTAGCTTATAAACAATCTCTAAACACTCTACTTAAACATTCCTAAATTTTACAAAAATCCTTCATATGCTCCCATGTTACTTATCTCCATAATAATCATGATAATCTCCCACATTCTCATCTAGGTAATAGTAAATTACATTCTCACACTCATCACATTTGATGCACTCATTGTACTTACTTGCAGCTGAAAAAGAAATAGAACGAGCCTAAACCTATTATGTGAATACTACATAGATATGTGCGTACCACATTAATCACATAACAAACACACATGAATGTAATGGATATATATATCACAATCATCAAATTATTTATCTTTTGTTTAACTAATATACAATATATGGGTACTCATCACCTTGCTACACCATATAATACATACATACATACATACATACATACATACATACATACATACATATATATATAATATATATTCTTAAGTTAGGAATCGCAATTGCGAGCCCTATCTAACCTTAAATCTATTCAAGATCATTTTAGTATAGGACTCTATTAGGAAAAACGTCGTATGCCGATCATTGAGATGCCTCTTAGGGATCTATTAATACAAGCCTATAAGTTGAGTCAAACACAAGCAACATATGCATTTTTGTCAAATAACTTTTAAATTCATTAAACAAACTAACCTATCAAATACAACTAACAAACAAGGTAAACATATACTTGAAAAAGCAGTTTTGGTTTCTACTTATCTATAATTACTAAGTTCCTCAAAGCCTGTCAATTAACAGTAATTGATTCTCAATTTTACTTTATAACAAGACCCAAGTTTCACTAGATCGTTGTTGCCTATTTCCCCTTCTCTAAGCTTTATTGTAAGTAATACTAACTTAGAATTGGAATAAAATTGGAATAGAAAGACTTAAGGAATATTAGACAACATAATCGTGTATATGGCCATGTAGAAGAACACAGTAAGAACATGGCTATGTACATGCATGGTCATGTACCTTATTGTACACAAATCCTTTCCAATATGCCCAAGTACACGATCGAGTATTTGGTCGTGTACTTCAATATGAGTAGGTACATGGTCAAGTATACACTCATATACCATACCGTATATCCCTTATAACACAAAATTTCATCTCCATTTAACACGGTAAAGGTATACATCCATGTAACTAATTGTGTATCATTCTGTTTCAAAAATCCTCATCTTCATCTTTTCCAATTAGCTTCCTAACCCTAATTTCTATTAGTTCAAATCAAATTAATTTGATTAACTTGTTAATTCTATAATGTTATATGGATTATGTACACTTGCTTCAATTTGCAATTGGAGTCCCCAAATTGTTTGATCTCACATCTATGCTTGTTCTATCTCATCCCTTGTTTTGAATTTTGATAACACATCACCAAAATCATTAAAACCTTCAAATCTATAATAAAAAATACACATCTTAATGATCAAACCCCTTATCTAGTGAAAGTGGGTTGATCTTGCAGATTTTCATTAAATTACCTTATATGTGTCTAAAAGCATCTTTTTGTTTTCAATTGTGCAAATAGGAAAAAAGGAGAGACAATAGGTCAATTGAGGTTTTAATACTATGATCGTAAAAAGACTAAATTGTCCTAATACATTAAACTTATTACTTTTCTTGATCTTATGCTGAAATTATTTCTATAATATATATTTTATAATATTAAATCGAGAGTGTAAGATCAATTTGTAGTAATCTCTTTTGAAAAGCGTAAACAATCCTCACAACTCATGGGAACCTTAGAATAGTTACTTTTTATATAATTACATGACAGGATAAAAAGATGTATGTCCTCCATGCTCATAGTCGAATATATATGACATCAAACACTAAAAAAAAAAAAAAAACTAAATGTGGGTGCCACCATCTCTAAAACGTCCCAAGTCAAATGCATAAAGAATCCAATGCATAAATCAACACTATTAATGGGGAGGGACCTGAAGGACTAGCACAATCAAAACGAAGGATTGCAAGATTCAGAATGGCAATTAATTGACAACCATGGATTCCTCGAAGTAATACTTTAAGTTAGTATAGGCTTTAGGTTTTGCTTATATTCTATAGTAAGCCTGACCCATTATCATTCTATATTTATTCTTATGCATGCGTATGTAACAAAGGGAGTTATGTGATAATAATGTGGATATTTTGGAGAGACCGCACTCAATGCAAATGCTAATCTCCTAAATCAATTATGAAACAACATTAACGAGTTAAAGTTGTCAAAATTTATATAAGCTAGTACAATACAAAATGGGGAAAATTATATGTTAAGGAAATCAACATTTAAGGTTAAATTTAGATAGAAGATCAAACTTTTAAATAATTAAATAAATAATTAATATTATATTAAGTAGTTCAAACAAGTAATTTTTATTATGGTATCATTACAAACAATATGGATCATTAGTTTGAAACACTTAACATGTTTACGAGACAGTAACGAATTATCTCTTTAAATCAATTAGTATAAAATTAATCATTTATTTTAATTACTTAGTATACTGCTAATCCTCTATTTAACTCATTAAAAGTTTGAATCTTTATTTAAACTTTACCTAAATGTTGATATTTTCATTTGCAACTTTTCCATATAAAATGTTAACATCAATGATAACTTATTATGAACCATCCTCCAGTTGTTTGGTCTAATGTTGTCTAATAATATTTAACATTTTTTAATACAACTCAATTGCGTGCGTAGTGGGTCAATTGGCAAGATACTGGCCTATCTATGACCTATATTATGTACATCTCAACTATGTACGTATTATATAGATCAGGATTTTACACTAGATATAGGGACGTTCCAATATGGTTTACTTAGCCTAATTAGTAGGAGTTGTTGTATTCGGCATATGGTGGAACTGATTATAGCCGTTTTAATTAATCAATCCTAAATTTACTATAAAAATCTTTCCTAATTTCATTGTTTTAGACAGCAAGAGATGCTTCTAGTGATATGATTTTGCAAGAAATCTTTGACAAGGAGAACGTTCTTAGATTGTCTTTATCCCAGAGTCCTTAACATAAGGATATAGATTAAGGATCTCTATGAAAAGGTTCTTAAGGGATAAAGAGGGTATTTGTTTAAGGATTAGTGCTCTAATAAAGGGGTTATGTACTTAAATATTGTAATTAAAAAAAAAATTGTGCAAATATTATACCCACAATAATTATTCCTAAAATAGGTTTTAAAGATGTGAACACCATTTGTAACTTTAGGGTTAAGAAAAAAATTTAAACTGAAGGCGTAGACCTTACTTCAATCCCACTGTCCAATTTTTTATTTAATTTTTACATTGACTATTAATCTAAAAGAAAAAAATCATGTGATAACAGTAGAAAAAATAAAAAAAGCATAAATACAGTAGCAAAATAAAATTTTCTTTAGAAACAAAATAAATTAGCCATATTAGATCTATTTTTTTTCTCTTGTTTGCACGCAGAAAGAAGAAAAAGAAGAAGTGATTTTACATAGAAAAGGAAAGATTTGAAGTAATTTACCTAAATCTAAGTGTTTTTTCAACAAATAATCAACTGTTATATGTTTGTTTTTTTCCGAAAAAGTTGATTTTTTTTTTATCTTTGTTTGATGTAATATTTGAGGAAAATATTACTGTAGTGTTATATTTCATAAAAAATATTACTGTTTATTGTTCTTTAGATATGATTTATATAGACATTGTAATATGTAACATGTGATGTTAATTTTTGCATTAGAATGAGGATTTATTGCTATGACGAATGTAAAATATGTAAAATGTGGAATAATTTTTATAACATTATAAAATAATACTAAAAGTATTGAAATATTTAGCATAAAAGTATTATTAAAAAATAATTTTAGATAAATATTAGAAAACATTTGTTTGGAAATAATGAGAGAAAAATTAAAATTAAAATTAGAAATGGTACAGAATTTTTTTTTGTACAAAATTTAAAAATGTTATTGAAAATATAAAAAAAAAATATTGTGATGAAAATTTGTAATATCTAAAACGTGAAATAACTTTTACAGTGTTGTAAAATAATATGGAAATGATTGAATTTTTTAGCAAGAAAAAAATTATTAAAAAATAATATCTAAAATTTTTTTAGAAAAAATTGTTTGGAAATAATGGGAAAAAGAATTTAAATTTCAAATTTTAAGGATTTTTTTTTTGTGCAAATTTTTAGAATGTTGTTATTGGAAATTATCATATTTTTTTAAAAGCTCATAATTTATATATTGTATGGATAGGGAAATAATGGCTGACTATGTGAAATTGATGATTTATACATTTGGAAATATAGTGGCTGGTAACTGGGGGTCAGAATATGATATGGATCTGGTAAAGAAGTTGAAAATGAATAAAAATGTCAACTATAATGAATTCTTATACAAAATATGTCGTAGCATCGGAGTCAATCCAACCGAAGTGTTGGTAGAGATAATTCATAGGCATCCTATGTTCCATGGGGGTAATACATGTTATGCGTTGATGGTAATCAAAGATGACGAAGATGTTGAAAATTTTATTGAAACGGTTGAATCATATGGAGATCGTGGCATATAACAATTATACATCATAATTTCTGATAATTTAGGGGCTCCTTGATACAGCAGACATTCAATACAAGTAATTAGCCACAATCATCACATGACATTATAGAAATATAGCCCGAGCCATTGACATTTCAACCCTCAATTCTAACCTCGATGGACATGAATGATGAAGATGAATAGATAGAACAATTACTCTAGTATTACAATGACTAGTTACACGAGATCCATACATGGTTTGTGTGGGAGTGGAGGCTACAACTGACACCAATGGTAGAATGGGTGTTGAGGAGGAGAGTAGTAATAACAAGGATAGTTCTGATGAGGAAAAAGAGGAAAGTGAGAACGAGGGAGATGAAGTACCTGAAGAACACTCTCTAACCATACATACCCACTTAAGATAGCTAATATATCAATTAAAGAAAGCTGAACCACCAAGCATGGCGGTTAGAGATCCTATTCCATACTACAATTTTAGGGGTGATAGTGGTTACATTTATTTCGAACAAGAGAAAACTAATATTTGTAGTGGTTCAAGCAGTAGTGACGACTTCTACAAGGGCATGAGATTCATAATGAAAGCATATGTGACTTAAGCAATGAAGTCTTATCATGTGAAGAACTATTGCAACTTCACTATTGTAGAGTCTAATTCACTACCGTGGTCTGTTTATTGTTTGAGAAGAGATGATGGTTGTAAATAAAGGCTTCAGGCCCGAAGAAGAAGTTGGAGGGTATGCTCATGGTGATGAGATTTAAGAGTCCACACATGTGCAATAATCTGTTGATTAGTCAAGATCACTCATAGCTAGATTGCAATCTCCTTGGTAGCCGATTTGTAAATATTCTTAAGGACAATCCTAATATGAAGGTGGTTGAGCTAACTTATATTGTTGAATAGGAATTTAGTGATAGGATCATCAGGAGACAAGTTTAGGAGGGAAAGAAATAGGTTATCAAGCACATGTGCGGGAATCGGGAGAAGTCTTACAATGAGTTGCCTAAACTTGTCGATGTAATAGAAAATACCAATCTCGGAACACGAATTGATTGGAGATGGAGTAGATTGAGTACCCCTAATGTATCTACTTTAAAGTGGGTATTTTGGGCATTTGGGCCATGCATCATAGTGTAAAGATTCCTTAAACCAATTGTTACCATTGATGCCACTTTTCTATATGGAAACTACACTCACAAGTTACTAGTTGCTTGTGGTGTTAATGGCAACGACTACATACTTTCGCTAACATTTGCTTTAGTTTATCAAGAGTAGCTAAGACATGGGGTTGGCTTTTTAGGAAACTGAATGAATATGTTATTGGCAATTGCAAAGGTTGTGAAATTATTTGCCTTATATTAGATAGACATGCAAGCATTAAATCAGCAGTCTAAGAAGAAGCGAGTAGATGGATGATGCGAACCCTAGGTATATTAAACCTAGAACCCGACGATCGTGATTTGAAATCGGATCCCCAAGAATCGTCTTGAACAAGCGGTGCACGGAACTAGACCCCAACCACACCTGTTGATTGAAACCTAAGTTATCAAGATGATTTCCCTAAGCGTTTAGATTGAAGAAAATCGAAAAGAGTTCTTTTGCAAAGAACAAAGAGAGAGAAAACCCTCAATTGTGTATTCAAAATCTGTAAAAATTCGTAACCCTAGCGTTCTTTACAAAAGGGTATTTATACTTCCTCGTACAATGTCTTGAAAAGAAAATACGCGGAACGAAATAATAAGATACGCGTGGTACATGGTGTAATACACGGTCGTGTCTCCGAGCCGTGTATGACACTGGGCATGCGACGAACAAGGTACACGGTCGCATACACGACCCATGTCTCTAAGCCGTGTATGACACTGGGCATGCGACGAACAAGGTACACGGTCGCATACACGACCCGTGTTTCCAAGTCGTGTATGACACTGTGTATGTGACGAGCATAGTACATGGTTTCATACACGACCGTGCCTTTTGGCCGTGTATTCTTCTGTGAGAATTCTACTGAGACACACGGTTGTGCCGCTGGCCGTGCTGTTAGGCCGTGTAAAGATACACGGTCGTGATATACGCCCGTGTATGGAGGCCGTGTATGATCCCGTGGATTCCTTAGTAAAGCTCGGTTCCTTCTCTTGCATCTCCATCACTAATCCTTGCAAAGCTTCTCTCATCCGCCTAGCTCTAGCTCTTGTCATTGGACCTCCAATACCATGTAACGAGTCGGTGGACTTTGACTCTTGAACTCTTGATGCTAGCTGATCCCCATCATTCCCTCCTTCCTCGAAAAGATTCGTCCCCGAATCACCTGCATCATATAGAGTAAGATCAGAAACATTAAAAGTTGTGCTTACATTACCATAGTGACTTGGTAAGTCAATCTTGTAAGCGTTATCATTGATGCGCTCCAACACTTGGAATGGTCCATCTCCCCTAGGGTGCAACTTAGACTGTCGCTGTTTGGCAAATCGCTCCTTTCTCAGATGCACCCACACCCAATCTCCTGGATGAAAAACAACCTTCACACGACCCTTATTGGCCTGGCGAGCATAATGCTCATTTTTCTTCTCAATGTTAGCCCGAACCTGAGCATGCAATTCCCGCACAAATTCTGCCTTTTTCTTTCCATCAAGATCAACAAATTCATTAACAAGCAAAGGCAAAATATCCAGTGGAGTCAAAGGATTAAAACCATACACAATCTCAAATGGAGAATAGGATGTAGTGGAATGCACAGTCCTATTATATGCAAATTCTACATGTGGTAGACAGGTCTCCCATTGTTTCAAATTTTTAGGAATCACAGCACGCGACAGGGTTGAAAGAGTCCTATTGACTACTTCGGTCTGACCATCAGTTTGAGGATGTGCAATAGTAGAGAACAACAACTTAGTGCCTAGCCTATTCCACAAGGTACGCCAAAAATGACTCAAGAATTTTACGTCCCTACCACTCACAATAGAATTAGGCAAGCCATGCAATCGCACAATCTCTCTAAAGAACAAATCAGCAATATGTTGTGCATCGGTAGTTTTAGAACAGGCAATGAAGTGAGCCATCTTACTAAACCTATCAACAACAACAAATATGCTATCCTTTCCATTTTGAGACCGTGGTAACCCTAACACAAAATCCATAGAAATGTCAGTCCAGGGTTGATTAGGCACGGGTAATGGAGTGTATTCTCCATGGGGCATTACTTTAGATTTAGCCTGTCTACATGTAATGCACTTGTCACACATAGTTTACACATCACGCTTCATTTTTGGCCAATAAAAGTGTTCATGCAGAATATCCAAAGTCCTTTTAACACCAAAGTGTCCCATTAAACCACCCCCATGTATTTCCCTCACAAGCAATTCACGCACAGAACTTTTAGGCACACACAACCTATCTTTCTTAAATAAGTACCCATCATGCCTATAAAAGTCAGCATACCCAGACTCAGCACAAGCAGCCCAAATTTGACCAAAATCAGCATCAGTCTCATACAATTCCTTAACGAGTTCAAATCTAAGCAATCTAGTATACAAAGAAGTCAAAAGTGAGTACCTTCGAGAAAGTGCATCAGCTACCACATTCTCTTTTCCTTGCTTGTATTTAATCACATACGGGAATGTCTCAATGAATTCCAGCCACTTTGCATGCCTCTTGTTCAACTTACCTTGAGATTTTAGAAACTTCAAGCTCTCATGATCGGAATGAATGATGAACTCCTTAGGCCATAGGTAATGTTGCCAAGTTTGCAAGGTCCTCACCAAAGCATATAACTCCTTGTCATAGACTGGGTAATTTAATGCAGCGCCATTGAGTTTTTCGCTAAAATAAGCGATCGGTTTGGATTCTTGCATCAAAACACCACCAATACCCTTCCCAGAAGCATCGCATTCAATCTCAAAGACCTTATCAAAATTAGGTAGAATAAGTAATGGTGCATTAGTCAACTTACCTTTCAAAGCATTGAAAGCATCCTCATGCACTTTAGTCCACCTAAACTCAGCATTCTTCTTAACAAGATCATTTAAAGGAGCAGCAATAGAACTAAAATCCCTAACAAACCTCCTATAAAAACTTGCTAATCCATGAAAACTTCTGACCTCACTTGCGTTCCTAGGTGTTGGCCACTCCCTGATCGCCTTCACCTTTTCTTCATCCATAGCAATCCCATCTGCACCTATAACAAATCCCAGAAAAACCACAGATTCCATACAAAAGGTGCACTTCTTCAAGTTTGCATACAACTTGTTTTCTCGCAAAGCAGTAAACACACTTTGTAAATGCTGAACATGTTCATTTAAAGTCGTGCTGTAAACTAAGATATCGTCAAAGTAGACAACAACAAACTTTCCAATGAAAGAGCGAAGAACATGATTCATCAACCTCATAAATGTGCTAGGCGCATTTGTTAATCCAAAAGGCATTACCATCCACTCATATAAACCATGTTTAGTTTTAAAAGCCGTTTTCCACTCATCTCCCTCTTTCATGCGAATTTGGTAATAGCCATTCTTTAAATCAATTTTGGAAAACAAACAGGCACCATGCAACTCATCAAGCATATCATCAAGTCTAGGGATAGGATGTCTATATTTAACTGTGATCTTGTTGATTGCTCGACAGTCAACACACATCCGCCATGTTCCATCCTTCTTGGGAACCAGGATGACAGGAACGGAGCATGGACTGAGGCTTTCTCTCACAAACCCCTTCTCGACTAGATCATCAACCTGCCTTTGAATCTCCTTAGTTTCCTCGGGATTGGCCCGATAATCTGGCCGATTAGGAATGGAAACACCTGGGATAAAGTCAATCTGGTGCTCAATGCCTCTTAGTGGAGGTAATCCCCTTGGTACTTCCTCAAGAAACAAGTCCTCGTATTCCTGCAAAAGAGACACAACCGCACTTGGCAATGAAAAGTTAAGGTTAGTAGTAGTAAAATACAAATCCTTGTACATAAGTACAAGTAGTTGTTTCCTGGCCACTATTGCACTCTTAACCTCACTTTTTCCTGCAACTTCACTCTCTCCTGCCATTCCCTCTCCACTTAGTGTGTTAAGCTCTTCACTCTCTTGGCTCACAAGTGTATGCCTCTCATTCTTTCTTTCTTTTGCACTCTTTTCTTGTCCACTCAAGTGTTTCTCTCTAAACTCTTTTGCTAGCCTCACTTGATCCTCACAAGCCTCCCATGGTTTCTAGGGAGTTAGAACCACATTTCTCTTGTTTAAGACAAAAGAGTAATGGTTCTTGTACCCATCATACATTACCCTCCTATCGAACTGCCATGGTCGCCCCAACAATATGTGACTAGCCTACATGGGAACGACATCACACATCACCTCATCATGATAGCTCCCAATAGAGAATGAAATAAGAACCTGCCTGGTCACCTTCACTTCCCCACACTCACTCAACCACTGTAACCGGTATGGTTTCTGATGCTTCAAAGTCTTCAACCTCAATTTATCAACCAATAAGGTACTAGCAACATTAGTACAGCTACCACTATCAATGATCAAGCTGCATACCTTCTTCTACACATGACACCGGGTGTGAAAAATATGCTCACGCTGAACCCCTTCGCCATCATCCTTAGGCTGAGTACTAAGGACACGCCTAGTAACTAGCAATTCCCCACTCACGGGTCCCTCAACGTCCACATCACTACCATCCTCCAATGGTGGCATGTCATCATCACTGGAACTAATACTCTCCACATCTCCATTATCCCGAATGATCATGGCCCTTTGATTTGGACATTGAAATGCAATATGTCCAAACCCCTGACACCTGAAACATTTGACATCACGAGTTCTAGTGAATGGTTTAGTGTCAGATTTACCTTTAGAGGAAGTAACTGGACTCTTGGCCTTCACATCCTCTTTTGGTTTTGAGTCTGCAGTATTCTTCTTCCAATTTGACTTCCATGAAGAGTTAGAAGTCGCCCAAGATTTAGAATTCCCTTTATACTTCAACTGCTTCTCTACCTTGATCGCCTTATGCAACAATTCCTCAATATCCACATATTGTTGTAAGTCTACTACATCAGCGATCTCCCGATTCAACCCATTGATGAATCTAGCCATTATAGCCTCATCTTCCTCATCCACGTTAGCTCTAATCATAGCTATCTCCATCTCCTTATAATAATCCTCTACACTCCTGGACCCTTGTGTCAACCCCTGTAATTTCCTATGCAAGTCCCTATAATAGTGACTAGGGATAAATCTCTTCTGCATAATTGTTTTCATCTCATTCCAAGTGTTAACAGGCCTCTCACCATACCTTCTCCTATTACGCACCAGCTGATCCCACCACACACTGGCATAATCAGAAAATTCAATTGCAGCTAACTTTATCTTCTTCTCCTCACTGTAATTATGACAATCAAATACATGGTCCACTTTTCTTTCCCACTCCAAATACAGCTCTGGATCATTCTTCCCTTGAAAAGAAGGTATCTTCATCTTAATACTACCCAAATTACCATCTCGCCGTTGGGTATCTCTTCTCTCCCTCATGAAACCATATTCCCCTGAATCAGTATCCTCCTTCTCTTCTATACTCACTCCCCCTCTTGAATGCCTATTGGTTCTTCTCTCCACAACATTACTACCTGACGGTTCCCTACTCTGCTCCATCTTATCCAACCTCTCATGGACTTACTCCATTTCAGCACTCAGCATTTTTCTCATCTCACCGAATAATGCCTCAAACATCAATTTACTATTTACGCCTCCCTTCTCTCCACTAGTAGGACTTTGACCAGACATTGTGCTGCAACAAAAAGGTTAGAAATAACACACAAAAAAATATAAACCTCACAATTCACTCCCTCACCTGTTTATACTCACAGATGTGGATTCACTCGTATTTCGTTCAATAAATAAATGATCCTCTCAACTCGCTCTTATAGGCTCTTTGATCAGAACTCAATCAAAATCTCATTAACATAAACCACTAGGGTAACTTAACTTTTTAAACAAACGGTTCCAATTCAACAGTCAATTAAGAAAAACACGGACAAGGACTCCAATAGGGACACAATGAATACAATCGAATGAACAAGAATTATAGATACTGGATTACTGAAAATGTTCTTCCTTTTTTTTTTTTTCAATACGAATTTCTCTTCTTTTTTTTTTATATACGAATTTCCAGATGAACAACGAATAGGTAACTATTCGAACACCTTGAATTCCTACGACAAATAAGACATTTTTTTTTTTTTATATAAAGAAGACAACGATAATTAATAGAAAAGGATAGAATTACTTGAATCAAGAAGCCGAAGCTCTGATACCAAATGATGTGAACCCTAGGTATATTAAACTTAGAACCCAACGATCGTGATTTGAAATCGGATACCCAAGAATCTTCTTGAACAAGCGGTGAACGGAACTAGACCCCAACCACACCTGTTGATTGAAACCTAAGTTATCAAGATGATTTCCCCAAGCATTTAGATTGAAGAAAATCGAAAAGAGTTCTTTTGCAAATAACAAAGAGAGAGAAAACCCTCAATTGTGTATTCAAAATCTGTAAAAATTCGTAACCCTAGCGTTCTTTACAAAAGGGTATTTATACTTCCTCGTACAATGTCTTGAAAGGAAAATACGCGGAACGAAATAATAAGATACGCGTAGTACACGGTGTAATACACGACCGTGTCTCCGAGCCGTGTATGACACTGGGCATGCAACGAACAAGGTACACGGTCGCATACACGACCCGTGTCTCCAAGCCGTGTATGACACTGGGCATGCGACGAACAAGGTACACGGTCGCATACACGACCCGTGTCTCCAAGCCGTGTATGACACTGTGTATGTGACGAGCACAGTATACCGTTTCATACACGACCGTGCCTTTTGGCCGTGTATTCTTCTGTGAGAATTCTACTGAGACACACGATTGTGCCGCTGGCCGTGCTATTAGGCTGTGTAAGGATACACGGTCGTGATACACGCCCGTGTATGGAGGCCGTGTATGATCCCGTGGATTCCTTAGTAAAGCTCGGTTCCTTCTCTTGCAGCTCCATCACTAATCCTTGCAAAGCTTCTCTCATCCGCCTAGCTCTAGCTCTTGTCATTGGACCTCTAATACCATGTAACAAGTCGGTGGACTTTGACTCTTGAACTCTTGATGCTAGCTGATCCCCATCAATGGAGACCTCCATTTGTGGTGTGATAGTTCTATCTCCAACACATTGTGAGTAACTTTAACTCGGCACAGTGTAAGAGTTTAGTCATATATGTCGGGTTGCAAGCACAATCTCACAAGTTAAATTATGTGATAGAGCAAGTGGGGATTATTAAGTCAAATGTGTTGGATTGGTTTGAAGACATGTCGTTAGATATATGGATGCTAGCTCATGACGGTTGCTATTGGTTTAGGTATATGACCTCTAACGTTGTCGAAAGTTACAATTTTGTGTTGAAGGGGGCTTGGGGGTTACTTGTGACTGCTTTAATAAAGAAGATGTTCTATAATTGTGTGGGGTACTTCGTTAAGAAGCATACTAAGGCATTGAAGAATATGGTAAATGGTAGAATTTTTACTAAATATACAACCCAAAAAATTAACCGATGGAGTTCACGAGCTCGCAACCATAAGGTTATCGACTATAGAAGTCATGGTAAAGTTTTTGAAGTCCTCACTAGTAGTTGTCGCATTGCTAACAGGTTAAGAAGAGGGGGTCGAATGCACATTGTTGACTTTGTTCACAACACATGCAGTTGTTAGAAGTGGCAAATATACAGAATTCCATGCTTCCACGCATATGCAATAACCGCTTCACTTAGGCTTGATATAATGCACTTTATACCTAATTGGTACATATGGACACATTAGAAATAAACATATAGGATGCACTTCATGCCTATAGGGGACGAGTTGGATTGGGAGCCAATACACTTCCCGTCATTTCACCCAAGGGGAGACCTCGCATGGAAGAAGGAAAAATCGAGGTAGAAAAGATATCACATGGAGATGGACATTAGGGAGCATCCAAATCAAATCACATGTGGAAAATCGAGGCAAAAAAGATACCACATCCATTTTGGGGTTGTTGTCATCCCCTCATTCAATGTTGTGCAAGAATCGGTTGTGCCTCCTCTTGGGTATTCTGGTGTTGCAGTTGTGGGTACAGTGTTATCCCCTTGTGGTGAAGCATGAATTGAAGACCCTAAGCAATTATTCTCATCGTCATCTCTACATTTGATGATAAGCAGATTTATCTTAATGTGTCACCCTATAAGTATGAACAAAAAGTAAATTAAATTTGACATGATTATGCAATTATTTGGACATTATGGAGTGTTGATGTAAATTATAGTCACCAGAAATCCAAGAACATCCCTCGTGTGTCTAATGTATCAATTATTGATCAATCCATACCATTCCAGGTAATTGTCATGCACACCACTAAGGCCCTCCATGAGAACAACTCGACTAATTTGCAGTTCCCACATGTTTAAATACATTGCATGTTAAGCCGTCCAATCAACATCAATCCACCCTTGCAAGTTGATTTCATGGAGCTCCAATTGCGTGTTCACCAGTTGTGGGATAGATTGGAACCCATCAAATTGTTTGGCCACTTAGTATAGAAAATGTCACTCAACAATGTGGAAACAAATCAGTGGCACCTCGAGCGGTCTAAATCTACATGTTAGCTTTGCAAAATCAAGCAAGAGATTAATTAAATTCCCATCGTACGGGGGTCCCATTCAACTTGAAAATAGGAAATTATATTGACTTTAAATGATTAATATGATTAATTGCAAGGAAAAAAAATTAGGTTACTAAAGCACCAGTGACATGTTCTACCTATCCAATGCATCCCGATATGCGCCAACAACGTGGGTGGGGTGATACTGCGTGTCCTTCATCGTGTTCCAACATACCATCAATGGACATCCAACTTCTGTAAATAGCCTTTTGTCGGCTAAGGGGTATGATGTGGGGAAATATATCCCAAGCCTACACTTGTAGTAAAGTGACTGCCCCTTTAATCTCATGTGCTGACGATGATAACGTGACACAAAGTTGGTGATACAACCATACTAGACATGTAAACCCTTAACTATACATCCCAGCAATGTCGAAATGCTCCAATAAAGCTAACTACATCTTGTAGACGAGGGTGCTAGATTTATCGGCAAAGATAAATCCTCCCAACCGCTGCATTATGTACGTACGCGTAGCTCAATGGATTTTCTCAGCATTGGCATCAAGTGGGATTATCTTGAACATATCATAAAGCTATGTCATACTAATGTGGACCCCCCACCCCCCCTACCACTAGGCTCCGACCTTACTCCCAGCAGTTCTTCACATATCGCTCCCCAATTTGAGCAACTACTTCCTGTAATTGCCTAATCTTCTATGAGGAGTCCTAATAAGATTTTCACATCTTGTAGAGTAACAGTAAACTCTTCCATTGGCATGTGGAATGTGTGCTTCTCTAGCCATAATCGCTCTACCAATGTTGTAATCATAGGGTAATCTAAGGGTATGTATGGCAGGCAGCTTGCACATTCGAATCTAACCAAATGTGACGCAGTAAGAAAAGCATAAACAATACGAGGCCAATTCTGGAATTGGTCTCACGAACAAGCAAAGAATAATTCTAAGTTATTCCTTGAAATACCTCAATTGCGCACAATCGAGAAAACAGAGAAAACTATTCTCTAAAAGTGTTTACCTCACAAAGAATCAAAAGCTAACCCTAAAATGACCTAGCAGCTATATATAGTCCTTAGGGAAATAACTAACAAGGAAATAAAATATGTACATGTGGAAATAAATATATGTATACACATCCATCATCTGCCTTATACACGGTCATGTATCAGACTGTGTATGTTTCTGAGGAATCTTCCGGACATGTTACATGGCCATTCCTTTGAACTGTGAATATGGCCATGTATATTTCTGGGAGTCATCTTGACACAACACACGACCGTGCCTCCTGGCCGTGTATGTCTCTAGGAGTCGTCCTGACACAACACAAGGCCGTGCCTTCTGGCCGTGTATGTGACCGTATATATGTCTAGGAACTGCCAGACACATTACACGATCGTGCCTTGTCAAAGATAGGCCCAATCAACCCGTGTTAGCTACGATGCCCGCATCATTCTCTCTCGCCAATAAAGAACTCGACTCTGAGTTCTCTTCAGGATATAATGGTGTGTCATCGGGGTGGAAAAGAGATAAATCTGCTACATTGAAAGTGCACGAGATGTTCATATCTTCGGGAAGCTGTACAATATACGCGTTGTCATTTATCTTGCGCACTACTTCATAAGGCCCATATTTCTTTAGTTGGAGTTTCCCATATCTGCCCATAGGGAAACGCTCATCCCGAAGATAAACCATTACCTGATCGCCCACGTCAAACAGTTTCTTCTACTTATGTTTATCCGCAGCCCCTTTATATCGAGTATTGGCTTCTTCTATCTTCCGTCTGACTTCCGCTGTGGTGGTTTGGCATTGTTCAGCCATATGCTTAGCAGCGATGTCACCCACCATCCCCTTGGCGTTTTGGTGTACACTACCGAGAATGGTGATCTTCCAATAGTTCGATGGACGAAACTATTGTAAGCGAACTCAGCTTGAGCCAACGCTTGATCCCACTACCCTAGCTTCTCATGGCAAATGCTTCTAATGAGGTTCCCAAGGGTTCGGTTGGTTACTTCTGTCTGACCATCGGTTTGAGGGTGAGTCGTACTGTTGTAATTCAGGGATGAGTTAAACATGTACCAAAGAGTCCTCCAAAAGTGGCTAAAGAACTTGCTATCTCTGTCGAAGGTAATGGACTTTGGGACCCCATGTAGGCGCAACACTTCCTTAAAGAATATCTGTGCGATTGCCCGTGCATCAGCGGTCTTCCTGCAGGGAATAAAGTACGCTATCTTAGAAAACCTGTTAACTACAACAAAAACAGAGTCAGCACCTCGTTAGGTACGAGGCAAACCAAGTACAAAGTCCATCAACAGGTCCTCCCAAATGTTCACTGGCATAGGGAGAGGAGTATACAAGCCAGTGTTCTGAGATTGCCCCTTCGACACTTGGTAAATATAACACCTTTCCACAATTCTATACACATCCCTCCTTAACCGAGGCCAAAAGTACCTTTCGGCAACTGCAGCTAAGGTCTTGTCTCTACCCATATGTCCTGCCAATCCACCACTATGCAGGTCTCGAATAAGTTTTTCTCGTAAGGACGACTTAGGAATACACAACTGATTCCCTTTCACCAAGTATCCGTTGTGAATATGGTAGTTGTCACAAGGCTCCTTATTGGCGCATTTACTCTATGTTTCTTTAAAGTCTCCATCCCCTTCGTACAACTCCTTTAGCCTTTCAAACCCGACAATGTCAACACTCAGAGTGAGTAGGACATCAGCTCTTCTACTTAGGCCGTCTGCCACCTTGTTTTGCACACCTGACTTGTGCATTAATTTGAAAGGAAATCTTTGTAAGAACTCAATCCACCTTGCATGCATGTCTTTACTTATCCGAGTTTGGCTGCTTAAGTGTTTTAAAGCCCCGCAATCCGAGTACAAGATGAACTCCTTTCCAACCAAATAATGTTCCCATACTTTAAGAGATCTTACCACGGTATAGAACACCTTATCATATGTAGACCAACTCCTCCTGGCTTCACATAACTTCTCGCTATAGAATGCTATTGGTCTTTTCTCCTGTGACAACACCGCACCAACCCCAACTCCACTGGCGTCGCAATCCACCTCAAATAACCTATCAAAATCTGGTAGCGCTAATACAAGGGTGCTACACAATCGTCTCTTCAGGTCTACAAAACTCGCTTCAGCCTCTTCGCCCCATCAAAATTTCCCTTTCTTCAAACATTCAGTTAAAGGAGCAACAATTGTACTGAAGTGTTTAATGAACCTCCTGTAGAAGCTAGCCAAGCCAAGAATACTTCTCAACTCAGTGACGGCTTTTGGGGTAGGCCACTCTCTAATCACTTTCACTTTCTCATCATCCACCATCACCCCTTCACTATTGACTATGAACTCAAGGAACAATAGTTGCCTTGACAAAAATGTGCATTTCTTTAAACTGGCGTACAATTTATTCTCTTTCAACACAGACATAACACACCTCAAATGTTCAAGGTGTTCTTCCTTGGATTTACTGAACACCAAGATATCATCAAAATACACTACAATGAAGCGACCATTAAAGGGTTTTAGTACCTGGTTCATCACACGCATGAAGGTGCTTGGTGCGTTACTAAGACCAAACGACATCACCAACCATTCATACAGCCCCTCTTTTTTTTTGAACGCCGTCTTCCATTCATCTCCAGGGTGGATCTGAATCTAATGGTATCCACTCCTCAGATCTATCTTGGAGAACATAGTGGCTCCGCTTAACCTGTCCAACATATCCTCCAAGCATGGTATGGGAAACTTGTATCCTATTGTGATCTTATTGATAGCCCTGCTATCAATACATATCCTCCAACTCCCATCTTTCTTGGGAGTCAATAACACGGGGACCACACATGGGCTCAAGCTATCCTGGATAAACCCCTTGTCCAATAGCTCTTAGACCTCATCTTGCAGAATTTCAGTTTCCTTAGGGCTCATCCTATAGTGTGGTAAATTTGAGAGACTTGCTTTAAGCATCAAGTCTATCTGATGCTGGATGTCCCTTAAAGGCGGTAGACCCTCAAGTAGGTCATCAGGAGCCACCTCCTTATACTCTACCAGTAAACTCTTTACTACTTCAGGTATTTCCACACTAGTTTCATTTTCCCCAGCCGCCACATCTTTTACTATTAGAGCATGGACCACCCGTAACTCCTTTAAATCTTCAACCAAGTCTTTCTCTGATTGGGTGACGGTTAAGAAAGAATGATTTTCTGCCCTCTTTTCTTTTGAGCATCCCTCCTTCTTCAGCGGCAACAATGTATACCTCACACCCCCTTTCTCCAACCTGTACACATTTTCCTTTCCTACGTGTTGTGCGTTCACATCAAACTGCCATGGCCTACCAAATAAGATATGGCAGGCATCCATGTCCACAATGTCACAAAAGACCTCATCGCGGTACTTCCCTATTGAGAATGGTACCCTACATCTTTCCTTCACCTCGATCCTCTCTACAGCTTTGATCCATCCTATAGTGTATGGATTTGGGTGTTTTTCGATAGGTAGCTGCAACTGCTTCACAACTTCACTTCCTATGATATTTTCACAACTTCCACTATCTACTATTAGTTCAAACACCTTCCTAGCAATAGTACACCTCGTGCGAAACAACTGGTGTCGTTGTGTGATCTCTTCCTGTTTCGAGGTTAGCATCATTTGCCTAATCACATAGGTTGGTTCTGCCACCTCTTCCTCCTCCTCATAGTACTTATCCTCTCTGTCAGGTTTACAGCATATCTCATCTTCATCCCCCCTATCAAGAATGTTAACACTTCTCTTAGTAGGACATTCATTTAACCTATGGCCAGGTTAATTACATCGGAAACACTTACCTAAGATAGGCTTGGCATATGAGTTACTTTGCCTCTGGGTTCCCCTAGGCTCCATCGGTCTCTTTCCCTCAGTCTTTTCTTCTTTCTTGGCACTGTCCTCACTAGGTTTATGTACAGCACCTTTGTTTTTTCTCAAATCCTGACTTACTACTACTGCCTATAGCATCACTAACACACCCCTTTCTTCCACCTCCATACCTACTACTCTGCTCCTGCAACATCAATTCAGCTCGGAGGGCCAAGTTCTTCGCTTCAACTAGGTTCCTTACCATTGTGACCCCTATTTTATCCTTGATTTGGAGCTTCAGGCCTTCTATGTATCATGCTACTTGTTAGCCTTCACTCTCCCTCAAGTCGTTCCATTTGGCCAATCTCATGAACTCGGCGGTATATTCGTGCACTGACCACTACCCCTGATAGCACCGCTGATATTGTTGGAACAATATGTGCTCATTGTCTGGAGGGAGAAAATTGTGTTGCAACAACTGTTTCATGCGATACTACGTTCTCACCAGATGCTTACCCTCTCTTTGCCTCCTATTCTACAGCCTCTCTCACCATGCCGAGGCTCCACTCTTCAGTCTACATGCCACTAATCTCACCCAGCGGTCTTTTGGAATTTCCATGTAGTGGAAAAACCGATCCACTTCGGCAATCCAATCCAGGAAGCCTTCGATATTAAGGCTACCGTTAAACCAGGTGATGTCGACCTTCAGGCGGTAATCTCCCCCGTCTCCTTAATCATACCCGCCATGGTTTCTCTGGTAATCACCGTCCCTATGATTATTTCCATACTGAATCGAGCGATAGTCACCACCGTTACCACCGTGCCCTCGTTGTGGTCTACCTCCTTACAGGCCCTCATATTCATCGCTGGAGTCTTCATCCTCTACCCGTCCCTACCTGTTCTCGACAACAGGTCGGACCATCAGTCCACCGTAGACATCAGCTGTCCGTGGCGGATTCCTACCAATACCCCCAACCCTATTGGGGTCGACTGCTATGGCGTCAAAACGCTCGATCAGTTCATCTAGGCACCGTTCCATACGCCCGAGCTTCTAATGCATAGCGTCAAACTCCGCCCTCGGAACTCATTGATGAGATCCTTGTAATCTCGCATCTTAAACACCGTCAAGAACACGACCGCCGTCATCCCCTTGATGAGTTGACATCTCTGTAGAAAATTGCCTTGCTTTGATACCAACTGATGTAGCACGGAAAGCGTAAACAATACAAGGCCAATTCTGGAATTGGTCTTACGAACAAGCAAAGAATAATTATAAGTTATTCCTTGAAATACCTCAATTGCCCACAATTGAGAAAACAGAGAAAACAGAGAAAACTATTCTCTAAAAGTGTTTATCTCACAAAGAATCAAAATGTAACCCTAAAATGACTTAGCAGCTATATATAGTCCTTAGGGAAATAACTAACAAGGAAATAAAATATGTACACGTGGAAATAAATATATGTATACACGTCCATCATCTGCCTTATACACGGTCGTGTATCAGACTGTGTATGTTTCTGAGGAATCTTCCGGGCACGTTACACGACCATTGCTTTGAATCGTGTATATGGTCGTATATATTTCTAAGAGTCATCTTGACACAACACACAACCGTACCTCTTAGTCGTGTATCAGACCACGTATATCTCTAGGAGTCATCTTGACACAACACACGACCGTGTATGTGACCATGTATATGTCTGGGAACTGCCAGACACATTACACGGTCGTGCCTTGTAAAAGACACGCTCAATCAGCCCGTGTTAGCTACGATGCCCACATCAAAATGTAAGTATAGTTCCATTCGAAGATTGAGGGGGATGGCGTGCTCATCGCAATGGAGAGACAACTAATGCCATTGAACAACGAGGGTTGCTTGATCCTATACCGATAACAAGTGAAATGTTTTACTATTTCTATTGCAACATAAACTAATTAATAAGTGAAAGTTCGTTTACCTCTCTATCCTAAATCGCTTATAGTTGATGTCTCTCCTATTGCATCAAGATTGAAGGATCAAAAGGTCTAGGCTTTGTTTACTATGCAAAATAGAATATATTTTAAAAAATTTAGTATATGTTACCATCAATATATTAATTTATGACTTACTAGTAACTATTTACTATTTAATTAATAGTTAATTAACAACTAAAGTTTAGACCTACTTTTATAGTAACAGACAAAGATATTACATATACAACCAATACCAACTTTTTTTAGTAATTAATTTTATGACAATTCATTCATAACATATTAATGACTAATTAATGAATCATTAATAAATACTTAATTTTATAACTAATTCTACAAAAACATACAAATATTTTATATTTTCTACCAATACAAAATTTTTTACTAATTAATTTTATAATAATTAATTAATGACCTGTTAACGACTAATTATCTTTAATTAATGGATAATTAATAACCACTTAATTTTATAACTAATTGAACAAAACCATACAAATATTTTATATTTGCAATCAATACAATTTTTTTCACTAATTAACTTTATAACAATTATTAACAACATATTAACGATTAATTACTTTTAATTAATAACTACTTAATTTTATAACTAATCCTACAAAATCATACAAATATTTTACATTTACAACCAAAGCAAAATTTTTCACTTATTAGTTAACAATTAATCACCTTTAATTAATAGATAATTAATATCTATTTAATTTTATAACTAATTCTACAAAATCATACAAATATTTTACATTTGCAACAAACAAAAAAAAATTCACTAATTAATTTTATGACAATTAATTAACAACTAATCACCTTTAATTAATGAATAATTATTAACTATTTAATTTTATAACTAATTCTACAAAACCAT
Source organism: Laguncularia racemosa (assembly GCA_037954665.1). Taxonomy (NCBI): domain Eukaryota; kingdom Viridiplantae; phylum Streptophyta; class Magnoliopsida; order Myrtales; family Combretaceae; genus Laguncularia; species Laguncularia racemosa. Next base: position 2,895,478 of record JBBMOL010000032.1, on the reverse strand, counting down.
ACAAATATTTTGCATTTGCAACCAACACAATATTTTTCATCAAATAATTTTACAATAATTAATTAATGACATATTAACGACTAATTGCCTATAATTAACGAATCTTTAATAACTACTTAATTTTATAACTAATTGTATAAAACCATTCATATATTTTACATTTGCAATCAATACAAAATTTTTCATTAATTTTTTTTCTAACAATTAATTACTTACATATGAATGACTAATTACTGCTAATTAATAGTTAATTAGTACATATAATGACATTTTTTTTTTGCATTTACCTAAGTAGTATAATAGTAACAAAAATAATTTTTTTCATAAGAAAACATACTGAGATCATATGAAGATATTTCCACACACGTACTTCAAAAAAGTAAAACTTGTGTGAAACAGAAATTATGAAAACAAAAATTTACAAGCAATGAGATAGAATGAAATTTGTAGAGAAAATTGAAAGATGGAAATATAAAATATGAATTGAGGATTCGTGTTTATATTACAAATTATCGGTATAAATTTTTTTGTCTATTATAAATCACATGTTATGGTATTGTGTAAATTTATTGTATTACTTTTATAAGTTTGCACTAATACTTTTATAATAATTTTATAGGTTTGCAATCTTTTTATAGTTTTCTTATAAACTTTTTTTCATAACTTTTATAGGTTTGCAGAATAGGTTTACAAATACATCAAAAAAAAAAAAAGTTCACAGTCTGCACATTCAATTTAGAATTTTTTTCCTCTTGAAATCATAAACGGCATCCTCATCTTCGAAATATTTAAATACATAACCCTCAAACAAATACAAGTTTCTAACCTCTCCTCTTCCTTTTCATTTTTTTCTTTATTTTCTGCTCCGTTTAGCATTTTATTAGACTGGTGGAAAGGCTAACTTTTGTGTGATTGCTTTCGTGAAACCCAAAAATTTAATATTATTGGAGAAAACAATTTAGAATTTCAATGAAGTAGAGTTTGGCATCCCAAAGTTTTCCGAAGTATTAAATTGAGATCTTATAAAAACTATCATGATTCTCAATTAAACCTTTTAACGAGATCTAAAAAAAAAAAAAGAAGAGTTAACTTTGAACTTTAAACAATAAGAAAATTTGATTTGAAGATAGCACCAATAAAGCTTTGGAATGGTAAAACTAACGCTAAAAAATTTATTGAATCTATGTGAAATAATACATTGTCCAATCTATAATAATTATTCATAATGGAGTTGCAATTTTGACTACTGCAAGAGCATAATTCCATCCTCATGCCTGCCCTGTACAAACTACGTAGACTAAATTTTTATTAAAATGATAATGAATTTTTAGTAAGAGGAAAAGGAATATTAATTTTCAAAGAAAGAATAAATCGTACAAAAGACTAGTAAATAACTAACGAATATAGGCAAAGCATACAGATACGAACATTCGCAATAAGGAAGCGGGAATGTTAAATAAGCATGCAGGATTATGGACTTTAGGCGAAGTATTGGCATATGAACGATTGGGAGGAGTAATGAAACTTCAAATCGTAAATATTACAAAATAATTAGATAAAAAATAGTAAAATAAATTTAGGGACGGAATCACGAGTGATGGGAACCAAAAGGATTAATTATAGCCCCCAAAGCAGTATTCAATACGGGATTATACATACCTTTGCACAAAATTGATAAAATTTAGTACCAGTTTAATATTCCATAGTGTAATCTATAAAAGAATAAATAATAACAATAAAATAAATAAATAAATATGGTACATAGAATTTTTTTAAAGAAAAAATAACATGATATCGCCAATAGAAGTTCAAGAGATACGATTAAGTGTTGAGAGTAAAACTTTTAGGCATATATTAAAAGATTAATTCTGTCAATTTGGAATTATAGTTTGAATACTGCAAACATTGAATTCAAAACCTTAAATTTTATCTAGAACCGTAAATATATTCTTTTTTACAGTAAAACATTCAAGGAAAAATAAAAGGAGACTAAAGTAGTAATACTCCTGCTTCGTACATTAAAATAGGGCATCGAAGCTCCTTCTAATGGCTGCCACGAACCTACCCTCTGTTCCTTCTTCTTCTTCTTCTACCTCCATTCTTCCATTATTTTTCATTTAGAGCCGACCCCTGTTAAGTGTATGTAATACACGTTATTTTATATATATATATAAATAAGTAAATAAATATGTATAAAAATATAACGAATAGCAAGGTCATAAATGAATATATAAGATAAAGGACTTTTGTTTTTTCCTAACGTGACTATATAAATATGAAACTAACCTAGGGTTCTTCTCTTTTGCAAATCTAACAATCCTAGCCACCTAGAGAGATTGAAAGACACAAAAAAGAGAGAGAGAGAACTTCTTTAAGAAAACCTAAAGCAATTAGAGGAGATAACGTGGCGGAGAAAAAGGTAATGATTTCCATTTTATAACTTAGATATATTATAACAATGGAATTTAAAGATCATGGATTTAACTGGGTTGTTTATAGGAATCCAGTTTAAGGGCGGATTGAACAACCACAGGAGTGGTCGAATTTGGAGTTTCAAGAAAAATTCGGATCAAGTAAGAGATTATAATGCATATTTTTATATTTACTTAAGCTTAGGATTAGAAAATGAGGAGATTAGATGAATTAAGTGTAGAAAAATAAGGGTTTGAAAAACGAATTGAGAAATACACGACCATCCAACATGGTCATGTTGCTCTTGTGTTGATTTACAAAGTGTACTGAGAGATATATAACCATCCAACATGGTCGGGTTACCTCTGTATTAAAATGATAAGAACACGACCTTCCAACACAGTCGTGTTTCAACCGTGTTAAGTCCAAAAGTCATGCCGAGAGATACACGACCTTCCAATATAGTTGTGTTTCGACTATGTTGAATTAAGAGAAACACGGCCTCTCAACATGACCGTTTTCCAAACGTGTTGAAGCTAAATCTTATTGAGAGATACACAACCTTTAACATAGTCATGTACTAGCCCGTGTTGAGCAACACGAACTTTAACATGGCCATGTTAAGTGATGAACATGATCATTGAATATCAAATTATCTTCTTAATTAACCAAGTTTCATACAACCGAAGCAATTAGTATAACCTTAGATAACCTACTAGATTAAGAAGAATTAGAAGAAATATATTATCTTGGACTAGTACTAAGATTAATGTGTTGATGATTATATAGATATCAACTTAGCTTAAGTTGGGAAAAGAAGTGCTTAGGGTTGGGATATTAGGTTCGTGTTTACTTTATTTAAAATTTAGTGTTGAATAAAACTTTTAGGCATATATTAAAAGATCAATTTTGTCAATTTGGAATTATAGTTTGAATACTGCAAACATTGAATTCAAAACCTTAAATTTTATCTAGAACCATAAATATATTCTTTTTAAAGTAAAACAGTCAAGGAAAAATAAAAGGAGACTAAATTAGTAATACTCCTGCTTCGTTCATTAAAATAGGGCATCGAAGCTCCTTCTAATAGCTGCCACGAACCTACCCCCTCTGTTGAGTGTAACCACAAACAGAGCAGCCTCCACTCCGTTCTCTCTCCACTTTCCTTTTCTCTCTCCCTTATAATTTTCGAGCGCCTCTGTACTAGGAGGCGATAGCGGAGCATCTCGACATCTCTTAACAGCAGCACCGACCCCTGCTTCCTCCTCCCTCCTCTTTCCAATATTACCTTCAATTTGCTTATATTATTATGAAGATTACATTGAAAACTATACTTATGTTTGCGAAAACACCATTTTATTAATGGGCTAAATTTATAAATAAATATGATGAAAACACAATAACTGAAAAATACAATTATTGATTCATAATTGGAGTACTATGTGCCTAACACAAACAAAAATTTATAACATAATTGTTTCATTGATTAATTCAACATAACTAACTTAACAAAAACTTATTCATATAGTCAATTTGGTTTTTACTAAAAATACCAAGTGTTTCAATTACAAAGTTAAGGCTTGATAAAGCATACTTTAATGGATGTATAAAAAGACAAAACTTAAAATGTATCATACTACACTTTTTCTAGAAAATATGTTGGAAATTAGAATATAGAAGGAAATAGCAAGATTGTTGACGCAGTGAAGGGGTGTTTGTGGTTTGGTTCGATTTGATTCATGGGCTAAACCAAATTAAGCCATAGTTAAAACAATTTAGTTCAAACCTTTAATGAAAGAAACTACTTTTAACAGCTCAGGGTTCTAAATTGAATTACTTAAAATGTTATTCAATTTGGTTCAATTTGATTCAAACTACTTTTAACAATATATTATTCTAGTTGATAGTACTAATAGTTATAAAAGTTTTTAGTAAACATTAATGTCTAGATTGAGGAACATTATGTAATAATGTGAGATATATAGCACTATATCATGGTGATATTACATCTTAAGTGATAGTAAAGGTACACTAGTTTGCTTAAGAGATGAGAGATAAAGGTAAAGGTAAAGGAATGGATTGTGGGAATTGAGAGTAAACTGAGAATTGACAAAAAGAAATGGTAAATAGGGTTAGAAAAAAATGTAGTAGTGGGTGATGAGAGAGATTAAAGTGTGAAGATAATAGAGCATAAAATTGAACTTTAATTATCATAAATTTTAATCTTAATTGATTGATGGTCAGATTAGGTCACATGTGCAAGACCTATAATAAACAAGTTCCTTAACAAATTTCGGATACTGAACTTGTACCTAAATACATTTATGAACAAAACAAAATGGATTTGACTCGTTTATTGATTATGTAAAGTTTTGCTTATATAAACTTGTTTTACAATCGTATCATGTGTTTAGGTTCATAAATTAAATGCTAAACTACAAATCCTAATAAATCAAATATAATAATAGGTAATTGAGAAAAAGGAAAGAAAGTGTGCTAATATCTCACATTGAAAAAACCTCAATAAAGGATAAAACATATGGATGGAAGTAGTATAAGTTAAACCTACAAGTTGCAATCCTTACTTTGATGAGAAAAAACGTTTTATCTTCTTAAATTTGAGCTAGTGGATTGTTTTAGTAAACTAAGTTCTAGTGAATTAAGTTAGAACATATTAAGAATTACTTTGCAAAAAATAGTTGATTTTATAGGACTTGTTAAGACCTATGTGGAAAGGCATTTGGATTTATAGTGTTTTATAAGTTATGTTGCAGGGCAAAGTTTAGTTCAAATGTGTTTATGGAACAATTAAGACAAAGCCTTGCTTAGATTAGTAAGCTTCACAAGGAACCTACTTGTTCGAAATAGGTTGAATTAGGGATTTGAACAACTTGTAAAAAAACTAGCCATTGTAGTTCTAGAAGTACATCAAATGCAAGTATAAAGGGGAGCAATGGCCGAAGTTGTTTGCAAACCTACAAGTAAGTCCAAGGGTTGATTGGAGGCAATTAGTAGAGTCATACTTGTAAACTAACATGTTGTTATTACATTCATTAATTCCTTATCTTTTTGTTCCTTACTTGGCAAATATATAAGTAAGATAAAACATAGTGCATTATCAGCCTTTATTTACAATTTTGTTTAATAACACTTGTGATCTTTGTGGGTGTTGTGCTTATCTATTTGGTTATTGAGATTTACAATTTAGTGATTGGTAAAATTTATGTGAAGTCCTTTGTTAGAAACGTTGTGTAATGGTGGGGAGCAAGGGGGTTCAAACTGTAAATACCAAGACAAATATTTATTTAATATATATTATCAAATGGAACTAAGGTTGAAAACAGGATTTTATAAGAAACTAAGGGGTAATTTGGTCTTTTTACTAATAGGGTATTTAAACTCCACATAACCTAGCACTCCTCCTTTTTGCCATTTGCAGAGTGACAAGATAAGAGAAAATGCTCTTTAAAGGACCTTAAAGATGATTAGAAGGATTTCAACAAGGTTAAGTCTGATTTCACTAGGTAAGGATTGTAATAACGGAATTTTTATTTAAGATTATTGAATTGTGGATTAAATTGATTTTGATCATATTGTTTAGCTAAATTCGGATGATGAAGGGACTGAACGAGTAAGAAGATCAAGTGATTAAGGATTTGATTCATGAAGTTTGAAAAGTAAGTTCACAAACCTATTTAATTCGATTAGGAATTTCAAGTTTTAGAATTTAATTAAGTTTAGGATCAAGAGATTTAGGAATTAGAATGAATTGAAAGAAAGGAATTAAGGTTCATGAAGAACAACATGAAACGCAGTTTAGTACACACCAATGTACTTGCTCGTGTAGGAATATACGTGTATATAGAGTGTACACGGCTAAAGTACACACTCATGTACTAGGGCATGTTGAAGAGGGAAAATACATGGTACAATATATGGCCATCTACATGATTGTGTATCTAGGCATGCTAAAATGTTAGAATTTATAAAAAGGTGCATGGTCACCTTACACGACCCTATACCCAGGGTGTGCTAAAGTACACGGTTTCAAACATAACCATGTACTTAGGGAAACCTTGTTTCTTGATTTAATTTCTAAATGAACGAATTTCTATGCAACCTAAATAGCTAGTAAGGCCTTAGAAAATCTAATAGACTAAGAGAATTAAGAAATTAGATTATTATTAGAGTAGTACTAAGAGCAAGTCACTATTGTTTTGGAAAATTACATATTAGCTTTAAGTTCAGGACCGGTTATGCTAGGTACGTGTAACTTGTTTGTTATTTTGTGCTTATTAAGATAGTATGCATTAAACTCGATTAAGTGAATGGCTAGTTAAGTGGTTTTGTGTTTGTTGATTGTGTTTGGCTAAGCCTAAGGGTTCATATTGGCAAATCCCAATGGAGCACCCTAATGATCTTTGTGTGACATTGTTACTAGTGGAGTCATGCTTAGAAATGATCTAGGTTGGTTTAAGGTTTAAGGGATCATGGTTGTCAGGCTCATAGTAGTAGTTCCCATCATCACGTTTAAGGTTTAAAGGTTCATGGGTGTAGGGCCTATGGTAGCAGTTCCCATCACCACTTTTAAGGTTTAAGGACTCATGGGTGTTGGGGCCTACAATGGCAGTTCCTAATCACCAATTCAAAGATTAAGTGTTTAAGTGTGTTTTACGGGGTCATAAGTACCCCATTAATGCTTTGTAGATTTAAATATTTCATGAGCATGTGGTTTGATGTTTAAGTTTTGCATAATGTATGTGAAATAAGTTCTTACTTGTTCATACGTATGTGCTTGTATTATATGTACTGGGCATTAGCCCACCTTTTGAGGATTATTTTTTTTTTTAGATGTAAGCGTAGAGGGACATGTTAACTAGGAAGATGATTTGGGAGTGAATGTATAAAAAGGCAAGGAAGAAGAATTTCACTATTATTATAGTGGTTAGACTTTAGGAAAAACTTTATGTTTATATATGTAGAGAATGTTGAGACTTTTAGAAAAAAATAGACTAGTGCATTATAAATATTTTGTTACTTTAGATTTGAATCATTGATGAATTGCTAAAACTTGATTTAATTTTGAAGAATGGATTGGGATGTATTTATATCATGCTGGTAGTATTGATTATATTAAATTGAGGTTTATAGGATTTGTAGGATTAAGTAGTATTAGAGTAGGTTTAGAGCTTTAATGTGTCTTTACCCAATAAGGACAGGTGGTGAGTCGTAATGCTCCTTGGTTTCGAGGTTTTACAACTAAGATTGTATCAAAGCATAGGTTGATGATCCTAAAGGACCTAAGTTTCGATCTATAAAGCATAGGTTGATGATCTTGAAAAAATTAAGTGATGATCACTAAGTATAAGTTTCAAATAATAGAAAATAAGATGTGATCATTAGAAGAATTAAGTATTTAATCTTATGAAGAGGGTGGGAAATCATGGGGCAAATATTTTTTCACTACTTTATTTTATTTTATTATATTAATATTTTACTTGAACTTATTTCAACTGCTAAGTTATATATATGTATATACAATTACATGTAAAGGTATATGTGTATATGCCTACACACTATGCCACAATTGACTATTGCAATATGGTGGTGTAGTTTAATATACCTGGGGAAGACTATTTTAAATATAAGCTAGAAGCTCAGAGACTAACTAGGTTACTTACTTATGAGTCGTGGTGATGTGCCATAAACGATTATATAATTAGATGATTATAATTCCTAGGAAACAATCAACAATAATCAAATCCAACAATCTAATTAACGAATGATAATGGACAAGAACACAAAATAAACCCTAAACCCTTATCGGATATGACGCACTAGCAGGAAAGTAGTCTTAATATTGATTTGTTGATATGGCACACAACAATCCAATACCATCACTCGCCACAATCCAATGGATTGATAAAAGTAAAAATGAAGAATAAAATTCACAATGTATTTTCTCAAATGTTTAAAATTCCCCTTCTTCTTACGATACCAAACTATTTATAAGCAAAGGAAAACAAAACAACTTTGAAATTACATAATAATATGGAAAGCTGCTGGCCTTGAGGGCCGATCTAAGTGGCTATAACACTGACCTAGATAGCTGGTCTATCTTCTACATCATCGACCTTAAGGTTGGCCTAAAGAGGTAAGTCGCCAGCCTAAAGGCGTCCACCCCGACTCTTATGACTTGATTCCTGCATTTGAACAATGTTGTAAGATTTGTGATTTAATTCCCATCATCTCCTCGGGCCTGTGGAAGATTTGTCCTCAAATCTGATGGTTCCTTTGTTTTTGTTGCGCATTTATGAGAATCCCCTAGATTGAAAATTTTGGTCTATAATTATCTGTTGTCCTAAAGTCATAGGAGCTCTTGAGTCTTCTTAAGATGTTTATAAGTCTTTTGATGAAGCTTCTGAATTTTCTGTAGTTGTTTCACCCTACTCAAGTTGTTTTCTAATTCCTTCTACCCCACTAATAATGACTTCTTTCCAGTGGTTTTATTGATTTGTTCCTAGGCTTCGTACACCTCAATTGGTGACATAAGATTCAAAACAACCCGTTCACCATTCTTTTGAAACACATAGGTGTTTTTAAACCCATCATGCACCACTCTCATGTTAAATAACCATGGTCTACTAAGTAGTATATATGATGCGCACATATGAAGAACATCACAAAAAATTTCATCCTGGTACTTTTCCCCTATGGTGATTGGAACCTTAGCCCTCTAAGTGCATGCATACTGTCTTGTTCACTCAACTAGTACAATTTATAGGGATTAGGGTATGGGGTAGTGACTAGTTTTGCTATTGCAGCAGCTACATTGGTGTAATTACCACTATCAATAAGAAGAGTACAAAGATTACCTTGAACCATATAGGGAATATGGAATAGGTTTTCCCTCTATATGTCCTTAATATCTGGAGATGTAGTCATTACCTTACGCATCACGTTAATAGCTAGATATTGATTATTGCCCTTGTCCTCATGTACCTCAGCATCTGGATCCTCATAATATTCCTTTAGCATTGCTGATAAATCTGTAGGCTCAAGTACTTCTTCCTTACCATCATCACTTTCCACATTTATAGTAATCATCACCCTTTTGTTAGGACACTAAGCAGCCATATGTCCAAAGCCCATGCATTTGAAGCATTGGGTTTGAAGAATCTTCCCACTTGATGATCCTAACACCATTTTTCTGATATGAGCCCTAACAATCTCTTTTCCTTTTCTAGAAAATTTCCCCTCCCTATCAGTAATAGTTGCATTTGATTCCACATCCTTATCAATTCCCCATTTTTCAACTTGTTGACTATTTGACCCATATAACTGAGTAGTGGATCCAAACCTGTTACTCGATGCTCTGTATAGATTAGAGTGTCTTTGCCTCTCAATTTTTAAAGCCAACTAGATGGCCTCATCAAAAGTGTCATATCGCTGCAGCTTGATAATACATGCAATCTCATATTTCAACTCGGACACAAATTGTGTCATGGTCTGTTTAGGAGGTTCAACTACCCCATATCAGATCCTCAATGTCTCAAACTGATAGGAATCAAAATCCGTTAAGACCTATCATTAGGGCAAGAGCCAAAGGATTTCAAATCTGTGCGATGAGGGTCCATTTTGAGCACATCGACCCAAGAATGTTTTTTTTACTAACCTCTTTTCTCTTATTCATGTATTGTATATTCCAGCAGGCACACTTGTCATACTTTATAGGGTGATGGACAAACTCACTAAGACTTAACTTGTGGGTTATCCATGGACTGACCTAAACTGGTGATAAGCTTAGCCGACAAATCCTACAGAAGAGCTAGCATGATGAAGACTATTTTTATTTATAATTATTTCTTTGGACTATTTATGTTGTAATCTTTCTTTTGGGACACTTTCATTTGCTTGCAATTGTCTTTTAGGACCAGCTACCCTAAAAGTAGCATAGTTGTAATTTTGTGAACTTTTTAACCCTAAAGGGAGCATGTATAAATATTTGCTTAAGTAGGGTTTTGAGGGGAGAATTTTTCAAAATAGAACTTCACTTTTTTGTGAGAGGGTTAAGGTTTATTCCTAATTCAATTGCTCTTATCAATTTCAAATCCCAATTTGAGGTTGTAGTGAGTGGCTTCAAGGTTAATTTGTGAGTAATATCAAATTTACTTTGTTGCAATTTATTTTCTTCTCTAGTGAGCAGTATCTATGGTTGAATTAGATGTTTTATCGACTGAATTTGATTGCATTTGTAATCAAATTCTTGTTGCTTAATTGATTGGTTTTAGCCCTAATTTTAACCTTTAATTTAGCATCATTTTGAACCGTGGATCATTTTGTTAGGAAAGTGGATCACGAAATTGGATCTTGTTGTTCTTGTGTGTAATTCATGTGGAATTACTTGTGATTATTGTTATATTGGAGAAAATTATCATTGTTGGATTGTTAATTGCAACTTTGAGCATTTAGATTTCATTACATCTCCATTAAGGTTCACGTAAATTCTACTAGTTTGAACCGAGATTGGTTTAGTGCATTTAAGGTTTATAATTTACACCAGTTGCATGTGCTTAACCCCTAATTTAGGCACATCATATTTGGTATCAGAGCTGCACATACTTGGTTCATTTCAATATTGATCACGTGGTGTTGTGGAATTGGTTATAGATCTTGAGAATTGATGCCATTGTTCATGTGATTAGAAGCTCGTTTGATTGACATTGTCTAATTGTCTTTCAAATTGGTTTTGCATGTGCTTAATCTTGGTTTTAGGCACATCACAAAGTCCTGGACATACTCATCTATAGTTTTGCCTCCATGTCTCAATGTCTAGAGACGCATAAATAACTCCTACCTGTAGTGCTCTAGTATAAACCTCTTCCTTTACACCTTTTTCATTTCCTGCCAAGTATAAATCTCAACATCACCATCTCTCCTCCTATTGGCTACAAGGTTCTTCCACCACAAGGTGGCATAACTTGTAAATTCAACTGTTGCTAGATGAACTCACGTACGATCATTAATCTCATAGCACTCGAAGAGTCCTTTTGCCTTATCTTCCCAATTAATGTAATCCTCTATTGGCCCCTTTCCAGCAAATGATGGCATCTGCAATTTTACATACTCTAGACCCCTAAGCGGTTTGAACTCATGGTTAGGATAAAGATCATGATACTCTCTTCCAACCTATCTACCCCAGTTTCCTCCTATTGCTCCTTTTCTACCCACAACATTAAGGGCTATCCTAGGTAGGGGTGCCTGTGGATTTGCCACTGGCTGTTGGGGTAAGGTCATCTATTTAACCTGTGTTGCTAGATTAGCAACAATAGTGGTTAGGTCCTACAACTGCTCTTCTATAGTTCTTCTTCCACTTGTAGCATGATGACCCTGTATTCCTCCGCCAACCTAGCTATTGGCCTCATTCCCGATTTCGCCATTAACACGGAAAGTGTCGACTTTCAAACATGTACCACTAGCCTTGGAGACTTGAGGCACCGGCTTTGGAGATTTAGGCCATTGGCCTTGAAGTCTATGCTGTCGATCTTGAGGGCTAACTTAAGTGGCTACATCACTGGCCTTGAGGTCAGTTTAAAGAGGTAAGCCGTTGGCCTTTTAGGCCAGCCTAAAGGTGTCTACCCTGGCTCTTATGACTTGATTCTTGCGTTTGAACAATGTTGTAAGAGTCGTGATTTGATTCTCGTCGTGTAGGGATAGAATATGCTAGCAATTGTATTTATTGAAGCTAGTGAAAAAGCCATGCTAGAAATGGTACCTATAGTAAGTGAGTTTCTAGATGTATTTCCGGAAGACCTCCTTGATTTACCTCCAACTATAAAGATAGAGTTTAGTATTGATTTAGTATAGGGTACAATACCAATATCAAAAGCAAAAAAATATAATGGTACTAGTGGGATTAGAAGAGTTGAGGAAGCAGTTACAAGAACTACATGATAAGTGTTTTATGAGACCTAATATATCTCCTTGAGGTGTACCAGTCTTGTTTGTCAAGAGAAATGATGGAAGTATGAGACTGTATAGATTACAGAGAGGTAAGCAGGGTCACTATAAAAAATAAGTATCATCTTCCTAAGATATATGACCAGTTTAACTAACTTCAGGGAGCTCAGGTGTTTTTTAAAGTAGACCTGAGATCAGGATACCACTAGTTGAGAATAAAAACATAAGACATATAGAAGATAGCTTTCATGACTAGATATGGGCACTATGAATTTTTTGTGATACCTTTTGGATTAACGAATGCACCTGTGGCATTCATAGACTTAATGAATAGAGTATTAAGGGATTTTTTGGACAAAGTTGTAATCATCTTCATAGACAATATCCTGATATACTTGTAAAGCATTGAAGAACATGAAGAGCACTTAAGATTAATGTTAGATAGTTACAAGAAGAAAGAATGTATGTCAAATTCAATAAATGTAAATTTTGGTTGGAGTAGGTGGTTTTCTTAGGTCATATGGTTAACAAGGATGGGATATCTATAGATCTAAAAAAGGTGAGAGCTATAGTAGAATGGCATAGACTAAAGATAGTCATAGATATAAGAAACTTCTTGGGTTTGGTAAGCTACTATAGAAGGTTTATAGAGGGATTTTCCAAAATAGCAACTCCTCTTACTAGGTTAACACAGGAGAATGGGAAATTTGAGTAGGATAACAGATGTGAAACCAACTTCCAATCACTCAAGGAGAAACTTGTGTTGGCACTAGTTTTGGCATTACCCAAAAGTAAGGAAGAGTTTACAATATATAGTGATACCTTAACCCAATGATTGGGATGTGTGTTAATGCAAGGTGGATAAGTGATAGCATATGCATCCTGCCAACTATAGTCTTATGAGAAGAATTACCTAACTCATGACTTGAAGTTGGCAGTAGTGGTATTGGCCTTAAGGCTTTAGAAGCACTACCTGTATGGAGAGAAATGTAGAATCTTTGTTGATCATGAGAGCTTAGAGTACATATTCACATAAAAGGAGTTAGACATGAGGTAGAGGAGATGGTTGCAGCTAATAAAAGACTATGACCTGGAAATGTGGTGGCAGATGCCCTCAGTAAAAAGAAACAGTGTAATGTAGCCACTCTCATCACCTCATAGAGGGAGTTATTGGATGACAGGTGTAAATTAGAGTTAAAAGTTTTAACTCAAGAAGTAGGAGCAAAAATGGCCTCTTTATAAAGAGTGGGGAAGAGTTTACAATATATAGTGATATCTCAACCCAATGATTAGGATGCGTGTTAATGCAAAGTGGACAAGTGATAGCATATGCATCTTGCTAACTGTAGCCTTATGAGAAAAATTACCTAACTCACAACTTGAAGTTAGCAGTAGTTGGCCTTAAAGCCTTGGAGGCACTACCTATATAGAGAGAAATGTAGAATCTTCGTGATTATGAGACCTTAAAGTACATACTCACATAGAAGGAGCTGAACATGAGGTAGAGGAGATGGTTGGAGCCGATAAAAGACTATGACCTGGAAATCTAATACCATCTAGGAAAAGCTAATGTGGTGGCTGATGCCTTTAGTAGAAGGAAACAGTGTAATGTAGCCACCTTCATCACCTTATAGAGGGAGTTATTGGCTAATATGTGTAAATTAGAGTTAAAAGTTTTAACTCAAGAAGTGGGAGCAAAAATGACCTCTTTATGCATACAACCAACCTTAATAGACATAATCAAGATGAGTTAGGTAGAAGATAAGGGTATCCAAGAGATCAAGGGCATAATGGAATAAGGCAAGGCTCCTGAATTCAATATGGACACAAAGGGAATCTTGAGATATGGAACTGGGTTATGTGTACTAGGGGATATGGAATTGAAGAGGGAGATAATGAAAAAGGTACACTATTCAACCTACACCATCTACTTTAGAAGTGCCAAAATGTATGAGGACCTAAAGAGTCACTATTGGTGGAAAAACATGAAAAGGGAGATAGTTGAGTATATAGCTACATGCCTTACTTGCCAACAGATCATAATTGAGCATCAAAGGCCAATTAGAGAATTATAGCCTCTTCTAGTACTAGAGTGGAAATGGGCGCACGTGGTAACGGATTTTGTTATAGCCTTCCCAAATACTAAAGAGAAATATGATGCAGTTTGGGTAATTATAGACCGGTTAACCTAGTTTGCCCATTTTTTTATCTATTGGAGTGGGATATAAACTGGAGAAACTATCCTAAATATATATTCAAGAAATAGTCAGATTACATAGAGTTTTAGTGACCATTACTTCTGATAGATATACAAGATTTGTAAGCGGATTTTAGAATAGCTTACATAAAGCTTTAGGCACTAAACTGCAATTCAGCATAACATTCTACCCTTAGATGGATGGCCAATTTAAGAGGACTATACAGATTCTAGAGGACTTGCTCAAAGCCTATGCATTTGATTTTGGTGGTAGTTGGAATGAACGTATACCTCTAGTTGAGTTTGCCTTTTATAGCAGCTATCAAGCAACGATCCAGATGTTTCCTTATAAGGCTTTTTATGAAAGAAAATGCAGATCCCTATTACACTAGGATGAAGTGGGAGAAAGGCAAATGCTAAGGCTAGAATTGGTCCAAGAGGCTATAGATAAGGTAAAACTAATAAGGCAAAGAATACAAAAACCTTAACCCTAATAAAAGAGCTATGTAGATAAAAGAAGACGTCATTTGGAATTTCAAGTAAGAGATAAAGTTCTATTGAGAGTTTCTCCAACAAAAGGGGTGATTAGATTTAGATTGAGAGGGAAGCTAAATCTGAAGTATGTAGGCCCATTTGAAATCTGGAAAGAATAGGTAGGTTGGCTTTCCCACTAAGTTTGGTTGGGGTACATGAGGTAATCTATATATCCATGTTAAGGAAGTATGAACTTAACCCGAACCAAATAGTGGCTTTAGAGCCCTTGAATGTGTAGCCAAACTTGTCCTTTATTGAAAGATCGGTCAAGATTGTAGATGTCAAAGAACAAGTGCTAAAAAGGAGATTGATTCCCTAAATCAAGGTACAATGGACAAATCAGACCGAATGGGAAGCAACTTGGGAATTAGAAGAAGATATGAGGAAGAAATATCTAGAACTCTTCCAAAATCAAGTAACTTTTGGGGATGAAAGTTTTTATTGGGGGAGGGGAAGGGAGGGAGAATGTAAATACTCGACCGAACAAATATTTTATTTAATATATATTATAAAATGGAGCTAATGTCAAAAACAAGATTTTATAAGAAACTAGGAGGTAATTTGGTCTTTTTACTGATAGGGTATTTAAACCCCACATAACCTAGTGCTCTTCCTTTTTTCCATTTGCACAATGACAAAATAAGAGAAAGGAGAAAACACTCTCTTGAGGAGCTTAAAGACAATTAGAAGGATTTCACAAAGGTCAAGTCCGATTTCACTAGGTAAGGGTTATAATGATGGAATTTTTATTTAAGATTATCAAATTGTGGATTAAATTGATTTCCATCATATTGTTCAACTGAATTCAAATCAAGGAAGGGATTAAACAAGCACGAAGATCAAGTAATTAAGGATTTGATTTACGGAATTGAAAAGTAAGTTCACAAACCTATGTAAATTGATTAAGAATTTCAAGCTTTAGAATGCAATTAAGTCTAGGATCAAAAGATTTAGGAATTATAACAAATTGAAAGAAATGAATTAAGGTTCATGAAGAATAACATGGAACACAGTCAAGTAAACACTCATGTACTTACTCGTGCAAGAATACATGTCTATATAAAGTGTACACGGTTAAAGTACATGCACGTGTACTGGGGCATGTTGAAAAGGGAAAATACATAGTAGGGTACATGGCCATCTACATGACTGTGTGCTTGAGTGTGCTACAATGTTAGAATTTACAGAAAGGTATATGGTCACCCTATACGATAGTGTACTTAGGGCATGCTAAAGTACACGGTTTCAAACACGACCATATACTTAGGGAAACCTTGTTTTTTTTTTTTTATTTAATTTCTAATTAAACAAATTTCTACACAACTTAGATAGCTAATAAGATCTTATAAAATCTAATAGACTAAGAGAATTAAGAAATTAGATTATTCTTAAAGTAATACTAAGAGGAAATCATTATTGTTTTGGTAGATTACAGATTAGCTTTACGTCTAGGACCAATTGTGCTTAAGACTACAATTCCAAGTACATGTAACTTGCTTGTTATCTTGTGCTTATTAAGATAGTATGCATTAAACTTGATTAAGTGAATGACTAGTTAAGTGGTTAAGTGTTTGTTGATTATGTTTGGCTTAGCCTAAGGGCTTATAGTGATAGATCCCTAGAGAGCATCCTAATGATCCATGTGTGATGTTGTCCTTAGTAAAGTCATGCTTGGAAATTATCTGGATTGGTTTGAGGTTTAAGGTATCATGCGTGTGGAGCTTGTAGTGGTAGTTTTAATCACCACATTTAAGGTGTAAGGGTTCATTGGTGTAAAGCCTGTAGTGGCAATTCCCATCACCATGATTAAGCTTAAGGACTCATGTGTGTTGGGGCTTGTAATGATAGTTTCCAATCACCAATTCAAGGATTAAGTGTTTAAGTGTGTTTAACGGGGTCATGAGTACCCCATTGATGCTTTGTAGATTAAAGTATATCATGAACTTGTGGTTTGATGTTTACGTTTTTCATAATATATGTGAATTAAGTTCCAGCTTGTTCATACATATGTGCTTATGTTATATGTACTGGGTATTAGCTCACCCTTTGAGGATTTTGTTTTTTTCTTTTTTTTAGATGTAAGCACGGAGGAACATGTTAACCAAGAAGATGAATCAAGAGTAAATGTAAAAGAAAGGGAGGAAGAAGAATTTCACTATTATTATGGTGTTTAGACTTTAGGAAAAATTTATGTATATATTTAGAGAATTTTGAGACCTTTAGAAGAAAATAGACTAGTGTATTATAAATATTCCACTACTTTACATTTGAATCATGGATGAATGGTTAATACTTGATTTAATTTTGAAGGATGGATTGGGATGTATTTATATCATGTCGTTAGTATTGATTATATTGAATTGAGATTTATAGGATTTGTAGGATTAAGTGGTGTCATAGTAGGTTCAAAGCCTTAATGTGTCCTTACCTTATAAGGACACATGGCGAGCCACATCGTTCCTTAGTTTAAGGGTATTACAAAAACTTTGTGTTTAAACTAAAAAATTGTTCATTATATTAATCAACTTGGCTCATTCATTGAATTAGTGAGTTATATTTAATTCAATATTCATTTGCATCCTTTGTTATATTAGTTTCCATAGATATAAAAACCATAAAAATGCATCTTTTATTCATATAAACCCATAAAAACACAAAAGATCCAATCTTGACCTTTGTTGTACTTCATTAGATTCTCTTGAACTTGATATTTGATTTGTGACATATTGGAATTGTAGTTAGCTAACACTTCTTAGTTGATGTCTTAGTTGACTTGATTGTCCTCCATATACTCATGGTTGAAAATATATGACTTCGAACACTTATAAAATAACTTAATGTGGGTTCCACCATCTTGAAACATCCCAATCCAAATAGCTTGGCTTATTTTGGTATCTCCATCCATCGGTTGTTACTACTATTTGATGTGGCACATGTTGGCATTAAATTTACTAACATGAATATGATTGCATGTCTAACTTAGCAAATCTAAGATATTTCTTCAATGGCACAAATCCAAACTCTTCTTTTGAATTCAAACTTTCTTTTGCATATACACTCACACACATGTTAAATTAGTTGGTTGGTGAATAATTTAAGGTGTTCGAGAAAAATATACATGTTTATAGTGGTTTCATAATCAAACTACATCTCTTGATATTTGATGTAGAAAGTTAATAATAACAACTTTAAATCAAATTTAAAATCCAATATAACTTTAAAAAAGGATATATATATTTTTAGAAAAGAACTTAAAGAAACCTAGTTAAGTTGAGTTTAAGCGGATAATTGTAATTTTCATCTAGACTAGTTTATAACCTAAATTTAGTCCAATAATGTAATACAATATACTTAAAAATTTGGTTCTTATCCTAAAATTTCCAACTGTTTTTTAACAAAATGGGCTAGTAAATTAATATTTAAGGTTTGGTAAAAAAAGAAGAAGTAATAATTATGGTTTCTAGAAAAAAAAATACAACTAATAATTAAGATACTATGTTCTCATTTAGCAAAAATATATAATTTCCATGTTAGAAGTCTTTATATATTATTCTACTAATACCTTCAAGATATATTTTATATAAAATTACTTTTAATGTTCACTATGAGTTAGTTTTTTCTACACATATCTAATCCAGATTCTACTAATTCATAATTATCTTAATGAAAGGAATAAAAATAGGTATATTTTTCTCCTTTTTTTGATAAATAAGATATTCAGATCTATATGCAATTAATTTTTTTTATATACTGATTAGAAAATCCTATATATTAATAAATCAAATATAAAATTTACTCAAAATTTTATGTACAATCAGTTATACATGTATTTAGATCTATATGCAATTAATTGTTTTTATATATTGATTAGAAAATCCTATATATTAATAAATCTAATATTAAATTTACTCAAAATTTTATTTACAATTGATTATACCTATATTCTCTAAAAAGAATCTACTTCCAAGTAAACATATATGACTTATTACGTTATTGAATTTCAATTCAAGTAACAAGTCCCATGTGAGTGAAGTATGTGAATTGTGGAAGCATATTAGTTATCATTCATAAGACTAAGTCATGGAACTTTTAGGCTTAATGGTTGAAAAAGTAGATTGATTGATGCTAAAAGCTACCAATTCAACTAAATGAATTGAAGATTGAGCAACCTAATGTCTAAGTGCAAAGACTATGCTAGTAATCCCCCTCGAGTGAATGAAGGATTGTTTTAATTGGTAAAGCATCCTTTATGAGACTACACTAGCTTTGTTTGCAAGAGAAACAAAGATCTACCCATTTGCATAGGTATTAGCTTCTACACCACACTTAGTCATTTCTAATATTAAGCAATATTATGCTTACTACCTATAGAGCTTCTGTATTTTAATGTTCAGTTTAGAACTTTCCCTTTTCTTTTGTTTATTATATGACCTAACCCTAGAAAAGAATAAACCTAGGATGATGAGATGCTCTCCTAGACAAGATGCAATAAATGAGATTTCTAATATAATAATGGTACTAATATCTCTAACATTGGAATAAGAGTAACCTTGAAATTTTAGGTGTTAGCGAGAGTGAGCTAAGTCAGTTATCTCTAGTTTGAAGGTACTTCTAAAAGTAGATAGTAATGCATTGCATCATCTTCACAAAGTTACCTTAGCTTGTATTCTAAGAGTTAAAGGACCCCAAATTGCCATTCAACTCTTTCAATTTTGAAGGACTAGCAATAATCCTAATTTTGCTGAAGTTGGGTTAGGCCCAAATCCCAATAACCCCAACTTAGATATTTAGAGTGGTTTTATTGTTTTACTTTTCTTAAAGAATGCATGCAGGCCAAACACATAGGTAGGCTTATAGGAGAGAGAAAAAGATGCTAAAAATGTTTTTAGCATGGCAGAGGCAAGGGGAATAATGGATGATCTCTCTTTTCATAAGTAAAGAACCTGCTATTGTAGAAGTTTTTGAATTTTAAGCTTTGTGGCCTTTTTTTTCTCTTGTTCCTTTCCATCTTTTTAAGTGTTCTTTTCCATGGGTGTGTTTGTTCGTAGAAAATGTTACTCTAACTGGTTTCAATATTTGCTGTAACTAAGGTTATAGAATTTTTAATATTATTGTAGTAATCTTAAGTTAATGGATGTTGTAGTTAAATAATTCTACATAACAATAGAAAAATATGGAAAATATGATTTCCCCCTTTATTAAATGCAAGAAATCTTTTTTTTTTCATTTTTAATTAACATGTTTCATGTTTGTGAACCATTATTAAGAGTTGCTAGCCACTCATCACCACTACTTACCTCTAAAAATCTTATTAGCTTTTGGAGATGGTTGAAATAATATTTGACAACTAAAAAAATTTAGTTATAAAAGATTCACGTGAAAAATATTTTCTACAACACAAATGCACCCAATAGGGATAAAACAAAATTGTATTAGATAGTGATAAAATCATTAAGCTTTAGAGAAAATCTATTTAAGGTTCCACCAAAACTTGTATAAGAAAGCTTTATCTTGAACATGTTCCATGCATGACTTTTGCCTTCATTTTTGCCCTCTTGCAAGTAAGGTACTTCTTCATTTATCGCTTTATTCCCTTTTCATATCATTATAAAAAATTTGGATTGTGTAATCAAAAGATACAATCAAGTTAGTTGGTATTCAAGAATAAGTTAGATGAAGATGGTAAAATAGTTTGGAATAAAGTTAGATTAGTTGCTAAAGGTTATTTACAAGAAGAAATAATATACTATGATGAAACTTATGTATCAATAGCGAGATTAGAATTATAAGATTGTTGCTCACACATATTTATTATAAAATTTTTAAGCCTTTTCCAATGGATGTTAGAAGTGCATTTTTGAATGAATATATTAAAGAAGAAATATATGTTGAATAAACCCCTAGTTTTGAAGATGTTATAAAAGAAGATTTCATGTTTAGGTTAAGAAAAGCTTTATATGGATTAAAATGAGTACCAAGAGCTTGGTATGAAAGATTAAGTGGCTTTTTAATTAAAGATGGTTTTTCTAAAGGAAAAGTAGATATAACTTTGTTTTTGAAATGTTTTGGTGAAGATATTCTAGTTGTCCAAATC
This sequence comes from Laguncularia racemosa, assembly GCA_037954665.1. Classification (NCBI taxonomy): domain Eukaryota; kingdom Viridiplantae; phylum Streptophyta; class Magnoliopsida; order Myrtales; family Combretaceae; genus Laguncularia; species Laguncularia racemosa. Next base: position 2,874,281 of record JBBMOL010000032.1, on the reverse strand, counting down.
TATATTAATAATATCACATTTAGAGCTACTAATGAAAAGTATTGTAGAGAATTTGCAAAGATGATGCAGGAAAATTTTGAAATGCCTATAATGAGATAATTAAATTTCTTTCTTAGATTGCAAATTAAACAAACTGCTGAAGGCATCTTTGTTCATCAAGAGAAATATACAAGGAAAATCTTGAAAAAAATTGGATATGAAAATATTAATGCAGCAACAACTCCTATGAGTTCTTTAATAAGGCTAGATTTAGATTCAAATGGGAAAAAGGTAAATAAAAAATATATAGAATTTTAATTGGTTCATTACTTTATTTGATTACATCTAGACTTGATATTTTGTTCTTTGTATATATTTGGGCACACTTTTGAAGTTCACCAACTGAAACACATTTGATAGTTGTGAAAAGAATTTTTAAGTATGTTGTTAGCACTGGAGAATTAGGTATTTGATACCTAAAGAGTTGGAACTTCGACTTAATTGGATACTCAAGAACTGATTATGTAGGATGCAAAGTGGATTTGAAAAGCACCCCTAGTACATGTCAGTTCTTGGAAGACAAGTTGATATCTTGGTCTTCTAAGAACTAAAATTCAATTACTCTTTTAGCAACTAAGGTTGAATATTTTTCAATTGGAAATTGTTGTGCACAAGTTTGATAGTAGAAATAACAATTATGACATGCATTGTCTAAATATATCTATTAAGTGTAATAATAAGAGTGTAGTTAATTTAACTAGAAAATAGTACAACATTCTAGATCTAAACACATTGAAATAAGATATCATTTTATTGGGGATTTCATTTCTAATGGAAATATCAAAATAGAATATGTACCCACAAATTTATAGCTTACTGATATTTTTACTAAGCCATTAGATAAAGTAAGATTTGAATATATAAGGAATGAAACAACAATATGTAATCCTTTTTAATTAAATTTGAATCAATATAATAAGAATAGGAAAGTGAATAAATTAGAATAAAAATATATATATTCATTGAAAAGACAAATAAAGAAGAAAAATAAGTATGATGATTCCATCTTCCTAAATAATCTTATGCAAGGATAGTATAAAAATGCCTTAAGGATACACAATCTAAACACAAAACCCTCAACATGGCACTAAAGAGAAATAAAAACTGAAAAGCATCTAAGAAAAAGAAAGGAACATTAAACAACATCTAAAAAAAAAAAAAAAAAAGCTAAGGAAGAAAGAGTTGAAGAAATAAGGAGAGAGTTAGATGAGAAGTATAGGCATGAACCACAACACCTCAAACCTCCCACACCTAGACTAAAAGAATTATAATCTGATGAACAATGCATAAAAAAACAAGAAAAATTCTTTAACACTCTAATTAAGGGGATGATGGATTGCCACAATACCCGAAAAAGAGGGGAAAGAAAGCCCGAAATATAGCTATAAGAGGGATGTGTTGTTTTCTAAATAAGTTTTGTGATTGTTTGATGAACAATTTCATGTTATGCTTATTTTAATTTTTTTGTTTGATTGAATAATTTCTGTTCACATTATTATGGAAATTTTTTATCGTTTGAATGTTTAAGTAAGTACTATTTTTTGCATATATTTTTCAGCATTTATGTATTATTCTTTGCTTATTTTCCCATACATATATTCTTATATTTGAATGTTTTGATACTAATAAAAAGGGTGAGAAGAAAAGAAAAGAAAAAGAATATTGGAAAAGAAAGGAAAGAAAGAAAAAGAGTATTGAAGAAGAGAGAAGAAGGAAAGAGAAGAGAAGAAAGAGATCAGGATAAGCTTTTCCAAAAGCATAGAAGGAAATCATAAGTTAAGGGGGAGATTTCAATTTTTGAGAAAATTTTATGAGATTTTGAGATTTTTTTAAAAGAAAAAAAAAGGTTTTGTTATCATAAAAAAGAGATAATAGAGAAATAAGAAAATAAATTTTGATATTAATCAAACAAAAGTTTATTGGTTATTATTGATTATTTAAGTATGTAGAAATTTAGTTGTTTCAAACAAAATTATATGTTTGAATAAATGATGATACTTAATTAAGAAGTCAAAAGTATGTGTTAGAAATTTGTACTTTGACCTGTTCAAAAGAAAACAAGATGATTTCTAAAAATAAACTAGTGAATATGAATGACGAAATAATAGATGCTTAATACCAGTTATGAACATTAAGAAAAAAGGAAATAATTTATTACAAGTCAAGACTCACATCCACTTGTCAAATATATTTTGGTAACATATCTGACCCATTTCACTAAAGTTGGACAAAAATATAATGGGATAACATTTTGGAAGATAGTCATAAATGGAAAGTCAATTATTGATATGAAGTCAAACATAAATGATTTTGAAGCATTAACAAAAAAACTAACAACATTTATGACAAATTACTATCTAGACTTACATCACAACAAATTTAAATTAAAGATGAGATTATGAAAATAACTGAAATCAAGATGAAAATCAACTTTTGAATGTTGGAGCATTATTTATATATATGAAGCAAGACGGATGTGACAAACAACAACTAAAATATCATCTTTGAGAGAAGCATTTGAATATGTACTAAATCAATATTTTGATTGTATGAGATTTTGAGCTAATATTATAGAGAATAATACTTATTGAATCATCATAAACTAAAAACTTCATTTTAAAGCTTGATTGTATATGTTTCCCTTTAGCTTTTGTGTTTTAGCTTGGCGTAGAGGATAAGTGATACAAAGTAGAAGAGGTGACTAGAAACTATATTAGAGTAACCGTAGAGTGATTGGCTATTGAAATACTCTTTACAAATTATTCTTGCATAGAGTGGAATAAGTTAATAATGATGATTAGAATCTCAATAGGTAGAGGTTGGGAGAGTAGACTGATACATAAGACAAAACCACTATAGTTTATTTAATTTATTTATCAGTATTTACAATTCATTTATTGTTTCGAGTTTACAAATTTCATTGCCAACAAAAAAAATAAAAAGTTAAACTCTTCTTCCCTCTTAATTACTTATAGGACCAACAGGAGTAATTTGTTTATAGGAACTTCCACTTTTGTTTAATTCCAAAAGTTTACTATGAATTTTCCATGATATATTTTCTTCACGATTCAAACCACTACGTAACTCGAGATGCAAATATGTATCGCGTCAATCACTATGTCAAATGAAACATAAGAACATTGTAGTAATCTCTCTCGAAAAGCACAAAAATCCTAGAATAGTTTCGCTTTATTCAAACACGTGATAAGCATAAGAAGGTATATAAGTTAAAAAAAAAAGAACAAAAAAATAATAAATTAAAGAGAGCTAGTGGAAGTGTCCCAAGTAGAGTTGCTAATCAATCAATGGCGGATGGCAGTGGGCTACCACTTTGTAGCTGATGTTTGAGTCGATGGGATTGTCCTCCAAAAACTCATGGTTAAATATATATGATTTTAAACTCTCAAAAAACAACTGAATCTGGGTTCCAACATCTCTAAAACATCCCGAGCCAAATGCACAAAGAATTGGAGGCATAAATCAACACTATTAACAAAGAAGGACCTAAATGTAATAAATGTAATACAATGTATATATAAATTCATTACAAAATAAGTTTAACATCAATAAAAGTTATATATATTATAAAATATGTCTTTGCAGATGGTACAATAATGTATTATGTGATATATTTTATTTTAATTATAGTATATACATGTTATATGTACTATATATGTTTATGTTATATTTAAACCACTATATACTATTTAAATATTAAAAATATACATGGTATATGGTGTATTATAATTAATTTCAATATAGGCATACTATATGTAGTACAAACACATGCACATATTATACATAAAGTGTGTATGGTATATATAAAAAAAATGATATAACTTAAAACATATTATAATTATACCATAGAATTTCATATGTACAATATATATATATATATATATATATATATAATACATATATAATACACACATATAGAACATCCATTTGTATGATATGAATAATATCTATATCTTCTATATTATTAAGCAAATACTTACCATTGGACTCCACACCCCCTAAAATATTATTAATAATAACAAAATTACCATTCAACTCCACACTCCCATATTTAGTGAAGGCAACCAAAAACCATTGCTCTACATCTTTTAGATGTAAATCCTACTCCTACATATCTTATTATTTTAACTACACTTGGTTTACTTCAATTTTTTTTTCTTTTTTTTTTTAATTTTTAAAAATATCTTTAGTTGAAATAAAGGTTACTCATTTCCATAAGTGTTTATTTCCTTATATTAAAGATGGTTTCAAAAAAATTTTGTTATCTACTTTTTTACAACTATTTTAAGGTATTTATTTCCTTATTTAATGGCAATACGTGTATAATAATAATAATAATAATAATAATAATTTTTTAAATAAATTCTTTTAAAAAATAAATGTATAATATATAGTAACATATTATATATATGTAATATATAACATATCTATTATATTTACTTATAATATGTATATATCATATGTAGTAGATTGTATAAAATGTGAGTAACATGCAACATATAATATACTTAAGAGTATATCATGTAAAATATGTAAATAATATATATATGAAATATGCTATAATTACCAATAGTGTATATTTATTGATAAGGTGTGCACATCAATAGATGTATGTGTGTGTGCATACGTGTATATATATGTGTCCATGTGCACGTGTGTGCATGTGGGTGCTTGTGTCTACTTGTGCGTGAGAGTGCTTGCAATATTAAACTATAATCAAACTTACTAATGTTGGGGTTAATTTATATTACTAAATTGGATAGCACGGGGTCGACTGATCAAAGAGAATGGTAGGATAGAACCTATCAAGGTGTATTGATGAATGCTACTTGTCCATTAAAATAAAACTCGTATAGTGGGTTGATTGGCAAGATATTAACCTATCTGGTATTTATATTATGTACATCTAAACTGTTTATTATATAGGTCGAATTTCAAACCAGCCAAAAAAGGTAGTATAATTAGGAGATGTTCAATTTTACATATAGTGGAATTGTGAATAAAGACGTTTTAGATGATCAATTTAAAATCTTAAATGCACTATAAGAAACTTTCTTAATTTGATTGTTTTAGATAGGACCACATGCTTCTGGTGATTTTATTTTGCATGAAATCTTTAATAGGGTCAATGTTCTTAGATCATTATTTGTCTTTAAATCCTTTAAAATAAGGAAATGGATTAAGAACTTCAATGAAGAGGTCCTATAAAGGATAGATAGGGTCCTCAATTTAGGACCAGTTCCCTGACAACAACCGGTACCTAATGCTCCCATTCCCTTCTTCTTCTTCTTCTTCTTTTTTTTTTTTCTCTTTTGTTTCACATTTCGTCAGCCAAGTGTGAAGACGCTAGCTTTTATGCCATTGCTTTTATAATTGCCATATATATAGATCCTATAAATATTATATAAATCGTAGAGACCCTTTTTAAGAACTTTGATCAAAAGATTTTATTTTATTCTCTACCTGGATTTTTATACCATCAAACAGAAAAACTAAAAATTTTGACCCTTGTCCAATATTATAAGAAGCACTTTTATTTGATACTAGAATTATTTTAGTAATTAATCAAGATACAACCAATTTTATCCTTTTCAATACTTCAAAAGTGACCATTATACCATTTATTTTAACAATAACAAATGATATAATAGGCACCATATTTTGAATCCAAATTTTCCTTTCTTTTTTTTTTTTTTTTCTTTCTTCGGCCAACTTTAGTTTAAAGCGAATCAATTGATAAAGCATTGTTTCTGTTGAAACATCTTATTCTTGTTATTGATACAGTTATAGAAACAAATATAGCAAAGATTTTAAAGGTAAGGTAATAGATTAGATGTTCTATGTTTGGGACTGTACCCACTTAATTTTTTTTTCTACAAAAAAAGACTTTGCTAAATATGGTATTAAAAAAATTATTCAAAAAATAGGTTACGAAAGTACATACACTGTCTACGCCCTCAAGCAAATTCCTTGAAGGTATGGATAACACTCGAGCCTTCAGTTTATTTTTTTTTTTAAATTATCAAAAAAAATTATATTAAAGGCATAGACCTTTAGTACATTTTTTTTAATTATTGAAAATTTTTAATCAAAAATCATGTAAAGAAAATTAATTTCTTTTGTTTTAAAATAATTAAAAGTTTACATAAAGAATAACAAAAAAATAATTTTCATAAATTTCAAAATTATAAAAATTTATTAAAAAGAATTTTTCGCACCCCTTTATGCTCTATCTTATAATATACGAAAAAGAAGAAAAAAAAATTGAGTCCATTTTGTCAAAAATTCATCTATCTTTTTTTTTTTTAATCAATCTAGTCTATGAAAATATAGCAATTTGATCATCATAAAAATATCAAATGGTAAAAAATATCATATAAATACTTGTATATGTATAAAATAATCTTGAAATAAGTTATTTTAAGAAATTATTATTTTATTTTCCAATCATTTTATGATTAATACTTTAAAAATTATATTTTTAATAAGTAAATTTAATAGATTTAATATAATACTAGCTAATGAAACACGATATAATATTTTTTTGGGGAGGTCACAACAAGAAGAAAATTCTAATTTCAAAATATTATTTTAGGATTCTAATAAATTATTAGTTATATATTATAGAAATAATAAAAATAAGCTTAAATAATTCACGTATGGACACTAATAGAGAATAAAATAAAATATAATAAAAAGAGAGATTAAAAAGACAAATGCAATAAATGGAAAGTAGACAAGAGGACAACCGAAATCAAAGGACAAGTACAAGCAATAAAGAGCAAAGCTTCCACTGAGATTAGATCCCCTGATTTCTATTGGATAAGTTCCACGCATTTAACCATTTGTAGTACCATACACTCTTTTTCAACATACCAACAAAACTTTAAAGAAAACTCTCGGGATGCGGGGCCCTTTGTCACCGCCATAATAGCAAGTACTGTGAAATCCTTAATTAAGAGAGTAAAGTAACATGATAAATATATTGAATATTTGATAGAAGATGAGAAATGAATTGAATAAATTATAGAAAAAGAACATAATATTGGAGATATTTATCTTATATGTACAAATAAAATAGTTTATAATTTTACTTTTACTTGAAATACGGTCCAATTGAAAAATCTGTTTAACTACGAACTATTTTAATAACAAATGACTTTTTCTTGATCAAAATGATATAATAAGTGTTTTTAATTTCTAAAAAGATACTATAAGTAATGTGAGCCAAAATTAAGAGTAGGTCACTATTTTGTGAGTTCTAAACAAATTTTGTATTAAAAATAATAAATTTTATTAGATAGAATATTATTTTATCAAATTATAACAAAAGTTAGTAACTTTATATTTACTAAATTTAGAAAATTTTCCTAAACATATATGAATTTTATTAAAATGAGGGAAAATTGGTATCTAATCCATTTAAAAGTTTACCATAAATTTAGTAAAATGAAGACTATAATAAGTCATCATTGGTGACTTAATATAGCACCATCTTAAGTATTGTCAAATCTAAATACTAGAAACATAAATATTAATATATTTTAATTTATGCATCAGGTAACTTGTACAAGAATTGTTTCATTAGATTAAAGAAGGGAATTCAAATTAGTACTATAATTGATATACACTTTTGTTATTTTATTTGCAAGTGATATGATGTTAGATGCCTTACTTTAATCTAGGATATTTGTACTATTTATTACTTGTGCATAACTTTGTATCCCACTTTCTCGAAGATGCTCGGTATATCTCAATAGCAATGTCTCCCTCTCTCTGTCATGCTCCTTAAATCCCACTTAATTTGATATGAGTGATGTCCATGAGATTTTAATTTTAATTTTAATTTTAATTTTATTTTATTTTTTGTCTTACAAAACTACTTCTTTGACCCTAGTAGCTTTAGATTTAGTTCTCCTGGAATTGGTTCGGATTATCTCATGGAAAGTCTTCTCTCCATTCATTTGGTTTGCGGTAATTTCGACGTATCCCCTATTACTTGCCTTAGCTTGATAGTGTTTAAATACACGTAGGATGCCATGGAGTGGATTGTTATGCTCATATTCTATAGTTAGCCCAATTCATTATCATTTTTTCTTTATTCTCTTCCAAAAATTCCATATTTATTTTTATGCATCAGCTTGTGACATATAAAGTCATTTGACAATGTGCATGTCTAGGAGATATTGCACTCGAATCAAATGCTAAGCTCCAAAATAAATTAGTGCCACATTTGTTACATGGCAATAGTTCGAAATGGAATGGCTTGAAACACAATAAAATAATGAAATGAAATAAAATCAAGGATATTATGAGGATTCAAATCTTCTGTTTGGTAATGGCTATAGAATCACAATTCTATTCTAATTATTTGTTTGGTTTGAGCATATTCAAGATGGAATTGAATGAGTATAAACTCATAGTCATCAAATATACTCTTGCCCTCTTGAAGATGTATAAATGTAATATAATATATATATATATATAATATATTTATTACAAAATATTTTTTTTTGGTGTTGATGTAATATATATGATAATATACATGATACTATTTATCATAGGTACTACATCTAGTATATAAATATAACATCAATACAAGTTATATATATTATAAAATATATCTTTGCGTATGATACAAAGATGTACTATATGATATATTTTATTATATTATATACATGTTATATATACTATATATGTCTATGTTATATTTAAACCAATATTTATACATATTTATATATTGAAAATGTACATAGTATATGATGTATTATAATTAACTTTAATATAGTCATACTATATTTAGTACAAAGACAAGCACATATTATATATAAAGTGTGTATCATATAAAAAAAATGATATGACTTAAAACATATTATAATTATACAATAGAGTTTCATATATACGTATATATATATACTATTCAATATATTATATGTAATAGCCAGAACAAATAAATAAAATAGATTAAAAAATAGTCTTAATGTTGAGGGTAATATTGGAATTTCAAAGGTTAGAAAAGGGCATATTTGTCTAACCAAGAAGTTTAAACTCTACAATTTCAAATATACACTCCTTTCCTATGTCTATTTCTTCCCTTTCTAAAACCTACTGCACTCTTGATAAACTAGCATCCTATTCAACGGTTGATCTACTGAATGAAGGTAGGTGAAATGTGCTTTTACTTATCTTTTTCTTTGTTTCGTAACATTGGACTTAGGTTAAAAGTGGAGAACATGTTTTAGAAATGGAACTGTAACACAATCTTGGAGAGGGAATTGTATAGGAACAAATTGGCATTCAAGACAAAAAAGTAAGTTGTTTACAAGTGATATTGAATGCTATGAATGCTATGAACTTGTTGGAATTGTTGTTAAAATAATTGCATTAGGAAGTATGACTCTTTGTTAAAACTTGAGAGATTGTTCAAGGGATGGCAATTGTGAGTAAGAATTTTGAAATTGGTGTAGTTTTAATGAAATTAAAGTGTCATTATAGTAAATTAATGATAGGATTAAGAAAATTCAAAAATTAGGTATAGATTTGAGGGTAGTAGTGATTAGGGGATTGGAGACTTTGAAAGAAATTGTTGTTTTCATGATTATGACAAGATTATAGAATCTCATGAGTACAAGACAACTGTGTCACACTTGTGTACTTCTAGTTCATGGCCAGTTTTAGGTATTACATGCTTATGTAAAAGTTAAAAAGTGTTCCATGGGGTTCATGGGCAAGAAACACGGTTGTGTTCCTACACATGTTCCTTCAATTGCTTAGCATGCATAATACATGGGCATGCCATGTTGAAGCTATATTGTTCTATAGTTGAGTTTTCCACCACATTTTGATCCCTAGCCTTTCATAACCTATTTAAATACCAAAAAATAGATTAAATTAGTTGTTATAAGATCTTTAAGCTTAGATTTTTCTCAATTTGAATAAATTTGGGGTTTTAGAGATTAAAGAATTATGAAGATATCTTTCTATTAGGTACGTGCATATTATATTTGTTGATTGTTCTTGTTAGTCTAGAATCATAAATGGACTTAAATTATACTTAGGAATTAAGTATTTGTTGCTTGTGTGTTGCTGTGCCTAATGAACTGGGGTTACCGGTGATTTCAATGTTACACCTTGATGATTGGTATGTGACGCTATTCTTAGTGGTGTTGTGCATTGAAATAATCTCGATAAATTTAGGACTTTTGGACTTATGGACATTAAAAAGTACTAAGTTTTAACCTTTTTAGTCTTATATGTATTTGTGGATATAGAGTGAGATTTTAGAGAGTCACTCACTAATGCATGAGCAAAATCCATTTATGAGATCATGGAGACTTTATAATTGTCTTATGTTTTAGTAAAATTATGAACTTTTGTATATTGTCACTTAGTGATGACACATGGTTGGCTATAGTCATTTCAGGTGAGGCATGAAGACGGTGAGTAGTATATGAGGCCAATGTTGTTTATATGTGATTTGATTGCATTAGTTTTATTATGTTACCTTTAGATATTTGATATCTTAATGAAACTTCTATTTTTATGTATCTCCTTTATCTTGCGAATCTCTTTTTGTAGAATGCTTAGGAGAATTTTTAGACCAAGTTTGACTTCAAGTGTTAAAAGTGATGCTCTTGACAATAGGTTCCTACCTAAACCACTTCGGCACAATTTAGAGTCAAATGAAGACCGCCCTACACAATTGCTAGAGGTAGTCAATACCCTTGTGGGAGCAATGACATAGCGGCAACAATAGATACATGAGTTACAAATGTTGGATGGTAGGCAAGGACGTATGGTGGGAGAGGTTGGCAATAAGCTTGATGGGCCAATCGGTTTAGAGTAGTTTGTAAGATTGGTTAGAGAGTTTAAGCCAAAGGTAAGTGATCCATTGAATGCTAATCAGTGGGTTGAAGAATTGGAGAAATCCTTTGTAGCATTTGGAGATATTGAAGAGAAGAAGGTGGATTATGCTATGTACTGCTTTAGAATGGTGGTTTAGTATGCTAAGGTTGGCTATAGGAATCATTATGTAGGAGAGATTTAAACAATTTTTCTATGACAAATACTTCTCAAGTAGCATATGGGACAAGATGGAGGCTACATACTACAATTGCCACCAAGGGAATCAATTTGTGGAAGAATATAAGGTAGAGTTGAACCGCTTAGTGAAGTTCATGCCAATGGCCTTTAGAGCAAATGAGAGGTCTAAGGCTCACGAATTTTTATTAGGTTTAAAACCCACTCTATAGCATGAGGTGGGGTTGTTTTAGTTTAACACATACTTTAAAGTAGTGAATAAGGCTAAGTTCCTAATGTAAAGTCATAAAAGGATTGACAGGATGACTACTCAATGGGTATGAGTAGTATTGAGGAAGAGACCTACTTAGGGTATTGTTATACAAGAAAAAAGGTAAGAAAATTCAAACTTTTCACACTAGACCAATGGTAATTGTAGCTTCTATCTCTCAAGTTAGGACTTCCCTGATAGGACTTGTTTATAGATGCACTAGATGCTTTGGGCCACATGAGCTAAGTGGGTGTAAGTGGTCAAAGGGTGCCTACTTCTCATGTGGAAAGATATATCATAAAAGTAAGACATGCACCAAGCAATCAATTCCCCTCATTAACTATTATTCTTGCAAGCAAAGGGGTCGTGGAGTTATAAATCGTCCAAATATAGGAGTTTGGGCTATACCACTAGCACAAATAAGGAAACCTTTGGCTGCGACTCTAGTTAGTAGATCTCAACTAGTAGGATTGAGATAGAGCGTGCCAAATGTGTATTTACATTGCAACACAAGGACACACCAGACATGGACACTTTAGCGAATTTTACTTGTATACTTTGCTAGTGATTTTGTTCTATTTGATATTGGTGCCACACATTTGCATGTGTTTGATGCCTTTATGTATATTTGTAATGTTCATGCTAAGATATTGGATGATGCTCTAAGTGTAAGTACACCCATAGGTGGGTAAAATCTTAAATAGAATATGTAAGAAAGTCAATATCAATGTAAAGGGTAAAGTTCTATTAGCAGACCTTCTAGTTTTGGAGATGACGTATTTTGATGTGATTTTAGGAGTTAATTGGTTGTTTAGACACCATGTAACCATTGACTATCATAGTATGATAATCCATTTCAACCCATTTGGAGAAGAATCCCTTTATTTTATGCTTGTAACATAGAGACCTATAGAGATTCTCTACATATGAATTGTGGGGTAAAAATATGGTAGCTTTAGTGACTGTTGAATTTAGAGATGTTATGAAGATTGATCAAATACTTATAGTAAGAAACTTTGCAAAAGTCTTCCTTAAGGACTTGCAAGGCTTACCTCCAATAGGGGAGATCGAGTTTTGTATAGACTTTTTAACTAGTATAGTTCTTATATCCAAAACCTTATACTATTTTTGCCTATTGAGTTAGCAAAACTAAAGAAGCAATTGCAAGACTTACTGGATAAGAAATTTATCAAACCTAGCACTTTGCCTTAGGGTGTCCCTATACTTTTTATGAAGAAGGATAGCAATATGAGATTATGCATCGACTACAAGGAATTGAGTAGGGCTAACATCAAGAATAAATAACCCCTTTTGATGATAGAGGATTTGTTTGATTAACTACTAAGGGTTTAAGTCTTATAAAATTGACTTGAAAACTAGGTATTGTTAGTTATGGATCAAGGAGGAAGATATTCAGAAGATTGTTTTTAGAACTTAGTATGGGTATTATGAGTTCTTAGTAATGCTATTTAGACTTACTAATGCATTGGTAGCTTTCATGGCTCTAATGAACTGAGTGTTCAAAGATTACTTAGATAAATTTTTGGTCATGTTTATTGACAACATTTTAATATATTCCAAAAGTAAGGAAGAACATAAGCAACATTTGAGGTTAGTATTGAGCAAGCTACAAGTTGAAAGATTGTATGCAAAATTCAAGAAGTGTAAGTTCTCACTTGATCTAATAACCATCTTAGGCCATGTAATTAGTAAGGATGACATATCTATAGATCCTGAGAAGGTAAAGGCTGTGATTGACTAGCATAGACTGAAGATAATGATAAATAATAGAAGTTTCTTAAGGTTAGCAAAGTAATATAGGAGGTTTGTGGAAAGCTTTTCTAAGTCAACAACTCTTTTAACCAGATTAACTTGAAAGCCGGTGAAATCTGAATGGGATGATAAGTGTAAAAGAAGCTTCGTAACATTAAAGGAGAAGCTAGTTTCAACATCGGTCTTGACACTACTTGCTAGTAGTGAAGAATTTTTCATCTTCAATGATACTCTTATACAAGGGTTAGGATGCGTATTGATGTAAAACGAGAGGGTTATAGTACATGCTTCCTAGTAATTGAAGCCTTATGAGAGGAATTACCCTACATACGATCTGAAGTTGGTAGCCATAGTCCTAGCACTTAAACTATAGAGACACTATTTGCATGAAGAGAATTGCAAGATATTCGCTAATCATAAAAGTCTCAAATACATCTTTACTTAGAAGGACTTGAATATGAGATATGTAGTGGTTGGAATTGATAAAGGATTATGATATTGAAATTCAATATCATCTTAGGAAAGCAAATGTAGTTGCTAATACACTCAATAGGAAGAGACAAAGGTAATTTGGCAACCTTAATTACATCTTAATGAAACCTATTGAAAGATATGCATAAACTAGAGTTAGAAATTGTAACCCATAAGGTTGGTGCGGGATTAGCTAGTTTCTGTAGAAAGCTTATATTAGTAGACAAGATAAATGCCGCACAAGCTGATGATGTTGAAATTTAAGAAATTAAGAAACAAATGGAAGAGGGAAAGGCAATGGAGTTGAATGTGGATGTAGAAGGAGTACTAAGGTATGATCATAGATTGTGCATTCTAAGTGTATTTGAAGTAAAGAATGAACCGCTAAAAGAGGCACATTATTTTAGATACTCTATCAATCTTAGGGGTATTAAAATATATAAAGATTTGAAATGCCACTATTGGTGGAAGACTATGTAGTGAGAAATTGCAAGGTATGTATCCAAGTGTCTAACTTGTTAGCAAATCAAAGGAAACATTAAAGACTCACTGGCGAGTTACAACCTTCATTGATACTAAAGTGGAAATGAGAGTAAGTAACTATGGATTTTATCATAACACTACCTAAAATTGTGACTAAGTTAAATACCATATGGGTAATTGTGCATAGGCTTACTAAATTTTCCCATTTTATACCTATAAGTATAAGGTGTAAACTTGGGAAGTTAGCTCAACTGTATGTTAAGAAAATTTTATGGCTACATGGGGTGTTGGTTACTATAATTTTTGATAGGGATACAAGGTTTGTTGGGAGATTTTTGAGAAGTTTACATAGGACATTGGTAACTAAGTTACATTTTAGTATGGTTTTCCACTTACAAACAGATGGTTAGTTAGAATGAACTATCTAGATATTGGAAGATATGTTGAGGGCTTTTGTATTAGATCTTGGTGGAAGATGGGATAAGTACTTGTTTTTAGTAGAGTTTGCCTACAATAATAACTATTAAACTATGATTCAAATGGCACCTTATGAAGCATTATATGAAAGAACGTGTCAATCGCCACTATATTAGGATGAAGTAGGTGAGAGACAAGTATTGGAACTTAATTTGATATAAGATGCAGTGGATAAGGTCAAATTAATTAGGTAGAGGATGTAGTCAGCTTAAATCCATCAAAAATCTTATTGAAATAAAAGACAATGCCCTTTAGAGTTTAAAGTGGGAGATCATATTTCACTGAGAATATCACCTACTAAAGAGATGGTGAGATTTAGATTAAGAGGAAAGTTAAACTTCGAGTATTCAGGTTAAGTGGGGGATCATGTTTTGCTGAGAATATCACTCTTAATTTATGGACCAACTCCATACATTTTACCTTTTTATGCTTGACAACTTATTCACATGATAACATTTGGTTTTTTAGTATAGACAAGAAAAATAATGCAACAAGGTATAAGGAAAACAATATATTACAAACTTTTTCATATCATATTTAATATGTTAAGTATAGTACAAAATTCTTTTTATGTTGCTTAATATTTGTTGTGCATTCTATACTAAAATATCATTTTGTATTTTAATCATTATATCACTGATCTTATTATGTATTTATTTATTTTTATCACCGTCTTACCATCGTTGCTGTCACCACAATCGCTATCATCACCATTAGACCATCACCACCACTATTATACCACTAATGTTATGGACCCCTTGCCTCTATCTTAGAACCATTGTGGTGATATTGACATGTATTGATCAACTGATAATAACAATAGTGATGATCGAATGGTGGTTATGTGAGGACAACGAGAGTTGTGATGGTGTAGTTCAGTAAATGTGTTAGTAATACAATAATTATAATGAGTGTGACAATGGCAACAATTGTAGTGAAGTAGATGTGGTAAGGTATGGCGAACTTGAGGTGGTAATAAGTGGTAAAGTTAGTGTTGTCGTGGTGGTGGTGGTAGTGGTAGTGGTAGTGGTGTTAGTGTTAGTGTTGGTATTGGTGTTGGTAGTGGGGGTAGTGATGGTGGTGATGATGGCGATGGTAGTAGTAAGGTTGGGGTGGTGATGATAAGGTGGTAATGGTGGTGGTTATGGTAAAGATGATGAGGTGGTGATAATGTAGGGTTTTGATCAAAAGATTTTATTTTAATCTCTACTAAGATTTTTATGCTATTAAATGAAAGGAACAAAAATCTTGACATTTGTCCAATATTATAAGGAGCACTTTTGTTTGGCACTAAAATTATTTCAGTAATTAATCGTAGTGTAACAAACTTTATCTTATATAATACTTCAAAAGTGGTCGTTATACCATTTGTTTTTACACTAATAAATGGTATTATATTATGAGCACCAAATTTTAAATTAGATTTTGTTTTTCTTTGGCCAACTTTAGTTTAAACGGAATTAAGCATTGTTTGTGTTGAATCATCTTATTTTCGTTATTGATACAATTATAGAAGCCGATACTGTAAAACTCGTGAAATTTGAATACATATAATACCGAAATAGTTAAAATATTGTATTAAAAGTTTTAATTATAATCATTGTAAATTTAAATTAAAAGAAATAATCGTGTGGAAAGTGAATCACAAAAAATTTTAGAACAAACAATATAATGAATTAAAATCATAGGCTTAAGATAGCTAAATGAAAATTCCGAGTAAATATTTATGCTTGAAATAATTCAATTAATTTACTCATAAAATTTTGTATTAAAACACTGAAGTTACTAAATTTACGTAAATTACCGTGAGTAATGAATGGACCTAAAAAATAAAAAAGTTACCTCTATATATATATCTTGGTCTCTAGAAGCATCATTGACCTGAAAGTTATCCAAAAGCAAAAAGCATGAGAGAGAGAAAGGACAAAGACAAACAAGAAATTGAGACGAAATAGAGAAGAGAAAGAAGAAAAGGAAAACATGATAAAAGTTGATATAACTTTCATGTACAATCTCCAAATCACAAATCAAGACCACCAACGTGACCCTTAAGGTGACATATATGAAACTAGACTAGATTTGTGTAGGAAAATGTTTATTTTTAGAATTTAAATACATTTTTAATATGTGTATAAAAAATAGGATTTAACTTAGAAAATAGCAAAAATATCTAAAAATACATTAGATAGAACGATATTATTCAAGAGTAGCATATAATAGTATGATTTTCTTATGTTTTTAGGAGAGGAAAATTATCTTGCATATTTAGCTAAAGATTACTACGAGTAATAAAAAATGTGACATACATAAGTAGGAACTCTATGATGTACTGTATTTGGTTTTGTAGTATGTTGTATTATATATATATATATATATATATATATATATATATATTGGCCATTGTGTAAATTTGCATGAATATTATGGTATGTGACCATGTTTTGAAAATGAAGATATACATACATATGTTGTGTGTGGATATTGGAACTGGTTTGTATAGAAGTATATGTGTATATTGTGCAAGTGCAAATGGGAATCATGTGTGTATTGAAGGTGAACGCTTATGTGTGTGGATGTGTGCATATTTCCAAGTCATGCATGAGCTGCTAAGTATGTATTTGCGAGGTGCATGGGCAAAATTATGTATGAGTGTGAGTGTGAAATTGGGTGTAGAGTGCGGATTTGTATACATGTGTATGTGTGATTGATATGCATGTGTGTGTATGTTGTACTCATGTGTGTTGTGCAGGGATGATTTCTTCTTTGTCGACAAAGTACACAACTGGGTACATAATTATTTATCTTAGTTGTGTATCTACAATTTGCTCTTAAGGTTTACAATAAAGATGGACATGAGAGTACACGATTTGTGTACTTTTTTTGTCTATAGGAATATCCTAAAGTAGAACCTCCACCTTAGATAAACAAGCAAAGTATACGATTATGTACTTTCTTGTGTACTTTCTAGGAATTTTCAACTTGCTTGCAACTTGTTCGATTCCTTCCAATTTTGCCTTATTTCTTCAAAATCCCTTCCTTTAGCTCTAAAAAGCTATAAAAGTTCTAAAATCAATATTCATTCAAATAAATATTATTTTCTTTATTGAATTACTAACAAAATACATTCATAAAGTATGAATTCACTATTCTAAATAAGGGTCTTTTGACACTTATAATAATAATAATAATAATAAATAATTAACTTGATAGTTATCAAAAAGGTATCTGTATATATATGTATTTGTGAATCCATGAGTTCAAATTGAAAGAAGGATGGGTGGTGATTAAATAACTTCAAATAAAATATGATATTTGATGATTTATCTTTTTTGATATTGTGGGTGTTGTTTTGTGATCAAAATTGAGTAATTGTGTCCTGTAACTGTTTCCAATGTGACTGAATCTTATGTATTTGATTTTTGCTTGATCACTCAAAAATAATAATTTAATCATTACAACTTGAATAAAACTTAACATGCATATCATGAGACATTGCATGATTAAAGGTTATCACTACTATAGGGCACATTGGAGGTAATCAAGTAGGGTTACTGTTTTTTCAAGAGCAAACTAAGTGATTAGGAGATTATCACACCTTGATGGTTTTGAATCCAGTTTGCCCTTGAGAGTGTTTATTACTTGGTGTACTAATTATACCCGAGTCTATGGGATTAAAATTAAGAGACAAATTTTAATAAAGAGATAAGATTAAATTAATTGGATTGAAAGACCCGAGTACTAATGGTAATGATGCGAATCCCTAACTCAAGGTCAAGAGGAGCGTAAATCCTATACTTCACATTGGTCACTAGATTGCATACGATGTTGCATCCATATGGTTGTCTACGCATAGCATATGATTTAAAAAACTTGTTTAGAATTGATTGTGCATGTAAATAGTTTTGAGATATGCACTGCTATCTTATTGAGCTATTAGCTCAACTTCCTATAGATTTTGTTATGCAAGTTACAACTAAACTATTACCTTGGGCATCGTACTAAAGTAAGTATAGTTGTTGTGGAAACTTTGGAAAAAAGGGACAAGATAGAGAGATAGCTTGAGTAGTTTGTAGAACTTGATAGTTTCAGATAATTCAAGGTTTGTAAATTTTTAATCTGACCAAGAGAGATCTATCTTCAGTTGTATTTTGTTATTAGATCCAGTTGAGGCTCACTTCTGAGACTAATGTATAATGTTTCCATTGATTATGGAATTAGTTTTATTTGGGATGAAGGAATGTTAAAGGCATTTGATTTGTTAATTATTAAGATTTAACAGGTTAATTTATTTTGGTTTAAGATACTTTACAATTGCTTAGTAGGGATTGAGCAATTGTGGTGGATTATCATGAATTAGATACTCTACAATGTATGACAGTTATAATAGTTGTATTCAATTTACAATTTGCGAATATTGACAATAGGAATAAGGGAATGGTTCTACTGCTTTGTATCTAGTTAAAAAAAATAAAAAAATTCATTATATTAGAGAAGGGAAATCAAGTTATGACTCTAATAACTGATTTGCAGGTGAATTACGTCAGATGACTTACTTTAATCTAGGATGTGTCTCCCTCGCCGTTACGCTACTTGAATCCCACTCAATTTGATATGAGAGATGTCCACGAGATCTAGATTTAATTCTCCTAGAGTTGGTTTGCATTATCTCCTTTAATTCGGTTTGCTGTAATTTCGTCGTATCTACTGTTACTTACCTCAGCTTGATGCTGTTTAGCCGCAGGTTACCATGATATTGTGAACTTTGTACAAACAATGCAAACAAAATATCCCTATAAGTTCCATGCATATATGCATTTACATAAAACATCTTATATATAGCTAAATAAGTATTAAGCGAAGCCATAAAAGACAAAATAAAATTGTAACTTCTAGATGATTGAATAAAAGAAACTTGTTAGTCAATTATTGATTTAATTAATTATCGAACATCGCTGTATTGAGAAAAAATAAAAATAAAATTAAAAAAGTTATAAGATTGATAGACGAAAAGGTCGTTTAAATTTGTGAATGATTTGATTAGCTCTTCCATCTGTCGAATGATTAGAGGTGCCTTTACAAATGATAGCTATTACTCAGTGTCACTAGACATTGTGGATAAAAAAAAAACCATGTCAGATTCCACCTAAAAAGGAAAAAAAAAAAAAACAAAATTCCCCCGATTTTAGCAAAGTTTGACAACTACCTTAACATACCGGTGAAACCAATGGTGGCAGGAGGGAAGTAGTACAATAACTCTTGAAATAAAAAAAAGTGCCGTTTCTAAGTTAATCTGTAAATTAGTTCATGGGTACCCTTTTTTTTTCCTTGGAAAATGTAATATTAACTATAACCAAGTTCATAGGATTGTTGAATTTTATTAAGACGCTATTGATTGCTTCAGCAGTCTGGTAATTAGAAGAAATCTGAAAAATATTTCCAACAACAATCACAAACTCACCGAAGAGAAACTTGTCTTAGACAGTGATAAAAAAAAAAAAAAAAAATGCCTTACCCTGAACATTTTCCATGCATGGCTTCTTACCTTTGCTTTCACCCTCCTTCACGTAAGGTACTTCTTCATTTATGGCTTTATTCCCTCTCCATATCGTTATATAAGCCTCGGATTGTGTAACTGAAAAATGCACACTAATCAGTTGGTAATTCCAGTCATTTCCATTATCACACTCTCATATTTTATCAAATCCTCTGATCCGAGACATGGCAACCAATGTTCCACCAGCTACAGCACGTATTCCAGCTCCTGCTCCCAGGATGCATCGGAGGGCCAGCGGCCGCGGTCGGTTTTTCGCTGCCTCTGAAGACACTGCATTGATGGAGCAGATTCAAGCAACTCATACTCCTGATGGTCGCATTGTTGATGTTAATCCGATTCTCAATGTTACAGAGGGCATTTTTCGTCATGCTGCTCCTAGCATCGATGGTGTTCTCAATGTATTTCCTTTCCTTTAAGAAATCTTTCAAGTATTGCGGCATAATTTGAACTAAGCTTGATGCATGCTAAGTAAAGTCTTGTTATACTGAAGTTGGTGGCTGACTCTCTGCAGGGCAAACATGAACAGGTGGATTTGATTGAAGAAGTTAATATGGCTGCCTTCGAAGGCTTGCTTGAAGCCCTAGCATTCATCATACACAAAATCTCATGCGAGGTCATATTTTGGCTTGAAACTGAATTTGCTACGCATCCTCATATCTAGTAGTCTATTCTACTGCGAAAAACGTTTTTGTACTTTGTTCTTTATATACAATTGCATAATTATAGTTTGAAGATGATTAAATGTCATTGTAGTAATGTCAAAATGTTGGGTTTATCGTGACTTTTAGCAGTGATAAATGGTGTTGATGTCCACTGTTAAACCTAGGTTAACCATTATGAAAATTGTACATGAAAAAAAAACATGGAAAATGGTTTCGCTTTTCCACAAAGAAAACTATTTTCCTTACTGTCAATTGTTGCTTTCTATGGCTTTTAACAACCACTACTAAAGACCGGTCTCTACCTTTGCCACCATTAAAATCTACAAGTATCTATTGTGTCTTCAAATTATTATCATAATATTGGATAATTAGAGAGATTTGATTATAACATATATTAAAAACAGTCTGCAAAGTGTTTTGAAGAACAAATGCATCCTTATGCTAAGTTGTTTGTTGCTTCTATGTTTAAAGTTTCACACATAAGAGTCCTGGGTTTGCTTGTGCCTGCTCAACAAATGCTACTTTTTGTTTGTCATGACGATAATGCCATTTTATTGTAGATATCATGCAAGTGTTCAGGAGGAGGAGATACACATGTCACTACCATGGCAATATTCAACATGCTTTCAACCTATTCTTGGGATGCCAAGGTGGTGCTGGCCTTAGCAGCCTTCGCTGTGAACTATGGAGAATTTTCTCTCACCACTCAACTCTACACGACAAATTTGCTTGCCAAGTCCATTGCTTTCCTTATGCAGTTGCCCGATATCCTAGAGCACTCCACCTCCCTCAAACCACAGTTCGATGCACTCTACACTCTTATGGCAGCCATGGTGGATGTAACCAAGTGCATTGTCATGTTGCGCCAGCTACCAGCTCAATACATTTCAGAAGAAACACCCGCGTTGTCTGCTGCCATGACTAATATCCCTATTGCAGCCTATTGGACTATCCGAAGTATTGTCACTTGTGCCTCACTGATAGCAAGTTTTATAGGCCTTGGAAATGAGTAAGCGCTTCACTTAATTAAGGCCAAGACATAACTAAATTAGATTCTTAAGCTAACTCTTTTTTCTTCCATTGGAATTGTAGCTATATGCCATCAACTGCAGAGGCATGGGAACTATCTGGCTTGGCTCACAAGGTCAATAGCATACATGATCACCTGAAAAAACAAATGGCTATGTGTTGCCAGCACATAGGTAAGATAAAAATCATCATGTTGGAAATCTTAGATGTTAGAACACAACCTTATGCATTGTGTAATGCTACTACTCCTCAAGGTTACATCTGTCATTATCACAATAAAATTTAAGACTCAAATAACCAAATCTTATTGATCATTTTTAATTGAGCTTAATTTAATATGACAGCCCACAACACATAATTGTTTCACATATAAGGCTAACATTGAATTCAGGATCCAATATGCATCTCTTATGATTCAAGCAGATGAAAAAAAAATGTTTGGAAGCTTATCAGATGCTGATACGCCTCTTTGAGACAATCCACATGGACAACATGAGGATCCTCAAGCAACTAATCTACCCCAAGGATGACATTCTACCGCTGCTGGATTGCACAACCAAAACAAGGGTTCGTTCTAATTCCCACGTCTTGCACACTAACTTGATTCATCAACACTTAATTTGGCTGACTGAGTTTTTTTCTCATTTGCAATGAGCAGTTGAGCATTGATGTTCTCAGGAGAAAGACCGTCCTACTTCTTTTTTCAGATCTAGATATTTCAAATGAAGACATTGAATTGATTGATCAGATGTACAAAGATGCTAAAGGAAGGCCGGAGATTCAATATGAAATTGTTTGGCTCCCAGTTGTAGACAATGATCCAAGATCTCCTGCGTGGGATAGGATTTATCAGGAGAGATTCGAAGAGCTGCAGAATAAGATGTCATGGTTCAGTGTCCTCCATCCTTCACTCATTGAGCCACCTGTCATTAAATACATCAAAGAGGTTTGGAATTTTTCAAAGAGGTTGATTGTAGTAGCACTAGATCCACGAGGAAAGGTGGCAAGCCCAAATGCACTCCACATGATGCGTATATGGATGAATATGGCTTTTCCTTTCACCAAGGAAAAGGAAGATACACTATGGAAGTCAGAATCATGGAGATTGGAACTTGTTATCGATGATCTTGACGTGAATATACTCGATTGGGTAACATTTCTCTGCACGTAATTGGATTTCTTTAATGCAAATCACTTAATATGTAATCATGTTGCATAGTTTTTTTATTTTTTACCTTGTAGTTTATTAAAAAAAAAAAAGAAAAAGCTTCTACCTCCTAAATCTATATGGGGATTATCTTCCCATTAGTGGGATACCTCAACCAACTAAAAGGTTAAGATAGTTAATATCCGGTAAGTTTTGCATCCACCATTATTTGATCTAAAAGCACATTCACTGAAACCGTCAGTCATTCAAACTACACCAAACAGTACCGCGTATAACAGACTACAGTTGATTCTCACTTGCTTTCTTATTGTTCCATTTCATCAGATGTCAGAAGGAAAGTACGTATGCCTATATGGAGGAGAGGATATGGAATGGATCAGAAAATTTACTATTGCAGCGAAAGCTGTGGCTAAGGAAGCAGGGATTCGACTGGAAATATGTTATGTAGGAAAGAGCAATGCCAAAGAGAGAGTGCGTAAGAACATGGCCGCCATCTTGTCTGAAGGCCTCAGTTACTGTTGGAACGATCTCACAGTTTTCTGGTTTTTCTGGGCTAGACTTGAGAGCATGCTGCATTCCAAATTACAGCATGGCAAGGCCATTGATAAGGATCACATAATGCGTGAAGTCATGACGATCCTTAGCTACGACGGAAGTGCAACAGGATGGGCTATATTTTTCAACGGAGCGACTCCTGAAATGGCTAGAGGTAGGGACGACAATCTCCTAGATGCAATGGAAGACTTTGGTCGGTGGCGACCTAGAGTCGATTCGGTGGGTTTTCTTCCTGCAATGCAGGAGCATTTAACGAATCTTCAGACTCCGCACCACTGTAATCGCTTGATTTTGCCTGGCATCGATGGTGGGATTCCTGAGAAAGTTGTTTGTGCCGAATGTGGCAGAGCAATGGAGAAGTTCCTTATGTATCGTTGCTGCACCGAATAGGGAATGGATGCCTAATTATAGGTGTATCTTATTATACCTATGTTTTACTTGTTTAGAGGTTTGTTCGGCGAAAGAAATATGTCCGTACAATGTCTTCCTACATTTCTCGATGGTTACTGGTTTGGTGGGTCCAAGAGTACTATTTGGTAGTACGTGTTATTTAAAATTGTATGAACTAGTATGCTTGTACTAGAAAAAACCTTTGTTATCTACTAAGGCTTGTTTGTGTGAATAAGTGGTATCATCCTCTCCATTTTGGAATCTTATTTGCACCTTCACTTAAGTTCATATGCAAAACGATTTGATTTCATGAAAAAAACCAAAAAAAGGAATCCTACGACATCCGAATTCATAAGTTCTTTTCCGTGAATTTAGTGGGACATTAAAAAAAGAAAAAGATAGAATATAATTTTTTTAATCAGTATTAAGAGATAAAGTCGGAAACGTAACACTGCAGCCTCTATAGTTCAGTTGTAGAGCGGCAGTCCTTGTAAATTCGATCCTGCATGGAGGCATGTTATGCTTTTCGGTTTCTTCCAACTCCCACTCATCAATGAAAGCAAACAAGACATTTTTTGCATAATATAGATGTGCCCTATTTTATTCCGACGTATATTATTTATTAATGAAAAATCTATGTTTCTGTTGGTCATGATTTATTCCATGAAATAAAAGTTGCATAGAATTCAATTTAACGTTGCCTTTAGATTGTCGAATATTATCATTAAATTGGAAAAGGAGAAAAAAAAAATGAAAAGACAATGTTTCTTTAGTCGATTGAATATTTGAATTGGAACAATATCAAACGAGAATTTATAATGCTTAGAATAACAAATTCTGCATATATAATCAATTAATTATAATTAAACAAAAGAAAATTTAAGCTAAAGTAAAAGACATCTGCAATGTATAATAGAGACTGCAGTATATTAATCTTTTGGATGAAGAGCAGATGACAATGTTATGATGACTAGAAAATGTATAAACATTAATGAGCAATTGTAGGTAACTATTTATGAACTTAGGGACTAAAATTAAAAGAAAAAAAAAATGAAAAGAAAAAGAAAAAGAAAAAGGAGCTCCCAATATTTTGATAAGACATATATCAAGATTTGTTTAGATAGGGTCTTTAGAATCCATACCTTACATTATCGAAATTACATCCGATATTGTCGATCAACTCTTATCATATTGAACAAAAATATAGGTATTGATTCATTTCACAAAAAGGGTTCAAATAATTCAATATAATTTTATCTTTAAGTAGTCAAATATTATCGTAGAATGGGTTGCATTGGGGTGGAATAATATTAAAAATAAATAAATAGTCAGAATAACAAAGACTATATAATTAATCATTTAGTTGGAAAAAATCCTAAAGAACATTTAAGCTAAAGGGAAGAACATTTATGTTAGGAAAATATTGTGGATATAATTTTGTTTTTAAATAGTCGAATATTGTCATAGAATGGGTTGCATTGCTGCAATTGCATCAGCCAAAGAGTTTGTTTCCCATGCTGTGAAGTTAATTTTGCAATCTTCAAACTGGGGTGTTGGGGTGTGGCTCATACTCTCCTACGACAAGAAAGCACATGGTTCTCGTGAAGGTCTCAAGAGGCAGCGCCCCCTAGACGCCAAGAGGCTTTTAACAATTAAGCACATATTTATTTATTAAAAGTTTAGGCTTTGGCCCATGAATAACCGTTTTATATATTCTCTTTTTCACTTGTAATTGAGTGACAAAAAACTAGAGAGTGAGGTATTAATTTTAGTGGAATCCTCTAATGGATGTAGCCCTAATTAACGGGTGAACCAGGATAAAATCTTGCATATTTATTTTCTTTTCTTTTGTAACTTACTTGTGTGCGGCTGGCCCTAACATTTGGTATCAGAGCGAGGTTTGAAATTAGGGTTTTTTTTCTTAGTGAAGAGAGATTCGAAGAAAAAAAAATCAAATCTTGGGAAGATGTTGGCTGGTCAATCACGGATTGAAGTGGAGAAGTTCGGCGGGAATGGTTTCGAGTTATGGAAGTTGAAGATGGAGGCTCTGCTCGTGGATAGAGATTTATGGTATGTAATTGAAGAAGATAAACTAGAGTTAATTACCAAGGAGAAAGCGAAGGAGGAAGAGATTACGATTGCATCCACTCAATTGAAGGCGTGGATTAGTAGCGATCGGAAAGCATGAAGCTTGATTTGGCTTTGCCTTGATGATAACGTCTTGGTGAATGTGACCTTTGAGAAGACAGCGAAAGATCTCTGGTTTAAATTGGGAAGCCTTCATCAAAGCAAATCACTTGTGAACAGGTTATTTCTGCGGAAACGACTATACAACCTTCAGATGAGTAAAGGTGATTCCTTTTCTGCACACTTAAACGATTTTAATACTATCTGTGGGCAACTTGCATCTATTGATGTTAATCTAGATGAGGAGGATAAAGCATGTACTTTGCTGTGTTCGTTGCCTAATTCATGGGAACATATAATTGTTTTGATTAGCACTGGTGTTAGTGTACTATTGTTTGAGAATGTTGTGTCTGCTTTATTATCTAAGGAGATGAGAAGAGAAGGTTTTGATAATGCAACAAATGATACTCTTTTTGTAAGAGGAAGGAATAGTGAATGATCTAAATCCAGATTTGTTAGTAGGAATAAGTCTAAAGGAAGATTTAAAAGTCGTGATCGATTCAAAATAAAGTGTTGGAAGTGTGGAAATGCTAGACACTTAAAGAAGGATTGTAGAAGCAAAAGTGTGGGTCTAGAGAAGCGAGATGATGCATCATCATCTAGTATAAAGAAATATGATGACAGTAATGTGGGAGACATGTCTCTCATGTGCAATTCATCTTAGGTTGATCGCAGTGCGTAGATAATTGATACTGGAGTGTCTTTTCACATGAAACCTCATAGAGATTGGTTTTACTGTTATGAACCATATCAAGGAGCTATAGTGCGAATGGGAGATGATTCGACACTTGACATTATCGATCGTGGAAAGGTGAAGCTAAAGATAAAGGATGGGATAGTCAAGAATCTTCCAAATGTGATGCATATTCCTGGTTTTACTAGGAATCTTATTTTTGTTGGAACTATGGCATATGCTGGTATTACTTTCATTAGCGATAAGTATTCATGTAAGCTAATTCATGGATTTATGGTGATTGCTAGAGGCGAACGGTGTGGGAAGCTGTGGAAATTGCTGGTAAGCGTAGTAGTTAGTGGTGAGAGTTATATCACAAAGTAGGTGAAAGAAGATTCTGCAATGCTGTGGCATCGAAGATTGGGTCATATTGGTGAAAAAGGATTGGTGACCATTGCTTCAAAGAAGATGGTGGAAGGAATCCTAAGTTGTTCTATAGGTTTCGGATTCTATGAATATTGTCTACATGGAAAATAGAATCGGGTATCTTTTGAATGTATAGGAGGGAGAGCAAAAGGGATTTTAGATTTAATTCATAGTGACGTCTTTGGTCCTTCACTTGTAGCATCATTTGGAAAATCAAGGTATTATGTTTCCTTTACCGATGATTATTCCAGATATGTGTGGATATATTTCTTGCAGAGAAAGGATGATGTGTTTGAAAAATTTCGTGAATTTAAAGCTTTCGTGGAAAATCAATTTGATAGAAAGATTAAAGTGTTGTGAACTGACAATGGAGGAGAATTCTGTTCAATGAAATTTGATCAATTCTATGCAACTAGTGGCATAGCAAGGCAGAAAACCACACCATATTCACCTCGGCAGAAAACCACACCATATTCACCTCGGCAGATTAGGGTAGCAGAGAGACTTAATCGATCCCTTATGGAGAAAGCAAGGAGTATGTTAAGTGGTGCAAACTTAGCAACTGAATTTTAGGCAGAAGTAATGGTTACTGTGTGTTATCTAAAGAACAGGTCTCCCACATCAGCTTTGAAGGATCAGACACCATTTGAGGCACTATTCAAGAAGAAGCCAAATATATCCTATGTTAGAGTATTTGGCTATGAAGCATATATGCATGTGCCTAAGGAAAAGAGGAATAAACTTGAAAGCAAGACTGAGAAGTGCATCTTCATTGGGTATAAAGCTGGTATTAAAGGGTATAAGCTGTGAAATCCTAAACTAAACACATCATTTACAACAAAGATGGTATTCATAGAATCTATGATAAATCAGATTGTTTTATAGGCTCCTGAAGAACCATAGACAATTGAGTTAAATGTTGGTTTACAGGGAAAGATAGAGGCTACACAACTTGAAATGAAAAATTCAGATTCTGAAAAATGATGAGCCTGATATTATAGATTCTGATACTAAGTTTGAAGCTGAAGCTCCACTTGAACCAGCTTTAAGGAGGTCCACAAGGCAAAGAAGACCACCTGAGAGGTATACTTTATTTGACAGTAATGAAGATTGTGCTCTGACTATTACAGGTGATAATCCAAATACTGTTAAGGAAGCAAAAATTGTTGAAGATGCAAAATAGTGGGAGAAAGCCATGATAGATGAGATGGACTCATTGGGTAAAAACAGAACATGGAATCTAGTAAAATTACCTACAGATCAGAAGGCAATTGGTTGTAAGTGTGTATTCAAGAAGAAGGTATCCGCAGATGGAGGTACAGAACGATATAAAGCTTGTCTAGTTGTGAAGGGATATTCACAGATAGAAGGAGTTGATTATGGTGAGATTTTTTCTCCAGTTGCTAAATTAAATTCTATAAGACTTGTTTTATCTATAGCAGCTGCATACAATCTAGAGGTAGAGCAGCTTGATGTAAAAACAACTTTCCTACATGGTGACTTAAAGGAGGATATTTACATGAAGCAACCAGATGGATTTTTGATCAAGGGAAAAGAAGATTTTGTTTGCAAACTAAACAAGTCTTTTTATGTCCTAAAACAATCTCCAAGAATGTGGTATCAGAAGTTTGACTCTTATGCCTTGAAGCTTGGATTTGTTCGTTGTGATGCTAATCATTGTGTTTATGTGAAGAGGTTAGATGATGATTTCGTTATTTTAACCTTATATGTTGATGATATGCTGCTAGTTGGGAATAGTATGAGTATGATCAGTACTATGAAGGGATTGTTGGGAAAAGAGTTTAAGATGAAAGACTTAGGTCCAGCAAACTTCATCTTGGGCATGCAGATAAAAAGGGAGTGAGAGAATGGAAAGTTGTGGTTAAGTCATAAGAAATATGTTGAAGATGTGTTGAAAAAATTCAATACGGTAGATTGTAAGCTAGTAAAGACTCCTATGTCCACAAGTTCCAAGTTATCAGCGTCCCACTGTCCCGAGACTGAAGAGGAAATTGAAGAGATGGCAGCAATTCCATATGCAAGCGCAATGGGGAGCTTGATGTATGCCATGGTATGTACTCATCTAGATATTGCTCAGGCAGTGGGAGCATTGAGCAGATATATGTCCAATCCAGGAAAGGAACATTGGATAGCTGCAAAGAGAGTGCTACGTTATCTTCACGGTACATCTGATTTTGAGTTATGTTATGAAGGCATTAAAAACTCAAATAAACAACAAGCATTAGAACTAAAGTGTTTTGTTGATGTTAATTGGGGAGGTGACATTGATAATAGAAGGTCGACCAGCGGTTATGTTATTTCCTTATTCAAAGGAGCTGTGAGTTGGATGAGCAAGAGACAAAGCATGGTTGCTTTATCAAGTACTGAAGTAGAATACATGGCTCTTACTCATGCTACTAAGGAAGTGATCTAGATAAGCAGATTGTGTAGAGAGCTTGGTTTTATACAAAGAGGAGTGAAGATTGGATGTGATAGCCACAGTGCTATATTTTTGGCTAAAAATCCTGGTTTTCATGCAAGAAAAAAGCATATTGATATACAATACCACTCCATTCGAGAGAAATTAGAACAAAAAATTATAGTGCTGGAAAAAGTTGACACACAGGTGAATAGTGCAGATTTTTTTACTAAGGTAGTGAATGTTGAAAAGTTTGAATAGTGTACAACTGTATTGAGTTTAAAAAGGAATGGGAAGTATTCACTAAGTGGGAGAATGTTGGGGTGTGGCTCATACTCCCCTACGATAGGAAAGCAAGAGAGTGAGATGCTAATTTTAGTAGAATCCTCTACTGGATGTAGCCCTAATTAACGGGTGAACTAGGGTAAAATATTACGTATTTATTTTCTTTCCTTTTTTAACTTACTTTTGTGCGCCTGGCCATAACAACACTTGCCTTGCATAAAGTGTTTGGCACCTTTGTCGAGCTTTGCGATATTAAGAATACTAATCACTTTATTAATTTAACCATTTTTTTTTTATTTCTCATTTTTTTTCTTTTTTTTATAATGCATAACCCAAAGTTCTCCATTAGACACACTAATATTTGTTTTAGAGATTAAAAAGATAGTTAAGCATTCAAAGAAGACAGTTAGACAAATCGTGGAGGAAATGAATCAAGCATCTCCTTTTAGAATTAAGGTAGAAGGAGAAGAGGATGATTTGGAAATTATAGGTTACAAAAACTAGAATCAACAATGGATTATGTCTAATTATTTGAAACCTTCTTTAGTTGGAGCCGACTCCAATATTGTTAGGCTACTTGTTGTTGCCAATAATTTTTAGATTTAACCACATATTATACAATTGGTGCAGCAATTTGTGCAATTCAATGGCCTACAAGATGAGGAGCCTAATGCTCATATATCAAATTCCTAAAAATTTACGACACTTTTAAGATTAATGGGGCTTTTGACATGCAATTAAGTTGTGACTCATTCTATTCTCATTGTTAAGCAAACCAATAGTTGAATTTACTCCCTAGGGGATCCATTACTACATGGGATGGTATGGCCCAAAAAGTTCTTGGAAAATATTTCCTACCTACTAAAACAGCCAATCTTCGAAAAGACATATCGTCATATGCTCAATTGGAGGCTAAGACTTTGTTTGATGCTTGGGAAAGATACAAGGAGTTATTGAGGCAATGCCCACATCATGGCCTTCCTCTATGGATGCAAATCTAAACTTTCTACAATGGTCTCGATTTGTTAGTGATGGTAGACTTATCTTAATTTGTTATGAAAAAATCTACTAATCAAGATGATACATGTTACCTCCTAAGTGCTATTTATTTCTTTGTTGTTGATTAGGTATAGAAGACGCTATCCAAGGATCCCTTGAAGTGTTGCTTACAAAAAGGGGTAGAAGAAGAAGTAGAAAACCTTAAGTGTGTTGAAGTTGCAGCCCAATTAAAGGTCAACCATTCTATTACTAGGAAGAAGGGGTTTGAGCAAATCAATATGAAGAAAGAAACTAAGCTAAAACCATATATTGAAGATCCACTAGTAGTAGAATTGAAGTAGCTTCCTGATTATCTGGAGTTTGCCTTTTTAGAGAGGAATTCCAAGCTACTAGTGATCATATCATCTAAATTAAAGACATACCAAAAGAAGAAATTGTTAAAGGTGCTCAAGAGACATAAGAGGGCCATTGCATGGAAAATCTCAAACATAAAGGGGATTAGTCCTTCATTTTTAACTCGCGAAATTTTAATGGAGCAAGATTTCAAATCAATGGTATAACTTCAAAGAAGACTAAACCCTAATATGAAAGAAGTAGTCAAAGTTGAAGTGATCAAGTTGCTACTTGTAGTTATGATTCATCTAATTTCTGATAGCTCATAGGTTAGTCCTATATAGGTGGTGCCTAAGAAAGGAGGGATGGTGATAGTTCTCAATGAGTAGAATGAATTGATTTCCATGCACACAGTTAAAGGTTGGAGGTTTTGCATTGATTAATAGAAATAAATTTCAAGCACAAGGATCAATGTCCCCTTTCGTTTGTTGATCAAATATTGGAATCATGTGTTTTATCTCTTAGATGACTTATCTGGCTACTTTCAAATATCGATTGCACTAGAAGACCAGGAAAAGGTGATATTTACATGTTTATATGGCACCTTTGAAATGTACACGATGGCCACATTTGAAGAATACATAGATGACATCATGGAAGTTTTTATGGATGATTTTTCAGTTTTTGGCAATTCCTTTTATAGTTGTTTGCTTAATTTAGAGAAAGTGTTGTGCAGGTGTGAAGAAACCAACCTTATACTAAATTGGGAGAAGTGCCATTTTATGGTATAGGAACAAATTGTCTTTCGGTATAAAATCTCACAGAAGGGCATTGAAGTAGATAGTGCCAAGATTAATATAATTGCAAAACTTTCACCCCCCCTAACTTGGTTAAAGTAGTAAAAAAAGCTCTTTAGGAAATGCAAGATTTTATTGACGATTTACAAAGGACTTTTCTAAAATAACTAGACCTTTAAACAAGTTATTAGAGAAATATGTGCCTTTTGTCTTCTCGTAGGAATGTTTAAATGCATTTAATTTAATAAAGGACAAACTAACAAAGGTTCCCATCATAGTTACACCTTATTGGAATTTGCCTTTAAACTTATGTGTGATGTAAGTGATTTTGTAGTTAGCACAATCCTTAGACAAAGAAGGGGCAAATATTTTCAACTAATTTACTATACTAGCAAGACTCTTACCAATGCATAACAGAATTACATAACTACTGAAAAAGAGCTTTTGATTGTATTTTTTTACGTTAGATAAATTTCGCTCTTACTTAATTATTTTAAAGGTTATTGTGTATATATTGATCATTTTTCTTTGAGGTATTTGATAACTAAAATAGATGCCAAACCACGACTAATTAGATGGTTCCTCTTGCTAGAAGAATTTGACTTGGAAATCAAGGATAAAAAGGGTATTGAAAACTTAATAGCAGACCATTTATCCAGATTAGAAAATCCTAACCTGGAGAAGTTAGAGGAACAAGACATCAATGACAAGTTCCTAGAGGAACGATTATATGTAATAGAACAAGAAAGAGAACAAGAAACCCTATGGTTTTCCGATATTGCTAATTATCTCGTGGCTAGCATTCCTCTAAAAGGACTATCATATCAATAAAAGAAGAAATTCTTTTCAAAGTGAAGGACTGCTTTTGGGAGGATCCATTTTAGTTTAAAGTTTATGCTAACTGTGTTATTTGAAGATCTGTTTCCTATGAAGAAGAATCGCAAATCTTGAGCCATTATCACTTCGGATCAATTGGAAGATACCATAGTACCAATAGGACATCTCATAAGGTTCTAAAGTCAGGATTCTATTAACTTACACTTTTTAGGGATGCTTAAAGATATCTAGAGCTTTGTGATAGTCGTCAACAAGTAGGCAATATATGTCGTAGGAATGAGATTCCACAAAACCCAATCTTATTATGTGAAGTATTTGATATATGGGCATAAATTTCATAGGGCCATTTCCTAGTTCTAATGGAAATACATACATTTTAGTGATAATTGATTATGTATCTAAATGGGTTAAGGCTCAAGCTTTACCCACCAACGATGCTAAGGTAATAAAAATATTCTTTAAGACCTTATTTTCCTTCTTTGGTGCTCCCAAAGCAATTATTAGTGATAGAGGAACACACTTTTGCAATG
This sequence comes from Laguncularia racemosa, assembly GCA_037954665.1. Lineage (NCBI taxonomy): Eukaryota > Viridiplantae > Streptophyta > Magnoliopsida > Myrtales > Combretaceae > Laguncularia > Laguncularia racemosa. Next base: position 2,840,886 of record JBBMOL010000032.1, on the reverse strand, counting down.
TTCAGTTTGAAAAAGTGCTTAAATGCTATGGCATTACTCATAAACTAGCTACCCCTTATCATATGCAAATAAGCAGTTGAACCGAAGTCGCCAATAGGGATCTTAAGTGAATCCTAAAAAAGACTATAGAGCATCATAGGAAGGATTGCTCTGATGAGTTTGACAACTTATAGGACACCTATAGAAACTAATCCTTATATACTTGTTTATAGAAAAGCTTGCCATTTACAAGTAAAAATTGAACATAAAACCTTTTAAGCCATTAAATCAGCTAACTAGGATCTTGAGTATGCAGGTACAAATAGGAAACTCCAATTGAATGAGCTTGATGAATGGCATGCTCTAGCACACGAAAATTCCAAGCTCTATAATGAGAGAACTAAGAAATACCATGACTAGAGAATAAAACAAGGAAAACAATTCAAAGAAGGTGACCATGTCTTACCGTATAACTTTTGCCTGCATTTATTCTTGAGAAAACTGAAGTCCCGATGGTCCGATCCTTTCACAATAGCTTGCAACATCGAGAAAGGAACTTTTAAAGTAAATGGTTAAAGGTTAAAGCTCTACTTAGGAGGAGAATTTGAATTAACTAAGAGGGAGGAGTTTCATCTCCATCCTATGCCAGGTTTGTGAAATTGAATGGAATTTCATTGAGCTAATGATGTAAAACACAAGCACTTCTTGAGAGGCAACCTAAGTATTAGATAGCTTAGTGTAAGTTAAAAAAGAAGAAGAAGAAGAGATAGGAAGCAAGCCAATTTTTTGGTGAGCTTGACATGACCACCAAATATGGTCATGTCAAGCCTATGTTGAGTGTAATGACATTTTCTAGATGTAACATGACCATTAGACATAGGCATATTAAGGTCGTGTCAAGAATGTTTTTCAAAATTAAATTTTTATGAGAGTCATACGACTTTTTAACATGGTTATGTTTAGGTTGTGGCTAATGAAATTTTGAATTTTAAATAATTACAAGAGATACATGACCTATTGACATGACCATGTCAAGGTCGTGTCTAGAGCATTTGGAGAATGTTAATTATTTACCAGTGCTACACGACCTTTAAGCATGGTCGTGTCTAAGTTTGTGTCAAGTGTGCCCTATTCTTAATTATTTATGTGAGTTACACGGTCCCTAGATACAATGGTGTCTAAGTGGTGTTAACTTTAAATCCTCAATTTTATTTTTCTAGGCATAGACATGAGCAAGACATGCTTATGTCACTTGGTATGTCACTCTTTACATAAAAGAGTTAAACACACATATGGACATTACCTTATACATATCATTCACACACTCCATTTTTCCCTCAAACATGAGCACGTTAAACATGAACATGCATTCTACAATACGTGCCATGCAATCTAATTTTTCATTGACTTCTTGCTCACATAAGGTACGTTTCTTGATCTTGTTACTTAGATGCTTACATTTTCTCTATTTTTGGCCGTTTTTGAACCAACATTGAGTTAGGTTTTAGGGCTTGTCTATTCTTTTCTAATTTTAGCAATATTAACCAGTTTAGGTAGCTTTTCTCTATAAAAATCTAGTAGAAACAATGAGTAGCATGTATAGAAAGTTTAGAACTATGAAATCCCTTTGTTTGAGTTTCATGATTAGACATAAGGGAGACATGACCGTGTCTATTCCAGGATAGGTTGTCCTTTTCTTTGTGTTTAGAATTACTCAATAAATCCATTATTTTTTGTGCAAATTCACTTCATGTTAGTTTATATGATTTATATTTAAGATGATCTAGTTCTTGGATTTATATAATTAAGATAGTTAATCTTGGTGTACTTAGAATCAACCTAGATTTAATCATTTGGTACTGTTAATACTAAATAATTGAATTACATTTTTAAGTCTATTTCCTTACTTATCTTATATTACATATGTATCATGGATGATATAGTCTAAATAGCAAGTGTATTTACCTACACTAAAGGATCTCTTTTATTTATAGGAAAAATGACTCCTAAGTAAAGTCAGGCTAAGCAACCAATTTAGTGCAAAAATCATCTAAGAGCATCTGCCTCCTCAACAAGGACTTCAATTTCAATTGCTCTAATGCCTTACCACCACCCTTAGATCATTCTATGCTAGAGTTTACCAAAATAGCTCATTTAGATAGCTCCAAAATGCTAAAGAAGAAGACAATTAGTTAAACACTCTACATCAATTAGGATGTTATCTAGAGGGTCCAAATGGAAGAAGAGATTAGACAATTAGCTGTAGTGGGAGCATATTAGAGTTTATTTTCCTTGAGAGCCTTAGTTTAAAAATAATTAACTTTAGAGTTCTTGACCACATAGAAATTGGATCATGAAGGAATGTCTTGGGGGATACATAATTACTTGAACTTTAGGATCAAAGGCCAGCCTTAATAGATTTCTATGGTCAAGTTTGGTATGTATTTATGATTATAAGATGCTAACTATGTGAATATTGAGAAGTTTTCAACTTTACCTTACCAATTGCCAAAAGGGGTTGCCTACTAGTCTTATTAAGGAAGGATAAGCAACCAAAATATATACAATCCAAAGGCTTCAAAAGCTTCCCACTTACACAATCCTATCCATAAAGTAGTTCACTGGTTATTGTCTTACAACATCAATGGAAGGGGAAAGAGCACAAGCGTGGTATCTACTCATGACATCCTCTATCTCTATAGCATGATTGAGTGGTACCTAGTTGATTTAACTATTCTATTTGCATTTTGTATATGTTGATAGGCTATAGATTTTAGAGTGGGGAATATTTGTTGTGGATCTTATATTATGATCTTGGTAAGGGCGATGGGAGTATTGAATAACCCCCCTCCTATGACCTCTCTAAAAGAAGTAATTTCTATCAAATTAACTTCTTTTAGATAGATGCATATACTTCCCGAGGTAAAAGAACGTTAAAGAGAAGGGTCAAGCCGATCTACTAGTGTTAGTAGAGGCCAAAGGTCTCAATTGGATAGGATTGAGCATAAAGTAGACGAAATGATCAAGAAGTTTGGCATAGTTTTGGATTTGCAACATCATTATCACATGGATCTTGTAAGGGTATTTAGAAGACAAAATGGGCTAGAAAGATCTACTCGTAATGTCGCCTGTCAATTCAATATTGAATTTCCAGTGGACATAGATCCAAGTGAACAGATTCAAGGTTTATATGATGATGAAAGTGAGGAGACGAGGGAGGAGGAAGAAGTCAAAAAGGAGATGGAGATAGTATAGATGATGAAGAAATGGTGGATGTTGAAGTAGGTAATAAGGATGAAGGAGATGAAGAAAGAGAGGAAGAGGAGTCTGATCATGATTCCTTTCGCTAATTCCTTTTATATTTGTTTTCTTTTATGTATCTAACTAGACGAATATGGCTTGCTGAACCAAATTGTACTATTTTGTTTCTTTCAATTGCTACTTTAGATGTTTTGTTTTTTTTTTTTCTTTTTTTCCTTTTTGCGTTTTTGTAGCTTTTTACAAGCTTAGAGCATCTAAGACCAAGAACATGACATGCTAAAATTGTTTTAGAATGGACAAGTTGAATTGTTCAAGGGATTATTAGTTCTTTTCCACACTACCTTCCTCATTTTATGTTTGATTTGTTTTTATTTTTGTAGTTTTTCTTTCTTATTTATAGATTGAGAACAATGTATAGTTATAAGTGTGGAGAAGGGGGCTATCAAATTTGTGACTATTTAAGAAATCAAATTTGTTTATTTAACCTAGAAATCATTAAATTATCCTGTAATTTTGGCATATGATAACTCTTTGGATAGTATTGAATATTTGATCAATAAGTTTCTTAATGATACCTTACTTAAATTGAATAATAAAATTTTTGTAGAGTAGAGTTACATATTATATAGCTTTAGATTTTAAGATTTGGAATTAAAATAACATCATTAATTAAGAATTAGTCATAGATTTCTTTTAAACTTACTTTGATATATACATTTTACCCTTTGATTTTTTAAAGAACTATAATCCTTATCGAGTGAATAGTTGATACTTATCTTTTGAAAATTTCTTGAAAAATCAATATAATTGAAGGTGAAATAAATAAATAGAATAAATTAATTGAATCAAAGTTTAGTTGTGAGCCTTGCTAACTTAAGTAATTAAGCTTGTGGGGTGCTTCCTTTGTGTAGGATAACAACTATTAACCTAAGTAATGAGCTTGGGATTATTAGTTGAAAGCTCGCTACATGGGTCAAGAGAAAAATCGGTATAAAGACTGAACTCAAGTAAATAAGCTCAATTAAATAAAGGTAGTGGATAGTTTGAAGGGGTATCTTAAAACTTAATAGCTTAAGATTGTTTGGTTTGTGACTTACTAACCGATGAAACTATTTTTAAATTGAAAAAAAAATTCCAACAAAGAAATATACTAGAGGAATGACTAAGGGATAAGTGGATGCAGTATATATTTATTTTGAATTATGGTGTTTAGCAAAATTAAAGAATGAGGTATATACATCTTAGTTAAAGTAAGTAAATTTTTTATGGCTTTTCCTTGACTAAGGAGATGTTAATTTAAGTTTTAAGTGTTGGAAATCCTCTATTAAATGATTTGAGCAAACCTTAATTTTCTTTGATTAATTAATGAATTTGCGTTACTTGGTATCTTTAGAACATTGGAAAATTAGTTAAGTTAAAAGTATAAGAGTTGTCATTAATTTTATTTTGAAATTAAAACTTAATTACAAGTTTGCTTCTTGAGTTATTACAAGGTTAAATGAGACCTATTTTGAATGGTTTCTTAAATAGTAATAACTTTGATTAATTATTTCTTATCTTACTATTTGATTTAATTAATTTTCTTAAGGACAAGCAAATGCTTACATGTAGGGAAATTAGATAGATACATGATTAGATATTTATATTAAGTGAGAATTAAAGTACTTTCCCAAAATTTTGGTGTTTTTGGAAGATTTTATTTTTAACTTAAGTAATATTTTGATTTAGGGCTTTGATGAATAATTGAATTAAAAAGGAAGAAAATGAATAAAAGTTTACTCAATTTGGAGCTAAATAGAAGAAGTTATGAACTTTTGAAGATAGACACATGCTTTGATGAATAATTGAATTAAAAAGGAAGAAAAGGAATAAAATTTTACTCAATTTGGAGCTAAATTTAATAAGTAATGAACTTTTAAAGATAAACATAAGCAACTAACATAACTATGCCAAAATCATGTTGAAGTTCAAGTTGAAGTTTGAAGAATTAAATTACGAGAGTTATATGGGAGTGAGACACAATTGTGTCTATTAATGGTATATCTCTCAGAAATAATTATTTTAAAGAATGACCTAGACACAGGCTCTAAAGAAGATCGTGTCTAAACCGTGTCAATTAAAGATTCCAGTTTTCAATTTTTTTTTTGTTTGACAATTTTGAAATGACTTGAAGCACAATCATGTTGAACAATGTGTTAATATTAAAATAGAATTTTGGATGCCTACTATATAAAGGCAAAGAGGGAACTGACTTCAAAACTTTTAGAAAATGTTTTTGTAGGTTTTAGGTTTCTTTTGGAGAAATAAAAGAGTATATTCTTTTACTTCAAGAATTATGGTTTTTCTTTGGAATTCTTTGACAATGCTTGCTTTTTGCCATTGAAGAATTTTGATTTCCCTATTATTAGAACATAAACTTTTTAATATCTACACTTGTAGATCATAAGGTTATTATGTGACTAGTTATATTGTTATTTCAAGAAAAAAAATAATTTTTCGATTCAATTAAGTGCTCTTAGTTTTGTTTAGATTAATATTTCTAAGATATTATTCCAATTATTTGATATTATGTATTATAATTGAGAAATTTGATGTGTAATTTGAACTAGCATGATTAAAAGGAATTTATATAATCTTAGAGATGTATGATTTTTTTCATAATTGAATCAATTGTTTTTGGGGTTAATAAATTTGAGAAAGTTATTAATTTAATTTACAAATTCTCCTAGTCAATGAAATTAAAGATGAAATTGAATAATTTTTATTGATATCATATAATAAATCTTGGGAGAAGCAAAGTCTAGATATTTGTTTTACCATCTTGAAGTTAATTGCAATTTATTTTATTCTTCTTTCTTTCAATTAAGCCTTTAGTTTAGAGGATAATAATTATTTGTAGTTTTTAGATTAATTAATCTTTATAATTTATCGGTTATATAATAAGGTATGGGTTAGTATTAATACTTGTAAACTCTATAGGATAACATTTGCATTTAATTCATTATATTATAAAATTTAATAGGTACACTTGCCTTATATTAGTGTGCCACAAAGCAAAATGTTCTATGTACTTTTTGGAGTGTTGAGGACACTAGGGCATGTCATCCGAACACTAGTTGGGTTTTCCAAAACCTTAACCCTTGATATTTAGGCACTAAGTGGAGATGCTAGGGCTTTTGTAAGTAGAATCTAGACTTTAGAAGTGTGGCGTCTAATCGCCATCATAAAATGTAGTTGTTTAAGAGTATTTAATGTGAGTCGATTTCTTCTCTCTACACACCAACATTTAAGAACAAGTACTAGAATTTACATTTACTTCTCTTGTACTATTCCCATTACTAAGTATGTTTCTTGTACATTAAATTGTTAATTATTTTTGAGTGAAAAGAAAGTATAGTACAAGTGAGCTTGTATTTTGTAGATTATTGAAAGTGCACTAAATCAAACATTGTGGTTGTGTTATAAGAACTTGTATAGGCCTTTGAACTATTATGATTGTGATAAATAAAATTGTGTGCGAAATCCTCGATTGGAAGCATTATGTATTTGTAGGAAGTAAAAAAAGGTCTAAACTTTACATTAAATCTGGATTGATCTTTTAAACCCTTTCTCTCTTTATTTTCAATATATTATTTCTTGTTCATTGCTTTATTCATTTAATTAGTTTCAAATAAATTTATTAAATTACAATTACAATAAAACTCAATTCACAACACCAACCCCTAGCCCCAACCCCCTCGAGTTATTAGTCTACTATTTCATTATGTGATAGTTGTTTTCGTTTTATTATTAGAAAATTGATATCTAGAGCATATATTTAATTTTTTTTATTATATTTATATGCATGTATATGTTTTTATTATACTTTGGTAAAGGATACTCTTAGAATTTAATCTTTAACTAGATCTTTAAATTTCGACTTTAAGATTTTTACTTCGCAATTCTAGAATTTTACAAATTGAAATGAGATTCAATCTTAGCAAGTTCCCCTTAAGCTTTTATAGGGTTCTATCAAAATTTTCATTTGGCAGCTTTTCATCTAGTGCTTAAATCCTAATTTGAAAAAATCGGGGCATTACATGCACTATTAAAAACTAGCAGGACTATGTACTGGCAATACGTGTGGTTGGAAAAATAAAATATGAATAATACGAAAAAAGTAATCATGATATTAGTATATTAAGAAAGAAAAATTATGATATAAGTTGAATGATGAAATATTAGTATACAGTAGAATACTAATTGACCTTTAAATTGTAGAGTTATGTAAGTTAAATATTATGCATTCAAAATGATTAAAGAGACATAGAGTTTAAAAGAGGATATATTTACCTAATATATATAGATAAAACCATATAAAATGGTATGATAATAACCAAAACTTAATAGTGAACAAACACTATTAAAAATAAAGTCATATAAAAGATATACGGTAAAAAAAAGTTTCTGTAACTATATATTATAATAGATTTTCATGTATGTAGACATCTTTTACTTCTTCCACCATGAATAATTGAATTAATAGAAGTTAATTCGATGAGAGTTTTGATAATGAACCGACGATTTAGTTGATTGGGATGACAGAACAATGTTAATAATCAAATAATGTCTGTAATTGTTTGGATGCAGTACATAATGACTTTATTCATGTATACATTTATAGAAACTAGTTATGTTATACAGAAAATAATACGAATGGTTGCATTGGCAAGTGAGTTGTGCGATTTCCGTTTTGACTCTCCACAAACAACATGATGCATAGCTAGATTGGCTTGGTGCATGTGTTTGAACTTTATTGAACTTTTCATGTATGGCTTTATAAATGTGATATGATACCAAGATATTTTTATTTAAAAGGAGAGAAAAGGCGCAAGTCCTAAGGGGCACTACGTTAATAAAAGGGGTAATGCTTGTTTACCATTGTGTGAAAAGGTGCAGGACCAAAGAATGAAAAACAGTATAGCAGTTCAAACAAATGGGACGTGGAGCCAGCATCGTAGCCCAAAATGATTCGGTCTGAAGGGGTTTGTTTTCGTCTAGGATTTTCCTGTAATCTTTTTCAGTCTAGCTTTTAATCTTATTATTAATTTATCTATTAACAATAAAAATTTAATAATAATTAACAGCAAAAATTTAATATATATAATTAATAATAAAATTAAATATTTGATCGATTCTATTAAAATAATAAACTGCATTATAGAAGCTGAAGCTAGTATATTATTTCTTATTGCCAAAATCAAACCTTTTAAGAGATTAAAGCTATTGTCTATTGGGTGAGACATGGCGCTCTATATGTGTGCATATGGCTCTATATGTGTGCATATGGTTGGAGGTATGAGTATTTAAACATCCTTATAGATCATCAACATTCCTGGGTCCTTGATGAATTTTTCTATGTTCATAGCTTGTTTACTTTTTGAAATAGAATAGATAGAGAATAGAAAATTTATGTTTTGGGAATAAATATTACTAAAAATGGATTAAGAATTTTTATTCTGGTGTTTACATTATGTACTTTTTTTTAGGCAATACTTATTCATGTATTTGCTTTACCTCATTAATTATAATGTTAAGTTGGGGATATGAATAAAATTATTAATTTGCCCCTATTTAATTATTAATTATAATATTTATAAGGGTATAATTAACATAATATTTAAAATTTTTATTCCCATTATAAAGAGAATAAAAAATCTCATATTTTCTTAGATAATATCTATTCATAATGGAATGGAAATAGAAAAACCTTAAGAATTAAAATTTCTTCTTTACTTTTTTTAGGAAAATAAAATAATAGATAGTTGAGAAGGAATAGCTATTCAATTTCCTTCTATTACCTCAATGTAAATGTGCCGTAAGAGCTTAACTTTTTAAGGTTCTATCACATGTAGAGAGGTCTTTTAACTTTTTAGGTTCTTTTTTTTATGTTTTGTTTTAATTCGTGTATATTTTTTGTATTATATGGGTCTTATAAATAACATTAATATATGTTAAGAAACTTTTTTTTTAAAAAAAAAACTTAATAATAAAGTAAAAAAGTCCTTAAATTAAAGATTTCTTTAGGATATGGATATGTAACCTAGGGACTCCAAATGGGGTTCACCATCATAAATATGTAATATTTTCCCAAAAAAAAAACAAAAAAAAACAAAAAAAAAGATCGTTAAGGAAAAAACCAACGCTATGAACATTATCCCATTCAAAACCAACAACGTTATAAATCTACCACCTTCCTGACATGTTCAGCTCTCAGGCAGACCCTCCAAGTCATCAATTCTCAACAAATTCCATTTTCAGGCTGAGACTCCACTAGTACACCATTCATATACAAAAATTCAAAAAGACTAGAAAATGTCCCCCTATCGTGCCATTTATGATTCCGCTTAATGCAGCAAGAACCAATATCGCTTTTTCAAGTGTCTATTTTATTGAATAAAAAGATCCACGCTTAAAATTTTTTTACAGAATCACTAGTGGACATGGTGAAATAATATTTTGTCATTTTAAAAAATTAAAAAAAAAAAAAACTTAAGTATAATAGTCAATAGATAAGGATTCATATTGAAAAGTAGCAAAAAAATGAATATTCAAGTGAAGAGTTTAATGGAGAACAACACATACGTATAAATAGCTAAAGGTGGAAGGTAATTTTTGTATTTTTTTTTTTCCTTTTAATCTTTGAAGGTTACGAATTCTCTTATTAAAAAGATTTTCTAACTCTTGGAAAGATACTAGTTTAGAGGCATCTAAATTTGTATAAGACAATATATTCCTTATGTTTTAGTTTTCTTCGAAATTCACATGTATAGTAAGAATAATTCAATCAATTTTTTTTTATTAAAAGTTAAAATTGAAATATAAACCTTTTGTGTTAGGTTTTTAGGAGGTGGTTGAATTACCTGCAAAAGAGAAATAAGTAAGACTATGAGAGTGTCGGAAATTATTTTGACATGATCACTCCGAGTAAAAAATAATTGGAATGTTGAGAGTACATAGGTTCAAAAGTCCTTTGCCTAGTAGTTTTTAACCTTTGTCTATAGAGATTATGGATGATCCTAAAATGGCACTACAACAAATTCAATCTTAGACGACGTTTAATAAACGTTGCTAAACATGAAATAAACGTCACAAAAAAAATTTAGCCACGTTTAATAATTGTTACTAATAAACGTCACCAAAGGTCCGTCGCAAAAAATATCTATGATGTTTATAAAATAAATGTCACTAAAGGTGGAAACGTAGCTAAATATGTTATATGAGGCGACATTTAAATATTGCTAAAAATAGGTAATACGTAATGTTTAAACGTAGTAAAATGATAATTAAAAATTTAAAGGAAAAAAAAAGTGCAACAAATCAGTATTATAGGCGACGTTTAAACGTAGTAAAAGACCAATATTAGCAACGTTTAGATGTTGTTAATAGTTATGATAGGTGATGTTTAAACGTAGTAATAGCACAATAAAAAAAATATATGGACACAAACAACGTGGTAAATGAGTAATATTGGCGACATTTAAACGTAGTAAAAGACTATCATTAGCAACGTTTAGACATAACTGACATTATGATAGGCAACGATTAAACATAGTGATAGCACAATCACAAAATTTATGGATACACACAACATGGTAAATGAGTAATATTGACGACATTTAAACGTAGTAAAAGATGACTTTCATCAACATTTACATGTAACTAAAAGTTATTATGTGCGATGTTTAAACGTAGTTATACCACAATTTAAAAAATTAGTGGACAAAAAAAAGCGCGGTAGTTGAGTAATATTGGCGATGTTTAACCTTAGTAAAAGAGTAACATTGGCAACGTTTAGACTTAGCCAAAGGTAATTATGTACGGCGTTTAAATGTTGTGAAATAGTACATTGGTAATTTTTAAGCATCACTATAAAGCTAGATTAGCAATGTTTAAACGTAGTAATTGTAATAGGCATTGATTTCAACATGCATTCATAATCTTCATATGAGCCAACATATACATGTTCAGTTATATGCAATTACATATACCCTGCATATTTCTTTATCACATATTCAAATGAGCCCCATAAACATGATGCTTTCACATCAACAAAACTTGAGAGCAATATCCTTAACTAAACAAATCCAAATAAGATGAAAAAAAGTCAAACTTCAATAGTTTTAACCTTAAACGTTGTCACATTTTTCTTCACTACTTTCCGTATCATCACTATTAGATGAACTTAGTGAATGAACAAGGTCTTGTGCATTTTTTGTTCCTGTTACAAAATATATAACCTTTAAACAACACATGCATACAATTATATCTTTTTAAATTAAAAGAGAGAGAGAGAGAGAGAGAAGGACAGAATACTATCACATATTTATGATTATTTACCTAAAGTACTTGGAAAATTCCCAACAAGCCATGCAACTACTTGAGAAACCTTAGATAGCTATAAGACATTTATAAAGTACTCACATATTTATCCTTAACATGTAAGCAAAACATCAATATTCTACAATATTGCCCCAAAGGAATTATAACCATGCAGATTCTTCAATATTCTAGAATATTGTCCCTTAACACTTATATGACAACACATATTGCAAAATGATAACATTACTCCCTACCCAACACTCCTTACAGAACATAGTATACCCACACACTACCCTTGTATTACACAACATACTCCTATATTACACATAATGAAAAACAATAACACAACATACCAAAGGAGTCCGCTACATCAATATAACCACTACATCATCAAAACCCACAACATTCCTACTCTATACATAGAAGCAATATGCATGCATTTACAACATAGAACATATACTTTTAACTCCAAAGTATAAATTTAAAATATCATCTTGAGCTTGGGCGATACGTAGATCCCTTTCTTCTTGAAGCATTGACTACAGTTGTTGACGTTAGTCATTGAACTTTCCCTCTAGTTGTTCACATTGATGTCTTTCCTCTTCAAGCTTTCCCTGTGTCTCTTGTAGTGCTGCTTCCATCTTTTCCATATAAATTCATGAATGTGTAGGTTTCCCAATGGTCGATGGTCCGTATCCTCTACCGGGATGATAGTTAGTTCGCACATTTGTGCCCATAAATTCATCAACTATCTCCTCTATAGTCTTGGGATTGTTTGAGAATTGAGATTCTTGATACATCTTGACCATGTCCTCCTAGAGTAACGATGACAACAATATACAATGCAAACATAATAAAAATGTAGATAGAAACATAAAACATAATGATAGTGCTTATTTGTAGATTAACCCATCAACTTACATAATCTTAGCCAGCTTGTTGGGAAATCCAACCGCCACCACCATTAGACCTTAAATCACTGTATCCGGTGACCTTAAAGAACTCAATTACATCTAGTGGTTGGTGATTCCTCTCAATCTAATCACACAATATACATAAAGTTAAGGACTTTATCCATTTAAGTCTTATATACTTAAATTAAATGAAATACTTACATATTCATTCCTACTGCTCTCAAATGATCTAGATCCCAACTTGTGTAAATATTTTACTTTCCTACATGCAGCCTTCCCACTCATTGCCCTAGTCTTTTATTTATCAAGACATCATTAAGTTAATGACATCTTTTAGTCAAAACCTCAAAAAAAACATGACTTAAGTTAGCTTACCTTTGTAGATGGATCTCTTGATTGCAGAATCCCCTTCTCTTTTGCAATCTATCTCCTCTATTCCTCTATTTTCTTTTTCCAGTCATCATCACTTGAACCTTTGGTTCAGATTACATCACCAATCTTTATCCATGAACCTTTAGTTTTACTTCGATTATTTCTATGGATATTTCCCATCCATCGACCAGCAACACGAAACTTTTTAGGATTTTTTGTGATGTCATCAATATTTAAACGATTCTACAAAAAAAAAAAAAAAAACAAATGGGATAAGGATGTAATATACATGTTAGAAACACCTTGCAATAGGTTATAATAACAAGGACAATGACTATTTGACATATTCACTTTTTATTGAGAAAACAATTGAAATAGAGACAATCCAAATTTGTTGTTGCTTTCACCTATACTCTTTCCCAAGCACGTTGTTTTTGTGATAAATCAAATTTTCTCCAATCCTCAATACAGAGTGGTAGCAAGTCCCGACAAGCCTTCCTTATTTCCAATGCCATCTTGGTTGATTGGTCTGGTGTTAACGAACGACCACCAGATGTTATGAATTGAATGACCATTTTACTCATTTGTCTTCTATTTTCTCTTTCTAATGCTTGTCCCCGATACACATTCCTCTTGCCTTTATATGACACGTAGCTCACCGCTAGTGCTAATATTTGAAAACAAGTCCATCATAATGGAGGTTAACTCTGAATTTTGATTCTAGTTTCATATACATAGTTACGTAGATTACCTAAGGATCAAGTAAGGTTACAGGGAATGTCACCGACCTATGTGGACACATTAACTACATTATTAGTGGAAGCATCATTTTGTGTAGGTGCATTTGGTGTGGCATGTTCCTTAGATGAATTTGTGGGCTCCCTTTGTTGATTTATGGAGGCATTTGTCACAGCATTATCATGCACCTCCCCATCACTATAGTGTGAATCTGACTCATCTTTAATTGCATGTTGAGTGTCTCGACTAACCTTCTTCCCCTTCTTTAGGCCTTCTTCCATCGCTCTGCTATTAGAGTTTTGTAAAATATAGTAAAAGCATATATGAATAATGAATATGTGAATAAAATCAAAACAACATTACAAATTTCTTGCAGAAGAAAAATAAATAACATTCATACAATCATTGTCAGTCTATCATATTCAACAAGTGTATCATCGAGTGCCTCGTCTATATCCTCATCATCATTAGATTCGATATTAGCATCGTGTTGCACTCCACTAGATGCTTCAACTGTCTTTTCTACTAATTCTCCTCGAATCGTATCAGGACACATCAATTCTTAATAGCACATCAACATCATAATCAACAATTGGATGTCGCTCATTTCTTCTTCCCTCATCCCCGATGACTAGATCGTCCAGGCTCTCATCCGCCAATTGAGCTTCCACATCAGTGAACAAATTTACATTACCAATTAAATAGTCCATATTGTAAATATGAAAATGCTCAAAACATTGCACTATACGGCAATTAGCACCTAATTTCATGTCCTCCAAGTAATATACCTGTTTAGTTTGTGATGCTAACACATATAGGTCATTTACATACCAAGTATGAGTGACCTTAGTACTTTTAATGCCATTCTCAACTCTAACGTTATGATGTCGGCTGTCTATGTCTCACCACTTACATTTAAATAAGAATACTCTCTTATTCCGTATGTAACTGAAATTATATATATCTGTTACAACCCCATAAAATTCTATAGGTGCCTGCACATCCTCATGATTCCCCTCTACAAGAACTCCACTATTTTGAGTCTTCTTCCTACTATCGAAGTCTAATGTGTGAAACTGAACACCATTATATATCAGCTTGCTGTATCTCTTGTGGCATGAGTCAGATCTTATGGACAATGCATATAATGCACTAATCATTGGGTTAGAACTATCATACCATGGTCTCATCTAGACCATCCACAAATTAAAAAGTGAATGCTTATATAAAAAAGACAACTTCTCAATTACACACAACATTATGTTATTATGTTTACCTTATCCATAAACCATTGATGAAATTCCCTTTTGTGGTGCTCATCTATGTTGTCACCATATTGTGCTCTTAAAATGACCTTATGTTTCCTACATCACAATTTTCAACTATGTTTAGTCATTAATTTATAGCAATATTGTAACATTTGAGATGCACCTATTCACACTTACTCTAAATAAGGCTAAATTTCGTGACAGTTATTGATGATATACCATGTCATGACTTCAAACTCCTTGTTCAATAACTCAACATATGTAGGAGGGGGAATGAGACCAACTCTATTGGTGAAAACATCAACACCACCTTCTTCCAAGGAATTAAAATTCCTATCTAGACGATTAAATGTTGTTTCAATGTCTTGTAAGTGAAGTGAGCACTAAGTCAAGCACTCGTTAACAATATATGCTTCTACAATGGAGCCTTCTGGATAAGTTCTATTTCTAACAAATTGCTTTAACAAACGCAAGTACCTACACTCATAAATTTTCATGGAGTGTTAGAAGGTAAAATAATATTAACATGCAATTGGTGAATTTGAAAACCAATATCATACCTCTCAATGGGATACAACCATCGATAAGCAACTGGTCCAGCCATCAATGCTTCTCGAGGTAAGTGGATAGCTAGATGCACCATTATGTCAAAAAATATAGGGGGAAAGATCAACTCTAGCTTACATAGTATGGTGACAATATCACTTTGCATCTTTTGTACCTCTTCAACATTTAGAATGCATCTACAAAGCATTTGAAAAAAGGTTCCAAGCTCGGTTATGACCATGGTGACTTCTTTAGGCAATATGCCAGGAATACCCACAGGTAACAACCCTTCAAGCAGAAGATGACAATCATTGCTCTTTAGACTGAAAAGCTTCGAGTTTGAATTATTGACACATCGACCAATATGTGATGCATAACCATTGGGTAATCTAACTCCCCTTATGAACTGATAAAATAATCTCCTCTCGCTTGTGCTCAATGAATAACTAGCACATGGCATGGAATACTTACCATTGGGCTACTTTAACAAATGTAATTCCTTTCTAATGCCAAGGTCCTCTAGATCAAGCCGAGTCTTATAGGTGTCTTTTGTTTTACCCTTAACCCCAAGAATTGTATTAAGAACATTCTCACAAATATTCTTCTCAATATGCATAACATCTAAATTATGCCTAAGCAAGGTTGTCAAAATCGTGATTTTATGTAGAATTGATAAGGGGTCTGTTGAATCGGAACTTATAAACATAAGTTTCTACAACCGATATAAAATAACTTCCAAATATTGTAAATTTACTTAAAATGGTCATTAAAAAATATAATGGATAATATAAATAAGGAAATTCAGCATTTATTTTTGTCATAAATTGCAAATTTGTAATAAAAGTCATAATATAGGTAATCAAGTATAAGTTGTATAATATAGATATTTTATTTCTAAAATGATAAATCATGTATAAAGTGAGTTTCACTTAGTTATATATACAAAGCTAAAAGATAATAGATAAAATTTAAAAATCAATTGTAATTTTAAGAAATTACTAATAAATAAAAGTTGATAACGAAGATATACCATTAGAAAGGAGTAATATAAAAAAAATGATAAATAACTACTAACTAAAAGTAAATAATAAAAAATGTACTATAACAAGAAAAGCCTTCAAAATTATATATTACTAGGTAAATTTTTATACTATTCGTGATTATTAATTTAAAATATATTTACATAACAATATATATTTAAAAGTATTATAACCATGAGATATTGAAAAGATAGAAATATAAATACATTTATACATTTCCTATAAAATTAAAAGTCTAAAAAATTCTTATAAAGTTAAAGTTATCTACTCTTTATTTTATTTACTATTACAAAAATATTAATTAAAATAAGAAAAGTTGTAGCAATCAAATATGAGTGCTTAACATGAACATGATCACAAATAGGAACAAGAAGACCGACAATCGATGAACACAAACACGAAGACTTCAACGCAACGCAACACACCGACAAACGACGAGTGATGACCAATGAACATGTTGGGGTGTGGCTTATATTTCCCTACGACAGGAAAGCACGTGGGCCCATGAATAACTCTTACTATATATTTTGTTTTTCACTTGTAATTACGTGATAAAAACGAGAGAGTGAGGTGCTAATTATAGTGGAATCATTTACTGGACGTAGCCCTAGTTAACGGGTGAACCAGGATAAAATCTTATGCCTTTATTTTTTCTTCCTCTTTTTAACTTTACTTTATCATTATTTGTGAGCTTCAACCCTAACATCAACTTCCTCTTGTGTGCCAGCCTTAACAGAACATACAACAACAACGGCAACAACTCTTGAAGGTTGACATTTACCTCACATAAGATCGATACTCAAGATTCAAGACTAGAAAAAAAAAAAAACACTATTTGAAGTTTCAAGTTTCTACTAAACAAAAGGAACCAATGGAAAAAAAGTAAGAATAGAAAGTTAAAAATAGTATACATACATATTGTGACACCTAACATGGTCGAAGAATGAAGGTTATAACCTATAAATTTACTTGAATTTTAGGCTAGGCTAAGCTTCTCTAGGCTATATGTCTTCAACTAAGCCGAGCTACTTCCTCTTCACTCCTTCTATAGATGGAAAATAAGACCTTCTAGTAGAAACGTAAAAGTGTTAATGGACTCACAATTTTACCAATTTCACGTGTGGAATCGCGGTTTTACTACGATTTGACCTCAAAAATGTTTTTACATGTGAGTTGACTAAGAATGTGCTTACCAACTCATAAAATCGTAGAAACATACGGGTTAACTCGCGATTTTGACAACTATGTGCCTAAGCATCAACTTTGACCAATATGGCAATTGAAAGAATATTGACCTTTTTGTCCAATTAAAACCATAAGCATAATGGATTCTTTTCACTTTGTTTGGATGCTTTCCCATAGGCACATCTACTATAGATTGTAATTGGTGAAGTATATCATTACCACAATATTCTTCAAGGGCTTTACGATTATCACACATTACATTGAATTTTAAGCTGCATCTCTAACGATGGTCATTCAATAACCACATTCTATGACCAACATACCCAATCTTACTGTTAAGCCTTATTGACGGTGTTTAGTCTTTGCATACCAGACAAGCACTGTAGCCTTTTGTACTCCACCCAGACAAGTTCTCATAAGCAAAAAGGTCATTGATGGTCCACAACAAAGCGGCATGCATTTTGAAAGAAGACTTCAAATATACATCATATGCCCATAATCCATTAACCTAAAGATCCTTCAGGTCATCGATTAGAGGTTGCAAGTAGACATCAATCTCCTTCCCTAGTGCTTTCGGTCCTGGGATTAACAATGGCATCATTAAGAACTCTTTCTTCATACACATTCAAGGTAGCAAGTTATATGTAAGTAGAACCACATGCTACATAATGTATGATTGGCTCATAGATCTAGAGGGATTAAAGCCGTCACTAGCTAGCCCTAACCTAACATTGCGAGAGTCCTTGGAAAACTCAAGGAATTCAATGTCAAAATTGACCCAAGATAGCCCATCTATAGGATGACCCATACAGTTGTCTTGTTTTTTATGTTCCTCTTTATGCCAACACATTTTTTAAGCAACTTTAGCATTCATGAAAAGGTGTTGCAACCTTGGTTTCACAGGAAAGTAACGCAAAACCTTTTAAGGAATACCCTTCTTAGATCCACCACACACCTTATACCTTGGGGTACCACATATGGGGCATTGTATGAGGTGCTTATTACTACCCCAAAACAAGCAATAGTCATATTTGCATGCATGAATATAATGGCAGCACATGGCCAATCCCCGTAAGTACTTGTTTGCATGATAGTATGACTTAGGAAGAGACTCTCCATTAGGGATCATGTCATGAAGAAGTTAGAGAAGCATATCTAAAGACTTATTACTCCACTTGTTGTATACTTTTAAGTGAAGTAGCTTCACAATAAATGAGAATTTTGATAACTTACACCCTAAATAAAGCTCTTATTGCGAGTCAACTCTTAGCCCATCAACAAAATTGGGTAGGAAATTAAATCCATCCATAGGAGTTGGACCTTTAGCTTGATTGTCAATAAATGCCTCTAAATCTTCTGGCATCTCATCAAGTCTGTCAATGTCGTCGTCATTTTCCTCATTGAACCCCTCACTTCTATTTGTTCTAAAATCTTATTCTTCATGACGTATTCTACCTTGAGTTCTCCTTGGAAATTTAAATGGTCGACTCCTCACCATAGTATATCCAACAATGGTAAGTTACATCTATCCCATTAACAAGCAAGTGTGCTCTTATTACAGTCATAGTGTACGAGGATACGTTTAAGCATTTCCTACATAGACAACTTAACCTATTGTCCATTCCATACTTTATGCACAAGTATGCAATAAAAAACTCTACACCTTGTAGGTACTCTTCACTTTCAATATTACAATTCATCTAACTCTTATCCATAACTGTAAAAGAATCCCCTAGCAAATCAAAATGAAAAATTGTTTTACAATAAGATTGTTGGGGAAAAAAGTGCAATCAATAATGTTTAACATGCATTTAATGAAAACATAAGTTCTTAAAAGGTAAACATATAATTAACTTTATTTTAAAGTAAATTAGACTTGAAATGATAAACATATAAGCATTTAAATTGCGAACATATAAATTTACTTAGTCTGGAAATATAAGGGCCCTAAAAAGGTTAAAATAATGCTTTCTAAAAGGACTTGAGTGGTTGAAGCAGATTAAGGACTCATCGAAAATGTAATTCTATTGCTAGAAGTTAACCACCAGGTTACAAATGGGCACTACTGCTGTTGGAGCTAGACTGAAATCCCACCTAAAGTATTTGCCATGAAAGCTAAAGAATTAGTGAAAATGCTATAGAAAACATAAGTTGGGCTCGCTCAAAATGCAAATAAAACTCCCATATGTACAACAACAAAAAATCCACATTAAGTCAAAGATCAAGTCAACATTGTAGATATATGTCGTATGCTACAGACACGACATTGAGAATGATATCTAATAAATTGGACTAAAAACATCTCATCTTTCACTTATTATTCTTCTTCAATTCAAAGAACTATCAAGCTTACAACATGAGCTTTATCAAACAAGATGAAGCCAAGGCATCAAAAAAATCATACATTACACTTCAAATAGAGGAGGATGCAACAGCATAGGTTTTTGCAATTCTCCGAGTTCAAATAATCTATTGACAGTGCATCAGAGGTTAACAAAAAATAAAGGAAAAAGAAAACAAAGAGTGAGATTGACCATTCACTACTTTAATAAGGAATAACATGGCATTTGATTTCTTACCTCTGGAACAAATGAAAAAGGTAAGCTAAACAAAGTTCAACTGCCAAGTGACAGAACTTCTCTTCCTCCAAAAAGTTCTCAAGGTAACTTTTGACAAGTGACTTAACTTCCTTATAAGATAACCAATGAAGCCATTGCAATATATATGCATTTTCATCCACTCACAATGGAAAAAATAATAATATGAAAACACAACTAGATTTAGGTCCAAGTTAACACTGCCTTTTCTAGACTTCTATGCAATAACTAAAGTATATAACTCAACATGTTCTAATCTATTGAGACTAAAGCCAAGAAAGAGAATAAATATGACATAAAGTGTAGATGAAGCCTTATTGAATGGAAGACCCACTCTCTTTAAACACCCTACAAAGGTAAGTCATCATAGCTTTACCTTTTGATGAAATGACTGAGATAAAGGTATAGCTATAACCATAAGGAGACAATAATGCTAGTCTAAGACAACAAAGATGAAGCATTGCTAAACCCCTTGCCAATCCAACTTACTGTCTAAGCATTATTGTTATTGTGTTTAGGCACAATGTCAAAACCAAATGCTAATGCTCATAGTTATGCCTCTATATACAAGATATGAATATGTATTGCTATAAGGAAATACACCACAAGCCAACATAGCAAAAAATCTTAATCATACATAGCCTCATTGAGAACTGCCAAAACTTGCTTTGGAAGAGCTAATACTTATGTTGTAGCTTCATTCCCAACTTCTACACCTAAAACAATTTTCAATTGTAGCCACATGGATAAGGAATGGGGCATAGTCCTCTATATAGGTAAGGTTTTTATGAATTCAAAAGATGTACATATTATTTAAGAAGCCACACTTAAAATCAAATGGCATTGTGATGATCATAAAAGAAATAATAACAATCGCCTTCACTGATCAGATAATTTAAAGGAAATGCACAAGTATCGGGTTGATGATATGCATTGATGTTTACTAGTGATGCATATAGCCCAGCAGCCCGCTCATATAGTGCAATAAGAGTCCCCACAAATCTAGGATTCACTTCTTGCACAGTTATAGTTATGGATTCTCAATCATCAGCATAAAGTGCAGACCTTGATCCCTACAAAAGCCCAATAATCATTAACATAAAGTGAGGATAATTAATGCTTCAATGATGTCTTCAAGCCCATTATTTATTTACCTAATGAGGAATGTCTATTTAAAAAATGTGGCCTCACTTATGCCCTACCTAAAGCATTCCAAATAGATAATCTCCACAAGTGACACCTGGTTCAAGCTCCCAATCATGACCAGGTGGTCTATCACGGAGGATTTCTATTAATGTTACAATGAAATTGTAGACATCCTCTCTCAATTGTTGAATGTAGTTGTATCACATATACAAGATTCATGAATGCATAAGAACAGTTTCATGAAAATAGATGTACTCTAAAACTCGAAACCAAAAATACAGTCTTATGCATGTTGGTTTGTGCTCCCTTTGTTCTTGTAGACAACAAGGCCTTGATTCACCTACAACAAGACTAGACCAAACCATCAACCTCAGCATTATTAACATTAGGCAATCAATATATTTTCAAGAAAGGAATTTTTCCGGTGGCAGTTAGACTTAGCTAGCAAGACAGATAATTATGACTCTTTAATCCCAATCTCACTAGAAAATTCTTCATTTACTTCATTTCAAAGACTTAAAGAAACTCAATGTTTATTTTAACTTGAGGATTACATTGGCATAGTAAATGTGCAATCAAAGTTCATAATAACACTGTAAGGTATTGCTGCATTAGCACTTTAGCATTAACTCTTGAGGATTGCATTAGCACTTTAGTATTAACACTATAAGGTATTGTTGCATTAGCACTACAAAGGATGGAGGAGGTGTTCGAGCAGATGAAACTTGACAAAACCATAACACCTATTATCAAAATGCCATTATCCAATTTACAAAATAGAGCAACATAACACCACATAACGCCATAACACCTATTGTCCAAAAAAAACCATAACACCATAAAAACTCCATAATCAAAACAAAACAGAGTAGCATTACAACTACTTTGATGATTCAATTTTCTTGAAACCTATTAACCTAAAAATAAGATGATTTACCCAAAACATTTTCTTCAAACCCTAATTTTAGAGAATGCTCAGGAACAAAATCCTCACCTTGATACAAATAGAAGCCTATGGTTAGAAGATGATGGTTCCTTGCAGGTGATGATGAACGATTTCTAAGCAAATTTCGTCATTCCTCAAGCGGCTCCAATTGTTGACGTAATCGAAGAAGATAACGTTTACACTAGAGAAAATGTTTTTAGGGTGTAAATGGCAAGGTTGAGCACTATGGCCCATGTTGTTTTTCTCTTTTGACTGACTGCATAGTTTTTTTTTTTAATAATTTAAAATGTCCTAAAATCTAAAAAAAAAAATTATTAAAAAGAAAAATCTAAAATGTTTTTAAATTTTTTTATTAAGGAAAAAAAATCAAGTCTTACAATAAATAATTTATTAGTGAATTAGAGTTTATACTTTAAACTTTAGTTATAAACGTCACTAATAATATATTTTGTGCGACGTTTAACAAACGTAACTAAGATACATTGGAATTGGCGACGTTTGTAAAATATACAAACATCACCAAATGCAAAAATTCCTGTAGTGTGGGAAGTGCATTTACTCTCTCATACTTATCTTTTGTGGAAATCAACACGGAAATCCGAGTTAAAGGAGGTTAGGAACTTTTAACTTTATTTTGAGAAATTATGTGCTGAAATGGAATGAGACATGTTGGCATGAGAGAGTGGAGCTTGGAGCTAAAATGGACCTTGAGGGTTTAAGCCTAAAATACTCAATTATGAAAACCGAAGTTATTAAATTGAAAAACCTCTATTTTTTCCATTTAGTGCCTTGCTTTAAGTTGTATAATAAAACAAGTTCAATAATATTGATTGTGCTCCTCCTAATCTTACAACCTTATGTCTATCCATGCTTTCAAGCTACCACATTGATCCTTTTGAAGTTTATTTTGGGACATCTAAAGATCGTATTTGATTTAATTTTTTATCCAACATTATCTTACAAAAGCAACCAATTATTTTTGAAAATAAAACTATTTTCTAAAATTTTAGGCTCACTTCCTAAATTAGAGTGCCTTTGACCGGTAAGATTTAGGTGCGAAAATATGCTTTTATGTGCTATTAAGTAGTATTAATCATTTTACTTTTGGAGATACCGAATAAGTATTTTGTCTATGATCATTGGTATTGTTATTTACTATTATTATTTATTATCATTATTTAGTTAGGGTAGCATTTCATTAAGGAAGGTGATCAAGATGGATTTTCATTCATTTATAGAAAATTTGAATTCTATTTCAATGATGTGTTGACTTTGCTAATATATTGGAGATTTTAGTTTACTTGGAATTGCCAAGGTTAAAGACTTTTTTTTTTTCCCGGAGGGGGGGGGGGGGGGGGTTTATTTTGTTATTTATTAATGTCTTAATTTGTGATTTTACTAATCTACCTTTTTTGTCAATTGCATTTAAATATGTTCTATGACTGTATGTTTTGATTATAATGTTATCACCTATAATTTATAGCAATTAAATTTATTTAATGATAATTGAATTACCTTATATAAGTATCCCCTATAGATAAGAAATAATATCTTCTCTTAATTTTTCTATGATTACGTGCAAAAACTTTTTTTTTTTATCATCATCGTTAGTTGTTATAATTATGTCTAGTTACTCTTTTATTATTAATGATTCAACTCACTATGAGGATGCAGTGAGACAATTATTTTGCTTTTGGAATTAAATTTGTAATAACTATTAATAAGGCTACTAGAACCATTATTATTATTTATTGTCTTTATTTTATCATCAAGCATTACTATCTTTAGGGGAGGTGATCAAGATGGTTTCTCTCTTCTTCTTTTTTTTTTACATATTCATTATGAAATATTTATATTTGTGTTTGTCCTTTCACATAATTACTTATAATATTCTTATTTTCTTGTTATTACTTTATCCTTTATTATTTTCCTAAATTGTGATTTTACAAGTAAACTCGTCTTGGTCAATTGCATTTTAATTTGCTTTTATGACCATGTTTTAATTATAAACTTATTGCCTGTAACTTATAGCTATGGGAGTTATTTATTAATAACTAAATTACCTTATATAAGTATTCCCTATAGGGTAAGAATTAATATGTATATTATATGAGATAAGGATTAATATATTCTATGAATTTATTATATAATTAGATATATATACATCAACCTTCTATTTATTATGTTTTCTATAAAGTAAAAGGGTAAAAGAAGTATATAAATGTAAAAGGTAAATTAAAGGATAATATAAAGGAAAACAAAAGATAATATACATGTGGTAGAGTAAAATATTGAATTCGAAAGGAAATAGAGTGTATAAAAGCAAAATAAAAATATTTACTATCTTATAACTACATTGAGCCCAAGATTCTACCTACTCTCTTCACATGTCACCATCCTATGAATTTATTGCCTAAGGTTTCTATAGGTCGTAACCTAATGTTATCAATTATAAAAACTATTGCTATAAGCCTAAATTCTAATGATCCTCAACCTAAGCTTCTAAGTCATAAACTTAAACTCTAATAGATCATATACTTAAGTTATATGGATTGCAAGCATATACTCTATTGGTTATAAACCTAAGTAGACATACATTCCATTGATCATAAACTTAAGCTCTAATACCACTTAAGTTATAATGCTCCGAAACTTAGGACATCACAATTCGCAATGTGTCATTACAAAATAGTGAAATGTTAAGGCTCTTAATTTATCTAAAATCATAGATATTTTTTAGTGTCCACGGAATAAAATAACTCATCAATTTTTTCAAATATCACATTGAAATATATTCGATTTATTTGATAGTATACATAACTCCAAAAAATTTTAAATAATTTATAATCTAACCTAATTTAATCAAAAGCAAACTTATATCCGCCTATTTTATTTGTATGTTTTGATGTTCTAACACTGAACCCGCTCCTAAAGTCTTGTAGCTAAAAAAAAAAAATAAAGAATAGGCCAACCTAGTACATAAATACCTAAACAAATACGCATGCCACAACATTTACAATATACACACACATTTGATGCAACGGATAATTCACAATCAGTTCATTACTTATCTTTGAATTAGCCAGTAATCAATATAAGGGTACTCATGATCTCGTCACACTGTATATTATATATATATAGATATAAGTCTTAGGTTGGGAACCACTACCTTCAATTCTAGCTTTCTAAATAGTATCGAGAATTGCCACTACGGGCCTTAATACCCCTAAAATTGACATTTCCAAGCCTAATTCTATAACTATTAGAGAATCTAAACAAGTAATTCCTTCAAAGATTATAAACTTACTTGTTTCAATCGCTTTAACCAATCTCAATTTCACTAGAACTTGCAACTTGCTTTAACGCTATCATACTAAAAACCCCCAAACTATAATCAACTCTCCTTAAAATGAGAAAATTTCACTTCAAATTAATCAAATTTAAGGCTTAACTTATAGATTTAATGTTGAGTCAAGCAAATTTGTATCATAAATGCAGAGTTTATTGATGAGAGTACTAAATAGTTTTCTCTTTAGTAGAGAGAGAAAGATTTTTCTTGTGAGAAATTAAGTAACTAAAATAGAAACCGATAAATAAGGTTCTTTTATTGCATTTATAGCTTCCCTTATAAAAATCTAAAATACACTTATCATTAAAATCCTTATTACTTTGCTTGCCCTTGTACATTTTTTTTCCCTCAAATATTACAAAAGCAGTATTTTTTTGCCAGCTTTTCTACAGATGGTCGTGCCTATGAAAACTTTTTGTTCTTTCTCTATTTATGCACTCCCAAACATGTTTGCAGCCATAAACACCCTCAATAGAAGCTACTATCCTGGCCTTAAAGATTAGCCTTGACCAACTAATTTTACCCCGATAAGCAAACGTGTATAAAGATATATACTAGGTTTGGGTACTTCCTATTTCACTTTTGACTCTATAAATATTTGGAAGAAATCTTCCACTTAACACAATTGGACATTAAAATATATATGAAATATTGTGCTTTCGCTATATGTATACTGCAAGTAAGGAAATATAAGCTAGCTTCAAGATATACAGGGGTGCCAACGGTTTCAACAACAAATGTTCTAAATGCGTACAATAATTTCTCTAGAAGGTACTAGTTTAGATGGCTTACATTGACGTGAGAGTTCTATATGATAAATGATACAGTAAATGATATGGTAGCTAGTAAATGATATAGAAATATAATGTGTACAACAACATTATTTGATCTTTATGGTATGCACTTATAAAGTACAAAAATAATTTTTATAACTATATTGTGAATTACATTTTACAACTATAAGGCATATTTATGCAGCATATAAGTTACAGATGTATAATAAAGTAATTATCAAAATATGTAATAATAATATATGAATACGTAAATATACAATCACTACAATAAAAATGGAGAAAAGCCAGTAGATAACATGTAAAAGAAGAGATTTTCATATTTGCAAAAGTATTTACAAAAAAAAAAATGATCACATATTATAAATTACAACAATTTAATTATCACATTAATGTTATGTGGCAATTGCATCCTCACAATTACTATTTGTGAGAAACTGATTGCCACATAAGTCAGTATGTGGACTTCCGATCCTTGCAAATAGTAAAAAACAATACGACCACCAACAACGTAGCCTTTTCCCCAATTTGTTACACTTCCCGTGCTTGCATACTTAGTTATACAGACACTCTCTCTCCCTCTCATTTCAAAACAGTATCCAAGGCTCAAGGAGAAGATGAAACATCTTGTTGTTGCCGCCGACCAGGAGGTTTTTTTTTTTTTTTTTTGGGGGGGGGGGGTGGGCGGGGGGGCGCCATCAACCAGGACCCTATAGTATGTAACATCTTCATCACGTTTCTCTCTCTTTCTCATTGTGTTGGCATTTAATAATTTCAAAACACTACCCATCGATCCTGGGTTTGTTGTTATGCTCAAGGATAAAGGAACCATAAAAGTTGAGACATGTAGTGTATGCAATTGATTCGTGGAGATATTGCGTCTGTTCATTTTCTTTGGTATGTACGTTATCGGTTATATGTTTAGCGGTCTTGTGCTTGGTGATGACTTCTAGAAAATATAGGTGAAATTAGTGATATCGATGGGGAGACTATATGTTTATTTTCTTATACCATGTTGAAGGCAGTATTCAAAACCCCAATTTCACAATTATTTACCAAAAACATGCATCCATGGTGATAACTATATATTAGTTTCTTTCACTTCGTGTTATCAACCCCCAACAACTTAAAAGTATGAGCTGTAACATGTATTGGTGAAATTTATGAAGCCTTTATTTATTTTAGTCATCATTTTTGCAAATTTTGTTTATGCTGGCTGGAATATTTGCATTCAATTGTATTGAGGTGAGTATTATCGTTTCAAATTTTTTTGTTCATCGTTGTTTATTGTAAATTGAAAATTTTGAACTTGGTGACTCTTATTAGGAGACAAGAGAATAAAGGTGGAAACTTTATGTGTTTTTTGGTTATTTGCAATTTTTTTTTTTTTCTGATTGGAGTACAACAAACTGAAGTTGCATTTCTTCGTTTTTTTGTTTTTCTTTTGTCTTTCTTTCTTTTTTTTTTTCTTTTTTATTGATGTTTTCTTAATCCCCTAAGAATTTTTAGAACAAAATCCTTATAAGAAGAATGGTGTTTCACATCATTTTCATCTAGATGGTGTTGAAGGATTTTTTTGTTTTTCTGGACTGTTCTTGATTATTTTGATGAGCTTAGATATAAGAAATTTTGTTTTATGTTTGGCACTATCCTTTGCAATGAAACCTTTATGTTATTACAAGTGGAAGAAAACCAATGTTTCACGTAACCGAAGGGAGTATGCTGGCGTTCGATACTTCATTCAACTCTATAACAATTATTCTACTTTAGTAAAAAGAAGTAAGTTATCAATGTGCTGTTTTAAAACACGTACGTGCCATCTAAAGGGCCAAAAGACCAATCAAATTTTGTGTCTTATATTTTCAGCTAAGAAAGGAAGAGAAATGGCAGGGAAGATGACTTCTTCCTCTCTTTCATTGCTTGTACTTGATGCATTTCAAAGTTGCAAGCCTTTCAAAGAGAACCAGGCACAGATGCAGGATTGTTATATTGGGAGTTCAATTTTCCTTTTATTTTCTCCATACTAATCTTATTTATAAAATAAATTCACTTCTTCACAAAAGTTATTGTACATATTAAAATATATTTATATATTAAATATGTAATCAAGTAAAAAACGTAATATTATAAAAATAACTATTGAATTCTTGATAATCTAACAAATGCGAAAGACATTTATACTTGTAATTTTCATTTATAGGATTTTTTTTATTAGAAATACAAAAAAGCAAGGTACATAGTATCATAATGTACCATAAAATGCCTTGTGGTAGTAAAAACTATTATAGAATGACTTGTATATGTATAAAAGAATTTTGAAATAGGCTGTTTTAAGAAATCCTTAATTTATTTATAAGACATTTTATGATTAATATTGTAAAAATTATATTTTTTTAATTAAAAAATTTATCAAATTTGATGTGATACTAACTAACCGAACACCATATAATATTTTATGGGAGGTCTCAACAAGAAAATTTTAATTTCAAGAAATTACTTTAGGATTCTAATAAATCATTAGTTATAAATGAAAGAAATAATAAAAAGAAGTTTAAATAGCCCATGCATCACACAGTAGAAGAAAATAAAAAAGAAAAAAGAAAAGAAAAAACGAGATTAAAGAGACAAGTGCTATAAATGGAAAGGAGACAAAAGGACAACCGAAATCCAAGGGCAAGAGCTTTTTTTAAGCATTAAAAAGAAAAGCAGACCCTGGGACTAAATCCCCTGATTTCTATTAGACAAGTTCCATGCCTTATCCATTTGGACAACCACATATGCATCACAATATTTCATTTTAGCTATTTATTTATATTATACACTTTTTTCTCACTATACCAATAGAATTCTATAGACTGTGAACTATTCTAATAATAAATGTCTTCTCCTCCTCAATCAGCATAATATAATAATAAATGCTATTTGGTGACTTTTAAAAAAAATTATATTAAAAGGTAATAAATTTTATCGGATAGAATATTATATTACCTAGTAACTTTATATTTACTACACTTAAAAACTTTTATTAAATATATATAAATTTTATCCAAAAGAGAAAAAGTTTGTAACTAATCCTTTTATAAGTTTACTACATAAATCTAGTAAGAAAAAAAAAATCTAATAAGTTGCCACTGGGGACTTAATATAGCACCATCTTAAATACTATCTAAGGGAATTCAAATTACTACTATAATTGTTATGCACTTTTGTTATTTTATTTGCAAGTGATATGATGTTAGATGCCTTACTTTAATCTAGGATATTTGTACTATTTATTACTAGTGCATAACTTAGTATCCCACTCTCTCCAAGATGCTCGGTATATCTCAATAACAATGTCTCCCACTAACTATCATGCTCTGTAAATCCCACTAAATTTGATATGATGTCCACTTCATTTTGTGTTTGTCTACGTGAGAAACAAGAGGTTTCCCTTTTTACTTGACTAATCTTCGGGAGTTTCTAATATTAGAAACAATACGTTTCTAATATTAAAATTTTATATTTTCTACCTGTGGAGTTTCTATATTATAATAATATTCACTTTAGTACTTTTTCCTTTGTTTATAATTATCCAACCGTAGAAAAGTTTAAAAAAAAGAAAAAGAAAAAAGAGAGTGATGAGATGCTGTAATGGAAGCAATACTTTTTCCTTTGTTTATAATTATCCAACCGTAGAAAAGTTAAAAAAAAAAGAAAAAGAAAAAAGAGACAGAGTGATGAGATGCTCTCATGGAAGCAATAAAAGAGATTCCGAAGATAGTGATTGTAACTAAACGTATAACCTCTACGACAGAGCGAGAGCACAACCATTGAATTTTAGGTGCCGACGAGAGCGACCTTCGATATGTTAGCTTTTGTATGATTAGATGTCTAGTCTCGCCAAAACAGTTCTTCAAAGTATTTAGTTGTCCGTTGTTTTTGGATTACGAGCATCTGCGAACTATTCTAATAATAAATATTTTTTTCTTGTCTCAATAAATTATGCAAGTAATTTTTATTTATTTGGTGGTGGGGGGTGGTTTGTTTGGTAAATTTAAAATAAGAAATTAAAAAATAATAAATTTTATGAGATAAAATATTATTTTATTAAGTTATAATAAAAGTTAGTATCTCTATTGAGAAATGTTTAGTACATATATATAAATTTTACTAAAAGAGAAGAAAAAATTAGTAACTAAGTAGTACAATAACTCCAGGAATAAAAGAAGTGCCGTTTCTAAGTTAATCTGTAAATTAGTTCATGGTTATCCTTTTTTTTTTTCTTTCCCTTAGAAAATATAATATTAACTATAACCAAGTTCATAGGATTGTTGAATTTTATTAAGATGCTATTGATTGCTTCAGCAGTTTGGTAATTAAAAAAAATCTGGAAAATATTTCCAACAACGAATACAAACTCACCAAAGAGAAACACGTCTTAGGAAGTGGTAAAATCATCAAACCTTTGCTTTAGAAAAAATTTCTCTGAGGGTCCAGCAGAACTTTGTGAAAAAATAAAAAATGCCTTACCCTGAACGTTTTCCATGCATGGCTTTCACCTTTGTTTTCACCCTCCTGCAAGTAAGGT
Organism: Laguncularia racemosa; assembly: GCA_037954665.1. Lineage (NCBI taxonomy): Eukaryota > Viridiplantae > Streptophyta > Magnoliopsida > Myrtales > Combretaceae > Laguncularia > Laguncularia racemosa. Next base: position 2,809,823 of record JBBMOL010000032.1, on the reverse strand, counting down.
ACTTCTTCATTTGTGGCTTTATTCCCTCTTCATATGATTATATAAACCTTGGATTGTGCAACTGAAAAATGCACACAAGTCAGTTGGTAATTCCAGTCATTTCCATTATCACACTCACATATATCAAATCCTCTGATCCAAGACATGGCAGCCAATGTTCCACCTGCTCCCAGGATGCGTCGGAGGGCTAGCGACCGCGGTCGGTTCTTCGCTGCCTCCGAAGACACTGCAATGATGAAGCAGATTCAAGCATCTCATACGCCTGATGGTCGCATTGTTGATGTTAATCCGATTCTCAATGTTATAGAGGGCATTTTTCGTCATGCTGATACTAACATCAATAGTGTTCTCAATGTATTTCCTTTCCTTTAAAAAATCTGTCAAGTATTGCGGCATAATTTAAACTAAGCTTGATGCATTCTAAGTCTTTTTATACTGAAGTCGGTGGCTGACTCTCTGCAGGACAAACATGAACAGATGGATTTGATTGAAGAAGCTAATATGGCTGCCTTCGAAGGCATGCATGAAGCCTTATCATTCATCATACACAAAATCTCATGCGAGGTCATATTTTTTCTTGAAACCAAATTTGCTACGCATCGTCATATCCAGTAGTCAATTCTACTGAGACAATTGGACATGAAAATAAAAAACATGGAAAATGGTTTGACTTTTCTACAAGGAAAACTATTTTCCTTACTGTCTATTGTTGCTTTCTATGCCTTTTAACAATCACTACTAAAGACCGGTCTCTACCTTTGTCACCATTAAAATCTACAAGCATCTATTGTGTCTTGAAATTATTATCATAATATTGGATAATTAGAGAGATTTGATTATAACATATATCAAAAACAGTCTGCAAAATGTTTTGCAGAACAAATGCATCCTTATGTTAAGTTGTTTGTTGCTTCATTGTTTAAAGTTTCACAAATCACAGTCCTAGGTTTGCTTGTGCATGCCCAACAAATGCTACTTTTTGTTGGTCATGCGCATAGTACGTGTGATGATAATGCCATTTTATTGTAGATATCATGCAAGTGTTCAGGAGGAGGAGATACACATGTCACTACCACGGCAATATTCAACATGCTTTCAACCTATTCTTGGGATACCAAGGTAGTGCTGGCCTTAGCAGCCTTCGCTGTAAACTATGGAGAATTTTCTCTCACCTCTCAACTCTGCACAACAAATTTCCTAGCCAAGTCCATTGCTTTCCTTAAGCAGTTGCCTGATATCCTAGAGCATTCCACCTCCCTCAAACCACAGTTCGATGCACTCTACACTCTTATCGCAGCCATGATGAATGTAACCAAGTGCATTGTCATGTTTCGCGAGCTACCTGCTCAATACATTTCGGATGAAACACCCCCGTTGTCTGTTGCCATGTCATATATCCCTACTGCAGCCTATTGGACCATCCGAAGTATTGTCACTTGTGCCTCACAGATAGCAAGTTTTATAGGCCTTGGAAATGAGTAAGCTCTTCACTTAATTAAGGCCAAGACATAACAAAATTAGATTCTTAAACTAACTTTTTTTTCTTCCAATGGTATTGTAGCTATATGCCAGCAACTGCAGAGGCATGGGAACTATCTAGCTTGGCTCACAAGGTCAATAGCATACATGATCACCTGAAAAATCAAATAGATATATGTCACCGGCACATAGGTAAGATAAAAACCAGCATGTTGGAAATCTTATGAGTTAGAACACTTGCAAGCTAACCTTTATGTATTGTGTAATGCTACGACTCTTCAAGGTTATATCGGTCATTATCACAACAAAATTTAAGAGTGGCATTTTTAGATAAGTTGATCGTGAAGCTAAATTCAACATAGTACTAGTGTTGAATTTAGTTCCATAATCAAATCAAACAAAACTTTTAAACTTTCAGAACAGTTGGTTACGGAGCTACATTCAACAGTAACTAAACTTGAAAAATTTATAGCACTACTTGCAATTGCTCAATCATTCAACATTTGGATCAAAGGCAAAAGCACACGTTTTGAAAAATGCATCTCTTATGATTCAAGCAGACTTTCATGTTAATATAAAGAGCGAAGGGCCAGTTGAGAATTGCTATGATGTTTGGATTTCTTATATGTACAATGACCGGATAATGTCTTCCTTAATACAGATGATAAAAAATATTTGGAAGCTTATCAGATGCTGATACGCCTCTTTGAGACAATCCACATGGACAACATGAGGATCCTCAAGCAACTAATCTACCCCAAGGATGACATTCTACCGCTGCTGGATTGCACAACCAAGACAAGGGTTCGTTCTAATTCCCACGTCTTGCACACTAACTTGATTCATCAACACTTAATTTGGCTGACTGAGTTTTTTCTCATTTGCAATGAGCAGTTTAGCATTGATGTTCTCAGGAGAAAGACCGTCCTACTTCTTATTTCAGATCTAGATATTTCAAATGAAGACATTGAACTGATTGATCAGATGTACAAAGATGCTAAAGGAAGGCCGGAGATTCAATATGAAATTGTTTGGCTTCCAGTTGTAGACATTGATCCAAGATCTCCTGCGTGGGATAGGATTTATCAGGAGAGATTCGAAGAGCTGCAGAATAGGATGTCATGGTTCAGTGTCCTCCATCCTTCACTCATTGAGCCACATGTCATTAAATACATCAAAGAGGTTTGGAATTTTTCAAAGAGGTTGATTGTAGTAGCACTAGATCCACAAGGAAAGGTGGCAAGCCCAAATGCACTCCACATGATGCGTATATGGGTGAATATGGCTTTTCCTTTCACCAAGGAAAAGGAAGATACACTATGGAAGTCAGAATCATGGAGATTGGAACTTGTTATCGATGGTCTTGACGTGAATATACTCGATTGGGTAACATTTCTCTGCACCTAGAATTCAGAATTGGATTTCTTTAATGCAAATCACTTAATATGTAATCATGCTGCATAGTTTTTTGGTGCTGTAATATTTTTTACCTTGTAGTTTATTAAAAAATAAAAAATAAAAAGCTTCTACCTCCTAAATCTATATGGGGATTATCTTCCAATTAGTGGGATACCTCAACCAACTAAAAGGTTAAGATAGTTAATATCCGGTAAGTTTTGCATCCACCATTATTTGATCTAAAAGCACAAGCCAGTTGGATTAGATTTCCATGACTTAGTTGTAGCCATTAAGTATACAGCTTCATCAAATTGGTGGCAAATGAATTTGTAAGGGTTCGAATGTAGGATATTTTGCTTCGATATTTTGATAAGTTTTAGAACCATAAACTGATATAGACTTAACATATTGTGACATTCACTGAAACCGTCAGTCATTCAAACTACACCAAACAGTACCGCGTATAACAGACTACAGTTGATTCCCACTTGCTTTCTTATTGTTCCATTTCATCAGATGTCAGAAGGAAAGTACGTATGCCTATATGGAGGAGAGGATATGGAATGGATCAGAAAATTTACTATTGCAACGAAAGCTGTGGCTAAGGAAGCAGGGATTCGACTGGAAATATGTTATGTAGGAAAGAGCAATGCCAAAGAGAGAGTGCGTAAGAACATGGCCGCCATCTTGTCTGAAGGCCTCAGTTACTGTTGGAACGATCTCACAGTTTTCTGGTTTTTCTGGGCTAGACTTGAGAGCATGCTGCATTCCAAATTACAGCATGGAAAGGCCATTGATGAGGATCACATAATGCGTGAAGTCATGACGATGCTTAGCTACGACGGAAGTGCAACAGGATGGGCTATATTTTTCAAAGGAGCGACTCCTGATATGGCTAGAGGTAGGGACGACAATCTCCTAGATGCAATGGAAAACTTTGGTCAGTGGCGACCTAGAGTCGATTCGGTGGGTTTTCTTCCTGCAATGCAGGAGCATTTAACAAATCTTCAGACTCCGCACCACTGTAATCGCTTGATTTTGCCTGGCATCGATGGTGGGATTCCTGAGAAAGTTGTTTGTGCCGAATGTGGCAGAGCAATGGAGAAGTTCCTTATGTATCGTTGCTGCACCGAATAGGGAATGGATGCCTAATTATAGGTGTATCTTATTATACCTATGTTTTACTTGTTTAGAGGTTTGATCGGCGAAAGAAATATGTCCGTACAATGTCTTCCTACAATGCTCGATGGTTACTGGTTTGGTGGGTCCAAGAGTACTATTTGGTAGTACGTGTTTATTTAAAATTGTATGAACTAGTGTGCTTGTAGTAGAAAAAACCTTTGTTATCTACTAAGGCTTGTTTGTGTGAATAAGTGGTATCATCCTCTCCATTTTGGGATCTTATTTGCACCTTCTCTTAAGTTCATATGCAAAACGATTTGATTGATTTCATGAAAAAAACCAAAAAAAGGAATCCTACGACATCCGAATTCATAAGTTCTTTTCCGTGAATTTAGTGGGACGTTAAAAAAAAAAAGATAGAATATAATTTTTTAATTAGTATTAAGAGATAAAGTCGGAAACGGAACACTGCAGCCTCTATAGTTCAGTTGTAGAGCGGCAGCCCTTCTAAATTCGATCCTGCATGGAGGCATGTTATGCTTTTCGGTTTCTTCCAACTCCCACTCATCAATGAAAGCAAACAAGACACTTTTTGCATATTATAGATGTGCCCTATTTTATTCCGACGTATATTATTTATTAATGAAAAATCTATGTTTCTATTGGTCATGTTGTCAAAAAAGTTGAAAAAGCAAGAAATTATTTTATGAAAAATAAATTGTCACAAATTTAAAAACCTTAGTCTAGGTAAAGAATCCCCATAAATATTATTTGCGACAAAAGAATCCCCACAAATACTATTTGCGACAATTGCATTGCTACTTCTAATGCCACGTATGTAATTTTCCTTTTTTCCTGTTTTTTTTTTTTCCTTTCATACCACGTAAATGATAAAAAAAGTACTTGTCTCCTTTTTCCCTCAAAATTTTCCATTCATCCTTGTCTTCTAGCATAAAGACTCCTCTTTTTCCTCACTCTATTAAGTCTGTTTCTTACTCTTTCGATCTCTCCTCTCACTCTCCCGGACTATATTGAGAAGTTTCCTAAGACACAAAATATAGAAGAGTCACAATAGAACATAAATGAGGTCCAAATGAAGGGGTAGAATTACTAAATGAATATGAGTAGTGGCTAAGACCCATGGCATAAAGGATGCATTTTCTATAAGATCTTGAAATCTCAGCTATCTTATAATCTCTTTTTCTCTCTTTATCTGTTCTCGATTTTGTGTGTAGCTGATTTTGAATAACAAAAGTTGCGACTTTGATGTGTCATGTGTGCAATTATCTAGTAAAGGTATATTTTCCCTCTCTTTCTCTCTCTATTTGTCTATTAAATATTGTTATAAACAAGAGATACAACAAAAATAAGGAGAAAAAACGGTTTAGAACTTTTGACAAACACGTTGTGGGCGAAGTGGAAAAACAGAGGAATTGTAGCAAATTCATTTACTTGAGAACATCTTAAATACATATAAACTAATAACAACTAGCAAAAAAAAAAAAAAAAACAGGAGCATGTTCCTACATCTGAAAATGCTCCTAATACTAAGGATAAGATAATAACAAACTAATTGATTTATGCATTATTTCCTAACATACTTCTCCTTAATGCAAAAAATCTACAACAACTAATTTTTCTCTGAGATAAACAAATTTTTCTAAAGAGAGTGACTTTGTAAATAAATCAACAACTTGTTGACTTAAAGCACAATGATCCAGCTTGATATTCCCTACTGTAACCACCTCTCTAACAAAGTGATGACGGATATCAATGTGTCTAGTTCGATTATGATTAATAGGATTCTTGGTCATTGTAATGGTGGATTGATTATCACAGAAAATGGTTGTTACATCCTTCATCCGATGTCTCATATCCTCTAAGATTCTTCTTAACCATATTGCGTGACAAGCTGTAGCTATAACCGCCATATACTCAGCCTTAGAAGATGATAGAGCAATAGTGGCTTGTTTTTTTTAACACCAAAAGATGGCAATTGATCCAAGCATGAAGAGATAACCAGTATTACTCTTTCGATCATCAATAGAACCTGCCCAATCACTGTCTGAGAAACCATATAGCTCTATGCTACTAGTAAAAGAGTAAAAGTGGCCATAAGAACAAGTGCCTTTTAGATATCTCAACACTCTTTTAGCTGCACCATAATGAGTTCGGCTTGGATTCTGCATAAACCGTAACAAGAGGCTGGTAGCTTGCAAAAGATCAAGATAACTATTTGTGAGATACAGTAGACTTCCCACTAAACTACGATAAATCTTAAGATCTGCCCTTTCTTCCTCATCATTTGCATAATACTTATGATTTGCAATCGTTGGAGTTTTGAATGCATTGCAATCTTTCATGTTGAATTTCAGAAGAAGATCTTTCACATATTTGTGTCGTGAAATAAAGATTCCTACATCACATTGGCTCACTTCTAAACCCAAAAAATAACTCATCAACCCTAAGTCAGTCATCTCAAATTCAGTGACGCAGCGCGGAAAGCGTACAATAATACGAGGTCAATTCTAGGATTGGTCTCACGAACAAGCAAAGAATAATTCTGTGTTATTCCTTGAAAGACCTCAATTGCGCACAATCGAGAAAACAGATAAAACTATTCTCTAAAAGTGTATATCTCACAAAAGAATCAAAAGCTAACCCTAAAATAACCTAGCAGTTATATATAGTCCTTCCGGAAATAATTAACAAGGAAATAAAGACGTACACGTAGAAATAAATATATGTATAGACGTCCGTCATCTGATTTATACACGACCGTGTATGTCTCTATGGATTCTCCTGACACAACACACGGCCATGCCTTCTTGCCCTGTATGAGACCGTGTATGTCTCTATAGATTTTCCTAACACAACACACGGTCGTGCCTTCTTGCCGTGTATAAGGTCGTGTATGTTTCTGTGGGTTTTCTGACACAACACACGACTGTGCCTTCTGGCCGTGTATGTTTCTAGGAGCTTCTAGACACATTACACGGCCGTACCTTATAAAAGGCACGCCCAATCAACCCGTGTCAGCTATGATGCCTGCATCATTCAGCAATCATAATCCTCTTAAAATCTTCAATCAAAGAGGCACTATTTTCAAAATAAATCAAGTCATCCACATAAATGGATACAATCAATACCTCTTTCGCTCCTTGTGTTTTCACATATAGTGTGTGCTCACTTGCACTTTTTTGAAATCCATTTTTGATGAAATGCACATCAATCCTCTCGTACCATGCTCTCAATGCTTGCTTAAGCCCGTAGAGTGCCTTTTGCAATTTATAAACCTTAGTTTCTTCACCTATAACCTCATAACCTCTAGGCTGCTATACATACACTTCTTCCTCCAAGAAACTATTTAAAAACGTTGATTTCACATCAAAGTGATAGAATAGCCATTTATGATGAGCATCAACTCAAAGAAGTGTGCGAATGGTGTGTGTATGTATCCACGTGCAACCAGCCTTGCTTTGTATTTGTGGATAGAGCCATCAAGTTTATGCTTCAACTTGAACACCCATTTCAACCCAACTGTTTCTTTTCCCATAAGTAACGCATCAAGTTCCCATGTCTTATTTCTTTCCAATGCCTTCATTTCCTCTTCCATTGCTTCACGCCATTTGGTGTTTCCTATTGCTTCTTCAAAATCATTTAGTTCTTCAACTTATGCCATTTGACATCTTTGTGTTTGCTCATAAATTTCTTGCAATGATCCCCATTTCCGTGGAGATGAACTTGAGGAAGAGGAGCTAGATGATGCTAAACTAGAGGAACTTATATCTAAGCTAGGTGTGGAAGGATTTGAACCTTCAATTTCTTGCTCATTATTTGATTCATCTTCTTCTTGAAAAATGGCTGGACATTTCTGCATTTCATCCCAACTCCATCCACTCTTTTCATCAAATGCAACATCACAGCTTATTAGCAATTTCTTAGAAATAGGATTATAAAATCTATACCCTTTTGTTTCCATGCTATAAGCCACAAAAATACATTTCACACTATTATCATCAAGTTTATCCCTCTTTTGAGATGGCACCAAAACATATGCAACACAACCAAAAACTTTAAAGTGTGTTACCTTTGGTTTCCTCCCATGAAACGCTTCAAATGGAATTTGATTGTGCAATGCTGATGTTAGACTGCAATTCAACACATAAGCTGCTGTGTGTATTGCTTCAGCCCAAAAACTTTTGGGAAGACACTTTCCTTTCAACATACTTTTTGCCATCTCTACAAGACTTCAATTCTTCATTTCTGCTACCCCATTATGTTGAGGGGTATAGCTTGTTGTCAATTTCCTTTGACTGCCCATTTTCTCACAAAAGTTGTCAAATTCTGCAGAGACAAACTCTCCTCCTCGATCTATCCACAATACTTTAATTGCATTCCCACTTTGCTTTTCAGTGAAGCATTTAAATTTCTTAAAGATTGAAAAGACTTCTGACTTTTCTTTCATAAAGTAAACCCAAGTCATCCGGCTAAAATCATCAACAAGAACCACAAAGTACTTGTTATTGTTGAGAGAGGGAGTGTGCATCGGTCCACAAACATCTGCATGAATTAACTCAGTTGGTTTCGTAGCTTTTCTAGTGTTTCCTTTTGGAAAGGGATCTCTATGTTGCTTTCCCATCATGCAGCTCTTACAAACATCATTAACATGCTTCATTATAGGCAAACCTTGCACCAAATTATGTTTAGACAACAAATCTAAACTTGAAAATTCAGATGTCCATACCTTTGATGCCACAGCTAGCTATCACTTTTCAAGGAAGCTGCCAATGCCTTCTTTCCATAACCAAGATCAACTGATAACACATTATTTCTGGCATTAGGAACTTTGAGCAGCAAATTTCTCTTCCTTTTATCAGAAAATATAGCACACGAAAAATCTTCAAAAATTAATGAGTAACCTTCTCTTAAAAACAGCCCCATGCTCAACAAACTTGAGTCCAAATCTGTTACATAGAGGACCTCTTTAATGCTGCTGGTTCCATAAGAATTTAGCTTTACAATTCCTTTTCCTTTTGCTTCACGAATTGTTCCATCACCCATCTTCACTATTGTCCTAAACAATCTGTCCAAACTAGTAAACGACTCCAAATTTGCTGTCATATGATTGCTACAACCACTGTCCATATACCATACAATTGAATCCAAACCATCAGTAGCAATATAAGCAAGAAACAAACTTTCAGATTCATCTTATCTTTTTCTTCAGCAAAATTTGCTTGCTTTCCATGTCTTTCTTTCAATCGACAATACTTCTCTATATGGCCAACTCTATTACAATAATAACATTTGAACATACGGAAACTTTTAAACTTTCAGAACAGTTGGTTACGGAGCTACATTCAACAGTAACTAAACTTGAAAAATTTATAGCACTACTTGCAATTGCTCAATCATTCAACATTTGGATCAAAGGCAAAAGCACACGTTTTGAAAAATGCATCTCTTATGATTCAAGCAGACTTTCATGTTAATATAAAGAGCGAAGGGCCAGTTGAGAATTGCTATGATGTTTGGATTTCTTATATGTACAATGACCGGATAATGTCTTCCTTAATACAGATGATAAAAAATATTTGGAAGCTTATCAGATGCTGATACGCCTCTTTGAGACAATCCACATGGACAACATGAGGATCCTCAAGCAACTAATCTACCCCAAGGATGACATTCTACCGCTGCTGGATTGCACAACCAAGACAAGGGTTCGTTCTAATTCCCACGTCTTGCACACTAACTTGATTCATCAACACTTAATTTGGCTGACTGAGTTTTTTCTCATTTGCAATGAGCAGTTTAGCATTGATGTTCTCAGGAGAAAGACCGTCCTACTTCTTATTTCAGATCTAGATATTTCAAATGAAGACATTGAACTGATTGATCAGATGTACAAAGATGCTAAAGGAAGGCCGGAGATTCAATATGAAATTGTTTGGCTTCCAGTTGTAGACATTGATCCAAGATCTCCTGCGTGGGATAGGATTTATCAGGAGAGATTCGAAGAGCTGCAGAATAGGATGTCATGGTTCAGTGTCCTCCATCCTTCACTCATTGAGCCACCTGTCATTAAATACATCAAAGAGGTTTGGAATTTTTCAAAGAGGTTGATTGTAGTAGCACTAGATCCACAGGGAAAGGTGGCAAGCCCAAATGCACTCCACATGATGCGTATATGGGTGAATATGGCTTTTCCTTTCACCAAGGAAAAGGAAGATACACTATGGAAGTCAGAATCATGGAGACTGGAACTTGTTATCGATGGTCTTGACGTGAATATACTCGATTGGGTAACATTTCTCTGCACCTAGAATTCATAATTGGATTTCTTTAATGCAAATCACTTAATATGTAATCATGCTGCATAGTTTTTTGGCGCTGTAATATTTTTTACCTTGTAGTTTATTAAAAATAAAAAATAAAAAGCTTCTACCTCCTAAATCTATATGGGGATTATCTTCCAATTAGTGGGATACCTCAACCAACTAAAAGGTTAAGATAGTTAATATCCGGTAAGTTTTGCATCCACCATTATTTGATATAAAAGCACAAGCCGGTTGGATTAGATTTCCATGACTTAGTTGTAGCCATTAAGTATACAGCTTCATCAAATTGGGGTTAAATGAATTTGTAAGGGTTCGAATGTAGGATATTTTGCTTCGATATTTTGATAAGTTTTAGAACCATAAACTGATATAGACTTAACATATTGTGATATTCACTGAAACCGTCAGTCATTCAAACTACACCAAACAGCACCGCGTATAAGAGACTACAGTTGATTCCCACTTGCTTTCTTATTGTTCCATTTCATCAGATGTCAGAAGGAAGGTACGTATGCCTATATGGAGGAGAGGATATGGAATGGATCAGAAAATTTACTATTGCAGCGAAAGCTGTGGCTAAGGAAGCAGGGATTCGACTGGAAATATGTTATGTAGGAAAGAGCAATGCCAAAGAGAGAGTGCGTAAGAACATGGCCGCCATCTTGTCTGAAGGCCTCAGTTACTGTTGGAGCGATCTCACAGTTTTCTGGTTTTTCTGGGCTAGACTTGAGAGTATGCTGCATTCCAAATTACAGCACGGCAAGGCCATTGATGAGGATCACATAATGCGTGAAGTCATGACGATCCTTAGCTACGACGGAAGTGCAACAGGATGGGCTATATTTTTCAACGGAGCGACTCCTGAAATGGCTAGAGGTAGGGACGACAATCTCCTAGTTGCAATGGAAGACTTTGGTCGGTGGCGACCTAGAGTCGATTCGGTGGGTTTTGTTCCTGCAATGCAGGAGCATTTAACAAATCTTCAGACTCCGCACCACTGTAATCGCTTGATTTTGCCTGGCATCGATGGTGGGATTCCTGAGAAAGTTGTTTGTGCCGAATGTGGCAGAGCAATGGAGAAGTTCCTTATGTATCGTTGCTGCACCGAATAGGGAATGGATGCCTAATTATAGGTGTATCTTATTATACCTATGTTTTACTTGTTTAGAGGTTTGTTCGGCGAAAGAAATATGTCCGTACGATGTCTTCCTACGATGCTCGATGGTTACTGGTTTGGTGGGTCCAATACCACTATTTGGTAATACCTGTTTATTTAAAATTGTATGAACTAGTATGCTTGTACTAGAAAAAACCTTTGTTATCTACTAAGGCTTGTTTGTGTGAATAAGTGGTATCATCCTCTCCATTTTGGAATCTTATTTGTACCTTCACTTAAGTTCATATGCAAAACGATTTGATTGATTTCATGAAAAAAACCCAAAAAAAGGAATCCTATGACATCCGAATTCATAAGTTCTTTTCCGTGAATTTAGTGGGACGTTAAAAAAAGAAAAAGATAGAATATAATTTTTTAATCAGTATTAAGAGATAAAGTCGGAAACGTAACACTGCAGCCTCTATAGTTCAGTTGTAGAGAGGCAGTCCTTGTAAATTCGATCCTGCATGGAGGCATGTTATGCTTTTCGGTTTCTTCCAACTCCCACCCATCAATGAAAGCAAACAGGACACTTTTTGCATATTATAGATGTGCCCTATTTTATTCCTTCGTATATTATTTATTAATGAAAAATCTATGTTTCTGTTGGTCATGATTTATTCCATGAAATAAAAGTTGCATAGAATTCAATTTAACGTTGCCTTTAGATTGTCTTATATTATCATTAAATTGGAAAAGGAGAAAAAAAAATGAAAAGAGAATGTTTCTTGAGTCGATTGAATATTTGAATTGGAACAATATCAAACGAGAATTTATAATGCTTAGAATAACAAATTCTGTATATATAATCAATTAATTATAATTAAACAAAAGAAAATTTAAGCTAAAGTAAAAGACATCTGCAATGTATAATAGAGACTGCAGTATATTAATCTTTTGGATGAAGAGCAGATAGCAATGTTATGATGACTAGAAAATGTATAAACATTAATGAGCAATTGTAGGTAACTATTTATGAACTTAGGGACTAAAATTAAAAGAAAAAAAATCAAAAGAAAAAGAAAAAGGAGCTCCCAATATTTTGATAAGACATATATCAAGATTTGTTTAGATAGGGTCTTTAGAATCCATACCTTACATTATCGAAATTACATCCGATATTGTCGATCAACTCTTATTATATTGAACAAAAATATAGGTATTGATTCATTTCACAAAAAGGGTTCAAATAATTCAATATAATTTTATCTTTAAGTAGTCAAATATTATCGTAGAATGGGTTGCATTGGGGTGGAATAATATTAAAAATAAATAAATAATCAGAATAACAAAGACTATATAATTAATCATTTAGTTGGAACAAATCCTAAAGAACATTTAAGCTAAAGGGAAGAACATTTATGTTAGGAAAATATTGTGGATATAATTTTGTTTTTAAATAGTCAAATATTATCATAGAACCGGTTGCATTGCTGCAATTGCATCAGCCAAAGAGTTTGTTTCCCATGCTGTGAAGTTAATTTTGCAATCTTCAAACTCAAAACATGCGTGTCTACAAGCATATATAGCATTAGCATAGGCAAGCCTTATACTTTGAAAGGCATTAGAAGTGAGAATACATTCCTTTAGATATCATTCTTCAGGAAGAGTCCAATGAATTGGGTTGATAAAAATCATCGTTAATTTTTCGTCTTTTTTTTTTTGGTGGGGGGTGGGTGGTGTTGGGGGCGTGGGGGGTGTGATCATCCAGAATTCATTTGCGATGCAACTGGAGGCTCGATTCCCTTCGACCATGAATTGAAGAATTCCGTGAAAACTATATTTGCCATTACAAATAAATAAAGGGAAAATGAAATTAGGGGAGTGTTGGGGTGTGACTTATACTCTTCTACGACAAAAAAGTACATGGGTCCTGCCGAGGTCTCAAGGGGCAGCGCCCCCTAGACGCCAAGAGGCTTTTAACAATTAAGCTCATATTTATTTATTAAAAGTTTGGGTTTTAGCTCATGAATAACCGTTCTATATATTCTCTTTTTCACTTATAATTGAGTGATGAAAAACTAGAGAGTGAGGTATTAATTTTAGTGGAATCATCTGTTGGACGTAGTCCTAATTAACGAGTGAACCAGGGTAAAATCTTGCATCTTTATTTTCTTTCCTTTTTTAACTTACTTGTGTGCGGCCGACCTAACATCTGGTATCAGAGCGAGGTTTGAGATTAGGGTTTTTTTTCTTAGTGAAGAGAGATTCGAAGAAAAAAAAAATCAAATCTTAGGAAGATGTCGGTCGGTTAATCACGGATTGAAGTGGAGAAGTTCGGCGGGAAGGGTTTCGAGTTATGGAAGTTGAAGATGGAGGCTCTGCTCGTGGATAGAGATTTATGGTATGTAATTGAAGAAGATAAACTAGAGTTATTTACTAAGGAGAAAGCAAAGGAGGAAGAGATTACGATTGCATCTACTCAATTGAAGGCGTAGATTAGTAGCGATCGGAAAGCATGAAGTTTGATTTGGCTTTGCCTTGCTGATAACGTCTTGGTGAACGTAACCTTGTAGTTTATTAAAAATAAAAAATAAAAAGCTTCTACCTCCTAAATCTATATGGGGATTATCTTCCAATTAGTGGGATACCTCAACCAACTAAAAGGTTAAGATAGTTAATATCCGGTAAGTTTTGCATCCACCATTATTTGATATAAAAGCACAAGCCGGTTGGATTAGATTTCCATGACTTAGTTGTAGCCATTAAGTATACAGCTTCATCAAATTGGGGTTAAATGAATTTGTAAGGGTTCGAATGTAGGATATTTTGCTTCGATATTTTGATAAGTTTTAGAACCATAAACTGATATAGACTTAACATATTGTGATATTCACTGAAACCGTCAGTCATTCAAACTACACCAAACAGCACCGCGTATAAGAGACTACAGTTGATTCCCACTTGCTTTCTTATTGTTCCATTTCATCAGATGTCAGAAGGAAGGTACGTATGCCTATATGGAGGAGAGGATATGGAATGGATCAGAAAATTTACTATTGCAGCGAAAGCTGTGGCTAAGGAAGCAGGGATTCGACTGGAAATATGTTATGTAGGAAAGAGCAATGCCAAAGAGAGAGTGCGTAAGAACATGGCCGCCATCTTGTCTGAAGGCCTCAGTTACTGTTGGAGCGATCTCACAGTTTTCTGGTTTTTCTGGGCTAGACTTGAGAGTATGCTGCATTCCAAATTACAGCACGGCAAGGCCATTGATGAGGATCACATAATGCGTGAAGTCATGACGATCCTTAGCTACGACGGAAGTGCAACAGGATGGGCTATATTTTTCAACGGAGCGACTCCTGAAATGGCTAGAGGTAGGGACGACAATCTCCTAGTTGCAATGGAAGACTTTGGTCGGTGGCGACCTAGAGTCGATTCGGTGGGTTTTGTTCCTGCAATGCAGGAGCATTTAACAAATCTTCAGACTCCGCACCACTGTAATCGCTTGATTTTGCCTGGCATCGATGGTGGGATTCCTGAGAAAGTTGTTTGTGCCGAATGTGGCAGAGCAATGGAGAAGTTCCTTATGTATCGTTGCTGCACCGAATAGGGAATGGATGCCTAATTATAGGTGTATCTTATTATACCTATGTTTTACTTGTTTAGAGGTTTGTTCGGCGAAAGAAATATGTCCGTACGATGTCTTCCTACGATGCTCGATGGTTACTGGTTTGGTGGGTCCAATACCACTATTTGGTAATACCTGTTTATTTAAAATTGTATGAACTAGTATGCTTGTACTAGAAAAAACCTTTGTTATCTACTAAGGCTTGTTTGTGTGAATAAGTGGTATCATCCTCTCCATTTTGGAATCTTATTTGTACCTTCACTTAAGTTCATATGCAAAACGATTTGATTGATTTCATGAAAAAAACCCAAAAAAAGGAATCCTATGACATCCGAATTCATAAGTTCTTTTCCGTGAATTTAGTGGGACGTTAAAAAAAGAAAAAGATAGAATATAATTTTTTAATCAGTATTAAGAGATAAAGTCGGAAACGTAACACTGCAGCCTCTATAGTTCAGTTGTAGAGAGGCAGTCCTTGTAAATTCGATCCTGCATGGAGGCATGTTATGCTTTTCGGTTTCTTCCAACTCCCACCCATCAATGAAAGCAAACAGGACACTTTTTGCATATTATAGATGTGCCCTATTTTATTCCTTCGTATATTATTTATTAATGAAAAATCTATGTTTCTGTTGGTCATGATTTATTCCATGAAATAAAAGTTGCATAGAATTCAATTTAACGTTGCCTTTAGATTGTCTTATATTATCATTAAATTGGAAAAGGAGAAAAAAAAATGAAAAGAGAATGTTTCTTGAGTCGATTGAATATTTGAATTGGAACAATATCAAACGAGAATTTATAATGCTTAGAATAACAAATTCTGTATATATAATCAATTAATTATAATTAAACAAAAGAAAATTTAAGCTAAAGTAAAAGACATCTGCAATGTATAATAGAGACTGCAGTATATTAATCTTTTGGATGAAGAGCAGATAGCAATGTTATGATGACTAGAAAATGTATAAACATTAATGAGCAATTGTAGGTAACTATTTATGAACTTAGGGACTAAAATTAAAAGAAAAAAAATCAAAAGAAAAAGAAAAAGGAGCTCCCAATATTTTGATAAGACATATATCAAGATTTGTTTAGATAGGGTCTTTAGAATCCATACCTTACATTATCGAAATTACATCCGATATTGTCGATCAACTCTTATTATATTGAACAAAAATATAGGTATTGATTCATTTCACAAAAAGGGTTCAAATAATTCAATATAATTTTATCTTTAAGTAGTCAAATATTATCGTAGAATGGGTTGCATTGGGGTGGAATAATATTAAAAATAAATAAATAATCAGAATAACAAAGACTATATAATTAATCATTTAGTTGGAACAAATCCTAAAGAACATTTAAGCTAAAGGGAAGAACATTTATGTTAGGAAAATATTGTGGATATAATTTTGTTTTTAAATAGTCAAATATTATCATAGAACCGGTTGCATTGCTGCAATTGCATCAGCCAAAGAGTTTGTTTCCCATGCTGTGAAGTTAATTTTGCAATCTTCAAACTCAAAACATGCGTGTCTACAAGCATATATAGCATTAGCATAGGCAAGCCTTATACTTTGAAAGGCATTAGAAGTGAGAATACATTCCTTTAGATATCATTCTTCAGGAAGAGTCCAATGAATTGGGTTGATAAAAATCATCGTTAATTTTTCGTCTTTTTTTTTTTGGTGGGGGGTGGGTGGTGTTGGGGGCGTGGGGGGTGTGATCATCCAGAATTCATTTGCGATGCAACTGGAGGCTCGATTCCCTTCGACCATGAATTGAAGAATTCCGTGAAAACTATATTTGCCATTACAAATAAATAAAGGGAAAATGAAATTAGGGGAGTGTTGGGGTGTGACTTATACTCTTCTACGACAAAAAAGTACATGGGTCCTGCCGAGGTCTCAAGGGGCAGCGCCCCCTAGACGCCAAGAGGCTTTTAACAATTAAGCTCATATTTATTTATTAAAAGTTTGGGTTTTAGCTCATGAATAACCGTTCTATATATTCTCTTTTTCACTTATAATTGAGTGATGAAAAACTAGAGAGTGAGGTATTAATTTTAGTGGAATCATCTGTTGGACGTAGTCCTAATTAACGAGTGAACCAGGGTAAAATCTTGCATCTTTATTTTCTTTCCTTTTTTAACTTACTTGTGTGCGGCCGACCTAACATCTGGTATCAGAGCGAGGTTTGAGATTAGGGTTTTTTTTCTTAGTGAAGAGAGATTCGAAGAAAAAAAAAATCAAATCTTAGGAAGATGTCGGTCGGTTAATCACGGATTGAAGTGGAGAAGTTCGGCGGGAAGGGTTTCGAGTTATGGAAGTTGAAGATGGAGGCTCTGCTCGTGGATAGAGATTTATGGTATGTAATTGAAGAAGATAAACTAGAGTTATTTACTAAGGAGAAAGCAAAGGAGGAAGAGATTACGATTGCATCTACTCAATTGAAGGCGTAGATTAGTAGCGATCGGAAAGCATGAAGTTTGATTTGGCTTTGCCTTGCTGATAACGTCTTGGTGAACGTAACCTTTGAGAAGACAGCGAAAGATCTCTGGTTTAAATTAGGAAGCCTTCATCAGAGCAAATCGCTCGTGAACAGGTTGTTTCTGTGGAAGCGACTGTACAACCTTCGGATGAGTAAAGGTGATTCCTTTTCTGCACACTTAAATGATTTTAATACTATCTGTGGGCAACTTGCATCTATTGATGTTAATATAGATGAGGAGGATAAAGCATGTACTTTGCTGTGTTCGTTGCCTAATTCATGGGAACATATAATTGTTTCAATTGGCACCGGTGGTAGTGCACGGTCATTTGAGAATGTTGTGTCTGCTTTATTGTCTAAGGAGATGAGAAGAGCAGGTTCTGATAATGCAATGAATGATGCTCTTTTTGTAAGAGGAAGGAATAGTGAACGATCCAAATCCAGATTTGTTAGTAGGAATAAGTCTAGAGGAAGATTTAAAAGTCGTGATCAATTCGAAATAAAGTGTTGGAAGTGTGGAAATGCTAGACACTTGAAGAAAGGTTGTAGAAGCAAAAGTGTGGGTCCAAAGAAGCGAGATGATGCATCATCATCTAGTATAAAGAAAGATGATGACAGTAATATGGGAGACATATCTCTCATGTGCAATTCATCTCAGGTTGATTGCAGTGCGTGGATAATTGATACTAGAGTGTCTTTTCAGATGAAACCTCATAGAGATTGGTTTTGCTGTTATGAAGCATATCAAGGAGGTACAGTGCGAATGGGAGATGATTCGACACTTGGCATTATCAGTCGTGGAAAGGTGAAGCTAAAGATGAAGGATGGGATAGTCAAGAATCTTCCAGATGTGATGCATATTCCTGGTTTTACTAAGAATCTTATTTTTGTTGGAACTATGGCATATGCTGGTATTACTTTCATTAGCGATAAGTATTCATGTAAGCTAATTCATGGATCTATGGTGATTGCTAGAGGCGAACGGTGTGGGAAGATGTGGAAATTGCTAGGAAGCGTAGTAGTTAGTGGTGAGAGTTATATCACAAAGCAGGTGAAAGAAGACTCTACAATGCTGTGGCATCGAAGATTGGGTCATATTGGTGAAAAAGGATTGGTGACCCTTGCTTCAAAGAAGATGGTGGAAGGAATCCTAAGTTGTTCTATGGGTTTCGGATTTGTGAATATTGTCTACATGGAAAATAGAATCGAGTATCTTTTGAATGTATAGGAGGGAGAGTAAAAGGGATTCTAGATTTAATTCATAGTGACGTCTTTGGTCCTTCACTTATAGCATCATTTGGAAAATCAAGGTATTATGTTTCCTTTATCGATGATTATTCCAGATATGTGTCGATATATTTCTTGCAAAGAAAGGATGATGTGTTATAAAAATTTCGTGAATTTAAAGCTTTCGTGGAAAATCAATTTGATAGAAAGATTAAAGTGTTGTGAACTGACAATGGAGGAGAATTTTGTTCAGTGAAATTTGATCAATTCTATGCAACTAGTGGCATAGTAAGGCAGAAAACCACACCATATTCACCTCAGCAGAATGGGGTAACAGAGAGACTTAATCGATCCCTTATGGAGAAAGCAAGGAGTATGTTAAGTGGTGCAAACTTAGCAACTGAATTTTGGGCAGAAGTAGTGGCTACTGTATGTTATCTAAAGAACAGGTCTCCCACATCAACTTTGAAGGATCAGACACCATTTGAGGCACTATTCAAGAAGAAGCCAAATATATCTTATGTTAGAGTATTTGGCTGTGAAGCATATGTGCATATGCCTAAAGAAAAGAGGAATAAACTTGAAAGCAAGACTGAGAAGTGCATCTTCATTAGGTATAAAGATGGTATTAAAGGGTATAAGCTGTGGAATCCTGATACTAAACACATCATTTATAGCAAAGATGTGATATTCAGAGAATCTATGATAAATCAGATTGTTTTACAGTCTCTTGAAGAACCATAGACAATTGAGTGAAATGTTGGTTTACAGGGAAAGATAGAGGCTACACAACTTGAAATGAAAAATTTAGATTCTAAAAAATGATTAGCCTAATGTGGAGGATGATATTATAGGCCATGTATGTCTCTGGGCATGCGACGAGGATAGTACACGGTCGAATACACGGCCGTTCCTTTAGGCCGTGTAGGCTTCTGTGTATATGATGAGCACAGTACACGGTTTCATACACGGCTGTGCCTTTAGGCCGTGTATGATTCTGTGAGAATTCTACTGGAGCACACGGTCGTGTCGCTGGGCGTGCCTGTACTCGTGTAAGTTATACACGACCCGTGTAAGATTATATACGGCCGTGCCCTTAGGCCGTGTAAGCTGCTGTGCCCTCCACGATGTCCGCATCATTCTCTCCCACCAAGGTAGAACTCGATCCCGAGTTCGCTTCTGGATAAAGGGGTGCGTCATCCGTGTAAAATGGAGATAAATCCGCCATGTTGAAGGTCCTGGAGATTCTCATGCTTTCCGGAAGGCCAACCACATAGGCGTTGTCATTGATCTTGGCCACTATTTTGTAGGGCCTATACTTCTTCGGCTGCCACTTACTATATGTACCCACGGGGAAACGTTCTTTCCTTAAGAACACCATCACGAGGTCTCCCACCTCAAACAACTTCTTCTTCTTATGCCTATCAGCTGCCTTCTTATAGCGCTCATTCACTTTCTCAATTTGTTCTTTGATCTCCGACGCCAGGTGCTTTGCTGCTATGTTGGCCTCCACCCTTTTGGGTAAGGAAACTAGGTCCAGAGCGTGAGAAGGTGCCTTGGTGTAGACCACTTAGAAAGGTGACCTCCCAATAGTTCGGTGGACGGAACTATTGTAAGCGAATTCAGCCTGAGCCAGTGCTTGATCCCACTGTCCCGGCTTCTCGCAGCAGATGCTTCGGATGAGGTTTCCGAGGGTCTTGTTAATTACCTCGGTATGACCATCGGTTTGAGGATGAGCGGTGCTGCTGTAATTCAATGACGAATCAAACATGTGCCAAAGAGTCCTCTAAAAATGACTGAGGAATTTGCTATCTCTGTCGGAGGTAATGGACTTTGGGACTCCATGCAACCGCACTACTTCCTTGAAGAACAGCCGCGTAATAGCCCGTGCATCTGCGGTCTTTCTGCAGGGAATGAAATGAGTCATCGTGGAAAACCTGTCAACTACAACAAACACGGAGTCAGCACCTCGTTGGGTACGAGGCAAACCCAGTATAAAGTCCATCGACAAATCCTCCCAAATGTTTGAAGGCACGGGAAGAGGAGTATATAGGCCAGTGTTTTGGGATTACCCCTTAGACACCTGACAAATGTAGCACCTCTCCACAATCCGATACAAAATGAACTCTTTCCTGACCAGATAGTGCTCCCACACTTTAAGGGCCCTCACCATGGCGTAGAATTCCTTATCATATGTAGACCAAGTCCTCCTTGCTTTGCACAATTTCTCACTGTAAAAGGCTATTGGTCTTCTCTCCTGTGATAGTATTGCACCAACTCTGACCCCACTAGCATTGCAATCCACCTCGAACAACTTTTCAAAGTCCGGTAGCGCTAGTACAGGCGCGCTACACAATCTCTGCTTCAAGTTCATAAAGCTCGATTCAGATTCTTCGCCCCATTGGAACTTTTCCTTCTTCAAGCATTCAGTCAGGGAGGGCGCACTAGTACTAAAATGCCTAATGAACCTTCTGTAGAAACTAGCTAGGCCGAGGAAACTTCTCAATTCTGTAACAGTCCTAGGAATAGGCCATTCTCTAATCGCCTTCACCTTCTCAACATCCACCATACTCAGAGTAACACTTGCCATCGAACCTTTTATTAAATTCCTTCGTGTCCAATCCAGATGGATTTGAGTGTTAATGAGAGAATCATCTTCTATGTTGATAAGAAGTAATAGAATAGTTGTACTCATTACCTCGAGTGCTTCCTCTGGGCTGGGATATAAGTTTTTTGGCAAAGCGCTAAACTCTACATCCTTGATCTCCTCCGTTGGTGCGATGAATTGGTTCAGAGTATCCTCAATCTTTGACTCTTCAGTTGCCACCATCACCTGCTCGCCACTCAACAATGGCGAGTCCACAATAGCTTCCTTACCAACACAAACTTCATAGGCTTCAACTGCTTTTCCACTGCCCCCACCATCATCAGTCAAGGTACTATGATCGTTAAGGGTCAAGTTTTCCTCTTGTTTGACCATCTCCTCCTTAAGCACTTCCAGAACTAGATTTATTGGCTTAGGTGTTTGTGGAATTTTCTGAGGAAGGATTTGCTCGTAATCAAGGGGAAAGAACTTTTGTTCTAGCAAGTATTGCATCATAAACCAAGTTCTCACCGGATCCTTACCCTCAAGGCGTCTTACTCCCCGAAGTCGCTCCCACCAATACAATGCATCACCCCACAAACGACTCTCCACTAACTCTATCTTCATTCCCTCTAAAACCCTCATACGGTTAAAGAATCTTTCTATGTCCTCTACCCACACCCAAAACTCATTCCAACTCTCGGAACCCTCAAACTCCGATACAAAATATTTAAATTGAGAAAAGATTTCATCTTTATACCTGTAGTCATGCCGGTTGTACCGTCTTATGTTACCGTGGCCTCTTCTCCTAGGCAGATTATTAAAAATCTCTTCTTCATCATCCGTATCATACGTAACAGAACTGTTCCTTGGATTGCCTTCCGGTCGTCTCCAATAGACCTGCCTACTATTGTTGGTATTGGATCGATAGATCAGGGCCTCACGACGCTGTTCCTCTCGTCGGATTTTCTGATCCATGGTCTCCTCTACCGCCCTTCGTATTGGTTGCCCGTAGCGTAGGACTTCCGTACCTCGAACACCGTTGAGAATACGACCGCAGTCAACACCACTATTAGTCGACATCTCCGCAGGAAATTGCCTTGCTCTGATACCAACTGACGCAGCGCGGAAAGCGTAACGAAACAAATCCGAGATTGGATTGGTTTCACACAACAAAGAAACGATCTTTGATGCAAATCTGGTTGCGCACAACCAATAAAGGAGATAACTCTCTCTCGAATATATTCCAAAGTGTAATTTTAAAACGTAACCCTAATCTATCTGACAAAAGAGTATTTATATGTTCCCGTAAAATATCTAAAAGGAAAAAATCTAAGCGTACACGTAGAAAGACATAATAAAATACACGTCTATAATCGATCGCATATACGGCCGTGCCTCCAAGCCGTGTATGTTTCTAGGCATATGACACGCATAGTACACGGTCGCATACACGGCCGTGTATGTCTCTAGGCCATGTATGTCTCTGGGCATGCGACGAGGATAGTACACGGTCGAATACACGGCCGTTCCTTTAGGCCGTGTAGGCTTCTGTGTATATGATGAGCACAGTACACGGTTTCATACACGGCCATGCCTTTAGGCCGTGTATGATTCTGTGAGAATTCTACTGGAGCACACGGTCGTGTCGCTGGGCGTGCCTGTACCCGTGTAAGTTATACACGACCCATGTAAGATTATATACGGCCGTGCCCTTAGGCCGTGTAAGCTGCTGTGCCCTCCACGATGTCCGCATCAGATTTCTATCACCCGATCGCCCACATCCTCTGTTTCCTCTACCTCCTCTCCTTCCTTAAGAAGAATGACCACCACGACTATTGTTGTTGTTACCATACACAACTTCCTTCTCCTTGGAAATGTGTAACTTGGCCTGGAACGCCTTCTCAGTAAAACTCTCCTCATAACTTTTATGTTTATCTTCATGAGATTGTAAAGAGCCCAATAATTCATCAACTGTCAACACACTAAGGTCTTTTGATTCTTCTATGGCAGCAACAACAAACTCATATCTTTGTGGTAAACTTCGCAATATTTTCTCAACAACCTTTTAATCAGGCAACTCCTCTCCAAGCTTCCTCATTTGATTGACAGTTTCCATGAGATTGTTGAAATAGTCTTGCATAGACTCTCTATCTTTCATGAAGGAGACTTCAAACCTTCTACAAAGTGTTTGGAGCTTCACCATAAGCACTTTTGCTATGCCTTGGTACCCATTTCTAAGTATATCCCATGCTTCCTTTGATTTTGTTATAGCAAAAAGTCGAGAAGCAAAAATTCTATCTTCAGCGGCTTGCTGAATGAAAAAAAAAAAAGAGCTTTGGCATCCCTCTTTCATGCATCCTTCAAAGTTTCAACTGCTACACCTTCTTCAGTATAGCCTTTCTCTACCAACTCCCATAAGTCTTGAGAGATGAAGAGAGTTCTCATCTTTGTACTCCAAATATCATAGTTGCTACCTTGAAAAATTGGAATTGCGGGTTGTGAGATGTTTAATTCATTTGTATTGTTTGCCATCAGAACTACTTTTCACAAGCTTCAGAAGAAGCTCTGATACCAGATGTTATAAACAAGAGATGCAGCAAAAATAAGGAGAAAAAACGGTTTAGGACTTTTGACAAACACATTGTGGGCGAAGTGGAAAAACAAAGGAATTGCAGCAGATTCATTTACTTAAGAACATCTTAAATACATATAAACTAATAACAACCAGCAAAAAAAAAAAAAAACTGGAGCACATTCCCACATTTGAAAATGCTCCTAATACAAAGGATAAGATAATAACAAACTAATTGATTTTTTCATTATTTCCTGACAAATATGGCCTTTATTTCATTTTTGTGTGGAATTTAGGGGATTTTTTTTTCTTTTTTTTTTTTGGTAAATGATTTTAGGGTTTGTGCTTTAATTAGATTGAAATTTAAGTAAAACATAACTAGCAGTGCTAGATTATGTTGGGTAAATGATTGTAGGGTTCATGATTTTATTTGGTATATGATTTTGTTTCTATATCTATGAAACTATTTCCTATAATTTTTGTCCACTAGATGTTCCATTTCTATATCAACTATAGGGTTTGTGTTTTTATTTGGTATATGATTTTTTTTTTTTTGTGTGTTTCATTTTAGACAAAACTGATACTTTTAACCACTACTAGTGGAGAGCAGCTACATTGACATTTTGGTTTTGAAACCATCAACACCAAGTCATTTTCTTTCTTTATATTTTTGCTAATTGTTGTATCATATGTACATTTATTTTGTGTTGATGAATAAAAATTTATCCTAGTCCTTGTTGTCTCTGTGACTTTCTCCTCAACTCCTCTCTTCCTCCGTGACTCTGTGACTCTATGACTATACCTCTGTGTTCTGAATTTTTATTTCTTCTATTTGTAATATACTCCCACAGGAAACCCGATAGAAAACTTGTCAAGTGCTTTCACTGTACAGGATGCTAGGATAGTCCTCAGGGAGTTTGTTTCTTCAAAGTCACTGAGTTTGGAAAGAAATCCTATCAGCGTTTTAGCCTAATTGTTGGAATTTTAGCCTGCCAAAATGCATGCCCTTGGAAACCTGATAAAAAACTTGGAAACTTGATAAAAAGTTTTAGCGTGCCAAAACCTCTAATTGGAAACTTGATAAAAAACTTGTCAAGTGGAATTTTAGACCCTTGATATTAGTCATCTTCTGAACTCCACCGGAGTAATTGCTGCTACAGCTTGATCCATTGCTAGAACAAGTTATTCTAGACCCTGCATTATTATCCGAAAATTCCATCCCTGTCATTGTTCCATGATCGAAATTCATCAAGCTTGGCATTGTTAAGAATTCAAAGCTCGAGCTCTGGTTGTACCCAATTGGATCCATGCCTGCTTGAAACTCGAAACATGGGAAACTATTAGACCCATAGGTGACTTTGTTCGTGTAAGGCTCTCTTGCTACATGCCACCATCATCGTATGTGCCGTTTATGAGGAATGTTGGGAGTGGCTTGGTGCGTATTGGTGGTTGTGCATTGCTAGTATAGTTGTTGTTTTCATCTTTCACTTGGATTTCTCATATGGGGTTGTGTGTAACTGGGTCAATACCTTGCTTCATTAGCTTCTTCTTTAGACTTGAATTCCAAAAATTCTTAATCGCATTATTGGTTCAGTCGGGCAATTGAGCTACAATTTGAGCCCATCTATATAGTTTGCAAATGATGTTGAAAATATACATCATACTACAGCAGGGAAAGTAGGTTACGTTACCTGTTAGTTTAGGAACCGAACTCCAGAAACCGACGCCATATCTAGTAATGTAATTGAAAAGTTTCTCATCTTCTTCAGGAGATTGCAACCCTTTCCTCAGCTCCTGCTTCAGACAACATGAATGTCTTCCCATTTTTCAAGAGAAAATGAATTAACTGTAAGGAAAAGGATATACTATAAAATGAAAACAGGAAAAAAAAAAAAAAAAAAAACACCTTGCTTGCTTGATGCTTAATGTTAGAACAAATGATGATTCCAATATGTGAGCTGATATATTATATCTTTGTATCGATAGGAAAATAACCATTAATATAAATCAAGAATTGTGTTTGATGATTTGAAGGAAGCAGAATTCGACAACCCTTAGAATTCAAGTTAAGGAGAGAGAGAGAGAAGGGAAGAGAAGAGAAAGAAAGAGAGAGGAAACAATCAAGTCGTTTTTATGCAAATATGGTTCTTCTTTTGCATTGGATTAGATTGGCTTTGAAGATATTAATTATGGAAATTAATTACAAACTAAAGATATTTATTAAATTTTAAAAGTTGAAATAGTAATAAGTGAAACTATAATTGCAATAAAACTACATAATCATTCATTTGGAAGTCCTTTTGCATTTCTAGCATTTTGCATTTTGGAAGTCCTTTTTCTTTTTTCAATTTCTTTTGTCAAGATTCACATAGTGGCATTTCATTTAGTTAAAGAAGTGACTTGAAATTGCACATATGGCAAAGATTTCCTACACCATGTTAATTGTTGTCATCTCTCTTCGCCTTAGTGTTACTTGTTGGTGTGACAATTGTGGAAAGCAATTTGCTAATGTTTTTACTTTATAGAGAAAAAACTATTCCACACATATTGTACTATCACTTAAATGTATTTAAAATATAAAAGAAGTAAAGTTAACACAGCTAATCACAAGAAGTAGAGTTAGCATAGAAAATTTGGGAAAATCATATTAATAGAATTCAATTTTTCAATAAGCTCAAACACTGCAAGCTATTTTCACATAAATGTGTAAGAGACATAAACCAAGATGTGTATACTATGGATTGTATCTTTATACTATGGCATATAACAATGACTATTACATGTTTGGGATGAGTGGAAGGAGGTAGCACATGACACATGATTGTACTTCTCCAAAGTATATCGAAGGGATACAAAGTTTCCTTGAAGTAGTTGTGCAACAACATTGAGATTCAAATGGATTTATCCATTGTCATGTCGAGATTGTCTTAATCATGAATGGTTACCAATAGAGGCCATTGAGGCTCTTCTAATCCATCAAGGAATTGCGTGATCTTACACTACTTGGATATTTCATGGGGAGACATCACATATTGATAGATTGGAGCATATATACTTGGGTTTAAATGGCTCTAGGATTATTAACAATTAAGTAGGTGTGCGAGACCCACCAACAATGGAAGAAGTCATATGTGATAATAGCCCTACATTTGAGGATGATGTTGATCATCATATATTAGATGATTTGGCATGTAATGGTAGTGACTTTGATGACATGTTGGAGGATAACGGAGGAGATGAAATTGATGTAGATAAGTGGAGTAGCTTATTTGAAGCTAAGCGTGAGGTCTATCCAAGATGTAATAAAGTTTCATTGTTATCTGTTGTAATACAAATGATGCATTTTAAGGTTGATGGTCGACAATTTATAAAGATTTTCAACAATTGGCTACATTTTCTTAAGAGTATATTACCAAAGGAAGAAATATTCCTAGGTTCCTATTATGAGTGTCGAAAGATGTTAGGCTAATTGGGAATGAATGCTCATCTTATTCATGCATGTAAAAATGAATATGTCTTATTTAGGAAAGCATTTAAAGACTTCAATTATTGTTCATGTTGTAACCATGTGAAGACTAATGAGAAGAAGAAGAAAACTCCTATGAAGGTCTTATGATATTTTCCACTAATACCACATCTTCAACGATTGTTCATGTGTATAAAAACAACACCTCTAATGAGATGGCATAAAGAAGGGTGTGTTATTGAGAAAGATGGGACTTAGCATAAGCAAGGGCATGTCATTGAAGACAATGTTCTAAGGCACCCTTCAGACTCAAAAGCATGGAAGGATTTATTCCAAAAGTTCCCTAATTTTGGATATGATCTAAGGAATGTATGGTTGGGACTTGCAATTGATGGCTTCAATCCATTTGGTAATTTGAGTACCATATATAGTTCATGGGCAATGGGATGATCTTCAACTCCCTAAAGCAAGCTTTCACATTTTCTCACAATTGGTGCGCTTAATGGGCAATTGTATATATGCTAAAGTGAATAAGGAGATAAATAAGATGCATTAGTATGTATTGAACAATTGCGAGGAGGTCCATCCATACATTAGATAAGCATTTCTTTATAATTTAAACCTTTTTTATGAAAGAAATGAAAATCTTTCATACAATTTTTAATTAAGTAGGCAATTTGAACAATAGTTACAAGAACATTATAGACAAGTTGATGTACAATAACTTGTCATGAAGCAATTTCCAACTTGGTTTAAAACTAAAGTAAGTGTATCTAATAAAAAAAATTAACTTATGATTCTACACTTGTTGAATTCAAAATCCAAGTTAACTTTGTTTATTTCTACATAGATTGTATTAGCTAAAACTATGAGTACATTTGAAAAATCTGATGACTTAGATCCCCTTTCATGGGGCCTACAAAAGCATGTCTAAGTTTATTATAATTGTGTGGTAAATAGATTTAGGTTCATTACAGAAGATCGAGAGGTATGTCTTAAGTCACAAAATAGTGTTGTTGTTGTCTTAGGTAGGCATGATGGAAACACCATTACATTCTGTAGGAGAATAACCAACATCATATAATTGAATTATACTCATGGTAAGCATATGCTCCTCTTTAAGTGTAAATGGTATGACATGTATCGAGATAAACTTAAGTTAATTGATGATGATGATATGGTTACAATTAATACCATTCGAACGTGGTATGAAAATGATCCTTACATTCTTGTTGATCAAGCTCAATAGGTTTCTATCTAAAAGATCCAAAGAAGCTTATTGGTGATTGGACAGTGGTCCAGAAGGTCCATCATCACTATTTATTCTATTGAGAATTATTTTAACCACATGATAGTGTTGATTATGAGATTACTATCTAACCTCGATTAGATGAGCCACTTTAATAATAGAGAAGTGGTAGAATGATCCTAATAAATCAAATTTTTGTTCATCCTGGAAAATTAGCTTGTGTTTTGGTAACAAAAGAAAATCTACCTTCAGTTAATACGAATAGTAGTAATGAGTATTGCACAGGTAGTAGTGATGAAAAGGAGTAGATACTATAAGGTTATGTTATTAAATCTTTATGTGATATTCATTCTTTGGTCTTGTGAACTCTTTTTTCATTAGATTTCTAAACACAAAAAAAATCTTTTTATGTGGTTTATCTTTTACTATTTCTATCAATGTTGTTTTATGTAGTATAGATGTTCCAAGGCCTAGTTGTTTGAGAGATGACCTTGTCGATTGGCTTGGGATTGATGCTATTCAAGTGCACCTCAATTATTGAGATCCTCTAAAGACATTAGATAGATCGAAGGATGAAGCAAGTGATGAGCAAAGTGATGGTTGTTCTGATGAGTAGCATGAACATTCTTCTTATGAGAATGCGTAAAAGGATAATACATTAGAGCACGATGTAGAGCTTAGGTGTAGTAGTGTCTATAAAGGAACTCATTATGAGAAAATTAAGTGAAGCACGGGTTGTAATGTTGTTTTAAAATTGCATAACAATTATAATGTGCCATGAGAAGACAATGTACAAATGTTATTCAAAGAGTTCCCTTCAACAAATCGTCACTCTTCTTCATTGTGCTATTTCGAAGTTAAAGGTAAAGCTTGGTCGAAAGTACCATTAGAGATATGATGAAGGGTGACTAGTTTGGCTGTAGTGAGTTGTTTCCTTGTTACTCTTTATCATATTTTACATTATGATGCAAAATAAAGGTTCATTTATTCCCATCAAATTTTTTACACTTGTAGGAAAAGTTTAATCTTAGTCTTGAAAATGATTGATGGTGGCCATTGATATTTCACAGGATTGCTGGTAGAACATATAGCAAGTTGCAATATCAATTGAAATGAAAGTATAAGGAACATGGTGAGAGTAAGAGAGCATGTTAGAAAGTACCAAAGGGTTTGCTTCACCAACCAACTGATTGGGTTACTTTATGTGACGTTTTTGATAGTGACCCCCATCATAAGGTAATTTGCCTATTCAATACTCATTGTATGTGTTTATTTGTAACAGTGTAGTTATTTTCCTTTTCATTCAAAAGTGTTCTTCAGTCAACATTATCAATCGAGAAAAGTTGCAATATAAACACATTGTCGACATGAAATCATTCATGAATATTCAACTTAGTAAGCTTTGGAAAAAAAGATCCCTAGTTACTTATCATCATTTAGGATGATATGATTGTTTGTTTCAAAGATTATTATTTTATTATTTATGTCTAGTAATTGATATAACTTATATCTTGGTATCAATGTATTTTACTACAATATATTGGGATTATCAGAGATGGGACATTTGAACATACCCATAAGAAAAGCAAAAGGTAAATCATTTAAATGGGCGAATTCCATAACACAAGATAAACATGTAAGTTATATATCAACAATTACATTGAGTTTTTTCTTTAAACCATTATAATTTAGTAAAGATTCTTTCTTTTTCTTTTCTTCCAATTCTTTGTCTCATCACTATATTTCACATGATCTAGAGAGCTATGATGGAATCATACAAGCAAAATTTGCAACAATCTTAATCATCCAATTAGATGACAAAGACAAAAGTTGAGATCATGAGAGATGTCCTTAGTCATAAGCTTGGATATAGATGTGGTTTGGGCTATGGTGGCCATAAACCACCTTCAACTCGTCCTCAAGTTCCTTTTCTTTGCCATTCTACACCTATGGCATCCAATGTACAAGTGACAAGATTAGAGAACAAAATATCTACATTGGAATATACTATTGTTCAACAAAAACAACTACTTGATCATTTTGTGGCACAACAACAATAATTTTTTACTTTACAATAGCAATGGTTTTCACATATATCGAGCATCTCACCAACAGTATAACCACTCTAATCATCATTGTAACCATCACCCTTTTTTGGTGGGTTTAGCATTGAGAATATGCCATTAGCTCCATTGATTGCACCCTTTGATGGATCCTCATAGCAACCATCACAGCCTTAATCCCTGGTGTAGCCACAGGTCAATCATCCACAATCTTTGTTTCCAACTTCATTCTATAGTTTCCTCAATTTTCAACATCAACCACAACCTCCAGCAAATGGATATCAGTGATCGATTCAATTATCTATGTAGTACATGATCAGTGTGGACTATATTAGTTGTTTTTTGCATTTATTGAGTGACTTATTTATTTATTTTTTGCTTGGCTAGATATCATATTGCTCTTTTTTTGTTGGCCAAGTACTACATGACTTTTTATTTGCTAAATCTCATTTGATGTGTTTTTTTTTTTTTTTTTGAACTTTAATGGATACTTATGGTAGCATGTTTGATTTGTTGTTTTAGGAATGAATAGTGCTAGTAGTGCACTAATATATTTGTGACAAATTGGAATAGATTTTTTTTTTTATTGATCTTATCACATTTTGCAAGGATTCATTTGTCATAAATATTAGGTATTACGGGATTCTCATTCCTTGTAAATTCTCTTTCTTTTTAGTTGATGAAGGATATCAATAAATTAGGCTGATGAAGAATGTATATTGTATCATAGGTTTTTGTAAACAATGTGTAATGCCAATCTAATTGGGTGGTGGGGGAAAAATTACATTTTGTGACAATTCATTTCTCATAAATATTGGCTATTGCAACAAATATATTTACATTTATCATAATTCATTTTCTGTAAATATGTATTACTAGAATTTTTTCCTCATATATTTCCACATTTTACGTCAATTAATTTCTTATAAACTTATTGCCACAATTTCATTCCTCGTAAATGCCTTATTGCCACAATTTGATTGCTTGCAAATGCCTTATTGTCACAATTTGATTCCTCACAAATGCCTTATTGCCACAATTTAGTTCCTTACAAATGCTTTATTGTTACAATTTAATTCTTAGAAAATGCCCTTTTTTTTATTTTTTTTGACACCGTTAGCCTCTTTTGACATTACTTTTCTTGCAAATTCTTATCACTTAGCAAGAATTATATTTCTTGAAAATACTATACCTACTCCAATTTTTTTTTTTAAATTCTTACAAATGGCTTGTTAAAAATCCTTGGAATATCCTAAAGTTGATGTGGCTATTGCGACAATTTCTTTACGAGAATGTGAACTCTCACAATAGGTCTATTGAAATGATTTTTAAAGCTTTCGTGTGGAAAAAAAATCCGCATGTTTTGTAATAATTCTTGTATTATTTATTCCATGGAATAAAAGTTGCATAGAATTCAATTTAACATTACCTTTAAATTTTCAAATATTACGTGAAGTTATATAATTAATATTTGTAGTTTAGATTGTGTGTCAAGTGACAAGATCAAATGGTGTCATGTGGCAGTATTAAAATAGAAAGTTAGTCAATATAGTTAGGTACTATAAATAGCAGAAGGACTACTTTGCTATTACTAAGTTTCTAAAATAATAAAGAATAAAGATTACTTTTCATTTTCCAGTTTCATTCATTCTTGAACAAACATACACATTTGTGCATTGCATTACTATATAATCAAAAGCTCACATGGTATCAGAGCAAATCAAGGTAACTTTATTTCTACAAAAGAGGTTTTCTTTCATGATCTAAATCTGCAATACTATAACTTGCAATTGGAAATTCTTCTAGTCATGAAAGATAAACTTGATTGATCTGTCCATTTGAGACCTATTGTTTCTTTTAAGAGTAGACAATCTGGGGATGAGTATAGGAAGCTTGGTCTTCAATTGAAATAATTTCCTTACTTAGAGTCAATCGATCAAGATGGCATGGGGAGCAAAATTAAAATTAGGATTTCTTGATGAAACAATTCTGAAACTAGAAGAAAATGATCTTAATCATATAAGGTGGATTAGATGTGACTATATGGTTAGGTGTTGGATGTTGAATTCCATGACGAATGATCTTGGATAGAATTTTCTATATACATAATTGGCTTAAGATTTGTGGAAAGAAATTGTTGAACAATATGGGATTGCGAGTGGTCCATTCATTTTTTGGCTACAACAAGAAATTAGCAATCAAAGATAAGAAAATCAATTAATGAGTGTATACTTTAATAAACTCAAATGGTGTTAGGACGAACTCAATGCATTATATGCATATCCTTTGTGTATATAGGGTAGAATGGCTAGTTGCGTGTGTAATTTTAAGGAAAGAGTTCAGAATTTTGAGTCACATAATAAATTGATTTAGTTTTTGTTGGGATTAAACAAAGACACATTACAAGTGGGCTTAATCTAAATGTTAAGGTTTCGATGTTTGTTGCCAATAGAACAGAAAATAGAGAAATTGATGATAAAAGGTAAAACAAGAAAAGTTTCTACAAATATTGTAAAAAAGGACATTCCATAGAAAATTTCTTTCAACTCATGGGATATCTGAGTGGTCTAAGGGAAAAAGAATTTAGAAAATGAAACATGCAAACATGGTTTCTCAAAAGAAGGTAGATCATATTTTAGAAACACCATTTGATGATTCAATTGCATCTAAACAATTAGGAAATGTAGATAAAGAGTTTATTAACAACATTTTTGTAGAAGTGATGTAGATGATCGATCAATGATAAAGATGGAATAGGACATAAGCAAGCCAATCTAATTCATTTTGTAGGTACATCTATTCCTTCTTCTTCTTGTTATAGCATTTTAAGTAATCAGTCGGGTCATTGGGTTGTAGACCCTAGTGCAATAGATCATATGAGTCTCTTTATTAAAATACTGCATAACATCAAATGTTTAGCTAAGCTTATACCAATTAATTTACTAGATGGAAGAATGATGCATGTTAACAATGTTAGATCTGTTTATGTTACCCTAACGCTTATGCTTTAACATGTGTTCTATGTACCTCAATTTACACACAATCTCTTATTAGTTTGTAAACTAATCAATGATCAATCTTTAATAGTTAAAATTGATCAATTCTAATGTGAATTTCAAGACCAAAATGAAAATTGAGCAATTGCTAAAGTAAAGCTACTAAATGGATTGTACATTCATCAATTAGAAAGCTATAGGTTGGTTGTAGATACAGTTGATTCTTCAAGTTTGTTAGCATAATGTAATTAGACTTCATCTATTGATGAAAATCATATAGACCTGTTACATGCTCAGTTAAGACATGTTGCTACTTTAATGCTACCATCTAGATGTTTGTAAGCATGAAAATTTCAATAATCTCTTCTACAATACATGTTAAGAAGCGAAATTCCATAGATTTCCATTTCAAAGAAGTGTTAATCTATCTGGTTTTCCATTTCAATTACTTCATCTAGATGTTTGGGGACCATATAATATTCCTTCCATAATTGGTGCTAGATATTTTTTAACTATAGTGGATGATTACTTAAGATCTACTTAGATGTACTTGCTTCATTTTAAGTCACAAGTACCAATAGTCCTAACACGATACTTCAAATATGTTTCTAATCAGTTTGACATTATTCCAAAGAAAGTTAGAATAGATAATGGAATAGAGTTTATGTCAAATATTTTTCAAAGCTTATTTCATGATCTAAGAATCATTCATCAACATAGAATGGTATACACACCGCAACAAAATGGAAAAGTAGAAAAAAAACACAAACATCTATTAGATATTTCTAGAGCACTACGAATTCATGCAAATTTTCCTAAGAAATTTGGGGGTGAATGTATTCTAACAGCTACTTATCTTCTAAATAGGATGCCAATATCAAATCTGACATGGAAAACTCTGTTTGAAAAACTTTTTGGTAAACCTCTTTCATATGATGATCTGAAAGTACTAAGATGTCTTTGTTATGCTCATAATAATCTACTTAGTCAAGAATCAAGATGACTTTAATTGTAGAGGAATTTATTGTGTATTCTTAGGATATGAATTTAGACAAAAAGTTTATAAAGTGTTTGATATAGATAAACAAAAAATTTTAATAAGTCATGATGTTAAACTCTTTGAAAACATATTTCCTTACAAAGAATTTACTTCTCAATCTACTTCACATGATTCTATCATTTCGATTAATGATATTCCTTTTTCAACTTCTCATCCTATTAGTTATCCAAATGATGAAACATATCTTGTTGATGATAATAATAGTATTCCCATTGAATTAGATATAGCTACTACTCAATCTTTAAGAAGATCAACTAGAAATCATAAACCTCCTTCTTGGCTTAATGATTTTGTTCATACAATCCACAACAATGTATCTGATCATCATAAACCTTCTTCTGTTCTTTATCCCTTGATTGAAAAAAAAAAAAAAAACACTTTTTCTTCTCTTCCACATAATTATGTTGCTTCATTAGCTAATGACTTGCAATTTAAGAGCCTACTCATTATTTAGAGGCTATTAAACATAAAGAATGGAAAGATGTAATGCATGATGAACTTACTACATTAAAGTTTAACGATACTTGGGAATTGATGTGTTTGCCTAAAGGTAAGAAAGCTATTGGATCTAAGTGGATTTACAAAATAAAGCATAGGGCAACTGAGAGTATTGAAAGGTATAAAGCTAAATTGGTTGCAAAGGGATTTACTCAAGTGGAAGAACAAGATTATAATGAAAAATTTTCTCCTATAGCCAAGCTTAGCCTTATTAGAGTTCTATTAGCTATTGCAACTACTATAAATTGGAAACTTCATCAAACATATATCAACAATGCATTCTTACATGGACATATCAATGAGGAAATTTATATGACTCTTTTAGAAGGATATGTAAAAACAACTTCAAATCAGGTTTACAAGCTCAAGAAATTACTTTATGGATAAGTAAACATCTAGACAATGGAATATTGAACTTTCAAATTTTTTAATTGGGTAAGGCTTCAATCAATCCAAACATGATCATTCCTTATTCAAATTGATATTTGATGTTGGAATTGTCATATTGCTTCTATATGTAGATGATATATTGATTATAGGTACAGATAAAAAAGGCATTTTGGATCTTAAGCAAGCTATGGATTCTAAGTTTTCTATTAAAGATCTTGGTTTCGCTCGCTTCTTTCTTGGTCTAGAAATCTACGGAACAAAATAAGGGACTTTGATCAATCAACAAAAGTTCTTCCTAGACGTCGTCGGTTTAATATTATCCACTACAAAACCAGCACGAACGCCATTGCCAAGTGGTTTTAAAGATGATAATACATTTGGGGACGTATTGGATAATCCAACATCCTATAGAAGACTCATCAGGAAATTGTTGTATATCACTATTACCAAACCAAATTTGTGCTTTGTAATTTATTGTTTAAGTCAATTTCTTGAGCAACCGAGGACTTTGCATCTTATTGCAATGTTTCATCTCATTCGATATCTCAAAGGAATGTTTGCAATTGGTTTATTTCATTATGCAACATCTTCTTTGAATTTGTATGGTTTCTAATTCAGATTAGGGCTTCTAATGTAGTTTATTAAAAATCTATTTCTAGTTACTATATTTTCCTAAGCAACTCATTAGTTTCTTGGAAGACTAGGAAGCAATTGACAATTTTGACTTCAACAACCGAAGTAGAATATTGAAGCATAGCCACAACAATGAAAGGACTTTTGTGGATTTCTTACACCATGAGAGACTTAAGACTACTAGTTCCTTTACCTATCCAACTATTTTGTGACAATCATTCAACCTTAATGATTACATCTAATCCATGTTTGCATGGAAGAACCAAACATGTTGACATAGATATTCATTTTGTATGGGATCATGTCAAATCTAGCTTACTACAACCTCAACATGTTTCTTCTTTATATTAAGTTGCAGATATACTTACTAAGTCCATTCATTAGCCTCAATTCCTTCATTTGTGTTCCAAGTTGCATTTGTGGGCAGAACCAACATGAGGGGGGGAAGTAAAGCTATATAATTAATATTTGTAGTTTAGATTGTGTGCCAAGTGGCAAGATTAGATAGTGCCATGTGGCAATATTAAAATAGAAAGTTTGTTAATATAGTTGGGTACTATAAATAGTAGAAGGACTACTTTATTGTTACTAAGTTTCCAAAATAACAAGAACCAAGATTACTTTTCATTTTTTGGTTTCTTTCATTCTTGAACAAACATACACATTTGTGCATTACATTACTACAAAATCAAAAGCTCACATATTATTATTAAATTGAAAAAATAAAAAAAAATGAAAAGATAATGTTACTTGAGTTAATTGACTATTTGAATTAGAACAATATCAAACAATAATTTATAATGCTTAGAATAACAAATTCTGTATATATAATCAATTAATTATAATAAAATAAAGGAAAATTTAAGCTAAAGTAAAGGACATCTGCAATCTATAATAGAGGCTGTAGTATATTAATCTTTCAGATAAAGAGCAGATAATATGTTATGATGACTAGAAAATGTATAAACATTAATTAGCAATTGTGTAGGTAACTATTTATGAATTTAGGGACTACAATTTAAAGAGAAAAAAAAAAAGCGAAAAAAAAAAAGTATTTTCATCAAACATACAATAAGATTTGTTTAAACACGGTCTTTAGAATCCATACCTTACATTATCGAAGTTACATCTTATATTGTTAATCAACTCTTATTATTTTGATAAAAAATATAGGTATTGATTCATTTCATAGAAAAGGTTCAAATAATTTGGTATAATTGTTTCTTTAAATAGTCAAATATTAACGTAGAATGGGTCGCATTGCGGTGGAATAATATTAAAAATAAATAAATAATTAGAATAACAAAGTCTATATAATTAATCATTTAGTTAGAACAAAGCCAAAAGAAAATCTAAGCTAAAGGGAAGAACATTTATATTAAGAAAATATTGTGGATATAAATGTCTTTAAATAGTCAAATAATATCATAGAATGGGTTACATTGCTGCAATTGCATCAACCAAAGAGTTTGTTTCCCATACTGTGAAGTTAATTTTACAATCTTCGAACTTAAAACATGCATGTCTATAAGCATATATAGCATTAACATAGGCAAGCCTCATATTTTGAAAAGCATGAGAAGAGAGAATATGTAGCCCATAGTTCAACTTCTAATATTGTGATATTTCCAATGTTTTACCAAATCTAAATATGCAACACCCATCTTCAAATCGAATCACTTTGCCAATGCAGGTCTTGCGACAGTCCAAGTGCTAGAATGCATTTCTTCAGATATCTGTAATACACATTTTTTTTTCATAAATAAACAAATAAATATATGCATAAATATAAAGAGTGGCAATGTTGTAAATAGGACAATAGGATAGGGGTAGTTTTGTCTTTTCCTAGTGAGACTATATATAAGCAAACTAACCGAAGGTTCTTTTTATGCACACTTTTACAATAGCTGTCTAGAGAGATTGAGTGACACAAAAAGAGAGAGAGCTTCTTTAGGAAAACCTAAAGCAATCCGAGGAGATAGTGCGGTGTATGAAAAGGTAACAGTTTGGGAATTATTGCAAGAATTATTCTAACAAGTGAAGACCAATCACAGCATGATTTTTATTCTATACAGGGAATGTAACAACAAGGGAATTCCCGGATCAAAGTGTTGATACGTGGGAAGTTTGATCTAAGTACTCTAGCTTACGTTAATTGAGGAGTATTTACATATTTTAAAGGTTTATGGAGTTTAGGGATAGAGAGGAATGAATTTGGAGTAAAATAATTAGGGTTCGTGGAATTGGCTGAGAGATACTTGACCTCTAACATGGTCGTGTTATGACTGTGTTGAATTTAAAAATTATACCGGGAGATATAGGACCATCCAACATGATTGTATTGTCTCTGTGTTAAAATGAGAAGAACATGGCTTCCCAACATAGTCGTGTTTCAACTATGTTAAGTCCAAAAGTTATGTCAAGAGATACACAGCTTCCCAACACAGTCGTACTTCAACTGTATTGAAGCCAAATCTCATTGAGAGGTACACAACCCTTAACAAAGTCATGTACTAACCTATGTTGAGCAAAACGGCCTCCAACATGGCCATGTTAAGTGATGGACATGATCATTGTATATCAAATTATCATCTTAATTAACTAAGTTTCACACAACTGAAGCAATTAGTATAACCTTAGATAACCTAATAAATTAAGAGGAATTAAGAGAAATATACTATATTTAGATTAGTACTAAGATTAATGTGTTAATAATTATACAAATATTAACTTAGCTTAAGTTTAAGAGAAGAAGTGCTTAAGGCTAGGATACTGAGTACGCGTTTACTTTGTTTGTTGTATATAATTGTTAGGAAGCTATCTAATAAGTTGTATGTAAAATAATGAAATGTTAAGATGTTATGTGAATTAAGTGGTATCATGAAGTAATACTATGTTATATGTTGAATGAGATATGTTACTTGTGCTTGGCTTGGCCTAAGGGCCCATAGTTGCAAATCCTTAGGAAACACCTCGATGATCGGTATGCCGCGTTGTCCTTAGTGGAGCCATGTACCAAAATGATCTAAGGTAAATTAGGGTTAGATGGGGCCCATAATGGTAGCTCCCATTAGGGTTAAACAGGGCTTATAGTGGCAGTTCCCACTAGGACAAATGTTCTGTGTATCAGGGTCATGAGTACCCCTTTATGTTATAATTTATTTTGGTGTTGATGTGTGAATTAAATTGTAAATGTGTTGTGCATAAATGTTACATATATGCATGTGCTACTATTATGGTATGTCATGCACATGTAGGTGCGGTACTCACGTATTGAGCTTAAGCTCACCCCCTTCCTATACTTTCTTTTAGCTACAGGTGAAAATAATGAACAAATAGAGTATGATGAGAATGGGAACTTGGTGGGACATTATTTAGATGAGATGGGAAGAGAACACTATTATTATGTGGAGGAAGACTAACAAGAATTCTAAGTATTTGTAATTTGATGTTTTATTCGTTAAAGTGAAATCATGTAGATAAATTGTAGTTTAAGATTTTGTTGATGTTAAATAGTGAAATTTGGAATGACTCATATGTGAGTCATTCAATTGGTTATAGTTATAGTAGTATAATGGACAATGTATATGATCAGGTTTTGATGTATGATGAAGTTTTAGATTCATTTAGTTATAGTTATAGTAGTATGATGGATAACGTATATGATCAGGTTTTGATGTATAATGAAGTTTAGAGCCTTAGCATATCGCTGGGTAGTAGTGACACATGGCAAGTTGTGATGCTCCAAGTTTTAAGGCATTACAGCTTAAGTGGTATCAAAGCTTAGGTTGATGATCCATAGAAAACTAGGTTTTGATCAAAAGAATATAAATAAGTGGTATCAGAACACTAGGTTTTGATGATTTAAGAATTTAAGATGTGATCAAATAGAGATTTAGTTGATGACTTCTAGAATTAAGTAATGATCTAAAAGGTATAGGATTCAATCAATAGAAGTTAAGATGAAATCTGCAAAAGACTAAGTAAATGATCTATAAATTCATAAGAATGAAGAGAGTGGGTAAATTAGGGGATAACTATTATGTTATGTTAATCCAAATATTTTATGCGATTGTATTTTGTTAAATATTCCTATTTAATTATGTATAGGTATATACATATGTTTAAGCTTGAGTATACATAGATGTATATTATCACTAACTCCCTTTATAAATTCTAACTCCGGAATTATTCTATTGTCTCAATCTATATAAAATGCCTCCAAGAAGAAATATCATGTGGGATTCATCTAGTGCTAGATAAGGTAGAGATGCCCTAAAAGATAGGAACCCTTAAAGACCACCTTAGCGGGAAACCCTAAAGCAAACTAATGTTACAGTGCTCAGCTGCTAGAGACTATAAATGCTCTAGTGGGAATTTTAACACAACAACAACAACAAGCTGTGAAACATGTCAGTCTTGTAGAGGAACCTTGTGGCCTAGAAAAATTTGTAAGGTTAGCTAACGAGTTTTACCAAAAGGTTGATGAACCAATAGAGGCTGAATATTGGATCACTGAGACTAAAACGACCTTTGCAGCCTTTATGGTCCCTAAAGATAGAAAAGTTGGATATGTTGCTTATATGTTGAAGGGAGCAGCTGTAGATTGGTGAGCTAATATGTCCAAATTAGCAGGAGCTCCTAACCAATAGCAGAGGTTTAAAGAACTCTTTTATAGAAAGTACTTCCCAAGCAACATCAAAGATTATTATAACTACTAGCAAGTCTGTAAATCTGTAGAGGCATATGAAGCAGAGCTAAGCCACTTAAGCAAATTCTTGCTAAAAGTGATGAGAGGAGATGATGCCTCCCAAGCTAGAAGATTCTTAAGGGGACTAGAGCCTACCCTACAACATGAAGCGGGGGCTTTTCAGTTGACTACTTACGCAGAAGTAGTTGACAGAGAACATAGGAACAATTATCCTACAAATCAAGATCAGTTATGGGAAAAAGGCCTATTTCCACATACCTTATGTAGATAAAGGGAAGAGGCTAGCTATATATCTAATCAAACCTATGGCTTATGAGCCTAAACCTCTTCAAGCTAGGCCTACACCTCTAGCATTGCCTCCTCCACCACAAACAGGTTAGGGTGTAAGGTGTCCTAGATGTTTAAGACCTTATGATCTACAATAGTGTAATTGGCTAGAAGGGGCCTACTTCTCCTATGGCAAAACAAGATACACTAGTAAGAGTTACATTGAAAGGGCCCTCCCTCAAACCTTCTACTATAACTGTAAGTAGAGAGGGAATAGATCATTTGAGTGTAGTATTTAACATACTCAGATGACTGCACCCCCACAAGCCCAATAGCTCATAAATATTGCACCTAGAGGACCACTAGGTAGAAATTAAAATGTAGGACCAAGACATAGGGCACATGGTAGGGTGTTTGCTTTACAACAGCAATAGCAGCAACAGGATGCCCATGATCAAGATACCATAGCAAGTACACTACTCATAAACTCGAATAATGTCTATGTATTATTTGACACAGGTGCAACCCATTCCCGCATATCACTTGTGTTTATGAATGTAGGTAGATTAAAATTTGTTGTATTAAACAATGCTATGATTGTAAATACTCCATTTGGAGCAGGAGGGTAATTAAATCAAATATGTAAAAATGTAGAGATTATAATACATGGCAAGAAAATGCCAACTGAATTGTTTATATTAGAGATGATAGAGTTTGATCTAATTTTAGGAGTTAACTAGTTATATAAGTACAATGCCACTATAAATTGTCATAATCTAGTGGTTAAGTTTGATTTTCTTAATGAGGAGCAAATTGTATACAAGTTAGATCCACAAAGGCCTGCAACTCTTCCAATATACGAATTATGGGATAAAGGAAGATTGTCAGCCTTATTAGTAGAGATTGGATAAGTTAAGGAATTGAGAACTGTATAAGTAGTGAATGAGTATATGGATGTTTTTCTTGAGAATTTGTCGGGTTTACCACCAACCAAAGAGATAAAGTTTTGTATTGACCTTATACCAGAAATGACACCCATATCTAAAGCACCATACAAAATAGCACCTACTGAACTATCTGAGCTAAAGACTTAACTTCAAGAGCTTCAAGATAGCGAGTTTATTTAACCAAGTGTCTCACCATGGGGTACTCTAGTGCTATTTGTTAAGAAGTAGGATGGGAGTATGAGGCTATGTATAGATTATAGGGAGCTAAACCGAG
This sequence comes from Laguncularia racemosa, assembly GCA_037954665.1. NCBI lineage: Eukaryota > Viridiplantae > Streptophyta > Magnoliopsida > Myrtales > Combretaceae > Laguncularia > Laguncularia racemosa. Next base: position 2,767,320 of record JBBMOL010000032.1, on the reverse strand, counting down.
TCACAATCAAGAACAAATACCCTCTCTTTAGGATTAATGACCTATTTGATCAATTACAAGGAGCTTAAGTCTTCTCCAAAATTGACTTGAGATTGGGTTACCATTAATTAAGAATCAAGGAGGAAGACATACATAAAAATGCTTTTAGAACTCGATATGGGCATTACGAGTTTTGGGTGATGCCTTTTGGTTTGACAAATGCTCTAGCAGCCTTCATGGATCTCATGACTAAAGTGCTCATAGACTGGTTAGATCAGTTTGTAATGGTTTTTATAGATATTCCAAAAGTAGAGAAGAACATAAAGCACGTCTCAGAATTGTACTAGAAAGACTCAAGGAAGAAAAACATTATGCAAAATTCAGTAAGTGCGAATTTTGGTTGGAATAGGTATCCTTCTTAAGACATGTGGTGAATAAAAATGGAATATCGATAGACCTTATGAAGGTGAAGGCAATAAGTGACTGGTCAAGACCAAGAACTGTAATAGAAGTTAGGAGTTTTCTGGGATTAGCTAGGTACTACAGACACTTCGTAGAAGGATTCTCCTAGTTAGCAACTCCCTTAACTCAATTGACAAAAAAGAAGGTTAAGTTCATATGGAGTGATGAATGTGAGAGTAGCTTCACAAAATTGAAGAATAAATTAATGACAGCTCCAATGTTAGCCCTACCGAAGACCAAAGAAGAATTTGAAATATTTAGTGATGCATCAAATCAAGATTTGGGATGTGTGCTTATGTAAAATGGGAGAGCCATTGCATATGCCTCCTGCCAGCTGAAACAATATGAGAAGAATTACCCCGCCATGACTTAGAATTAGTTGCTATGATCTTGGCATTGAAATTGTGGAGGCATTATCTTTATGGGGAGAAGTGTAAAATCTTCACAAATCATAAAAGTTTAAAGTATCTGTTTACTCAAAAGACATTAAATATAAGGCAAAGAAGGTGGTTAGAACTAATAAATGATTATGATGTAGAAATTCATTATCACCCCGGAAAAGCAAATGTGGTTGCAAATGCGTTAGGTAGGAAGAAACACATAAATATTGCAAGATTAATCACATCCTAGAAGAAGATATTAGAAGATATGGATAAGCTGAAATTGGAAGTGGTGACACGAGAAGTGGGAAATAGGTTGGCTACACTTAGTATCTAACCCAATCTTATAGAACAAATTAAAATTGCACAAATGGAAGATCTTGAAATTTAGAAGATAAGGAACAAATTAGAGCAAGGTGAAGCCATAAAATTTGTGTTAAACACTAAAGGGGTAGTAAAGTATGGTAATAGATAGTGTGTATCAAATAACATAAAATTAAAGAAGAAGATTATGAAGGAAGCCCATTACTCAAGGTATATAGTACACCCCGAAAGTACTAAGATGTATAAAGATCTCAAGAACACTTACAGGTAGAAAAATATGAAATGGGAAATAGTAGAATATGTGTCCATGTGTCTCGCCTATCAACAAATAAGGATTGAACACCAAAGACCGACTGGTGAGTTACAACCTCTTCTTGTACTTGAATGGAAGTGGGAACATGTAACTATGGATTTTGTCACGACCCGAGAACAAGGGAAAAATATGATGCAATTCGGGTGATAGTAGACAGATTGACCAAGTCAACACATTTCTTGCCAATTAAGGTGGATTATAGACTAGAAAAGCTTGCTCAAATGTATATTAAAGAAATTGTTAGGTTATACAGGATTCCAGCTATGATTACATCAAATAGGGATACTCAATTTGTGAGCAAATTTTGGAAAAGTCTACATCAAGCTTCAAGAACTAAACTTCAGTTTAGTACAGCATTTCATCCTCAGAAAGATGGGCAATCTAAAAGAACTATTCAAATTCTAGAAGATTTACTATGTTCTTATACCTTGGATCAAGGGGTAACTGGAGTGATCATTTACCTTTAGTAGAATTCGCTTATAATAATAGTTACCAAGCTACTATACAGATGGCTCCCTATGAAGCATTATATGGCAGGAAGTGCAGATCTCTCTTACACTAGGATGAAGTGAGAGAAAGATAGGTATTGGGGCTAGAGACAGTATAGGAAACAGTAGACAAGGTTAGAGTAATAAGGCAATGAATTCTATTAGCTTAGAGTCACTACAAAAATTATACAGACAAACAGCGACGCCCTTTAGAATTTCAAGTGGGAGATAAAGTCTTACTGAAGATATCTCTAACTAAAGGGGTAATTAAGTTTGGACTACGGGGTAAGTTGAATCCAAGATATGTGGGTCAATTCGAAATTCTAGAAAGAATCGGAACAGTTGCGTACAGGTTTGCCCTACCTCCAAGTTTGGGCAAAGTACATAAAGTGTTTCATGTATCAATGATAAGAAAATTTATACGAAACCCAAGAGAAATCGGTGAGAATAATAGACATAACGGAACAAGTTCTAAGAAGGAGAAGAATTCCTTATGTCAAAGTGCAATGGACAAATCAAATAGAAAGAGAGGCAACATGGGAATTAGAAGAAGAAAAGAAGAGAAAGCATCTAGAACTCTTCCCAATTCCAAGTAACTTTCGAGGGCGAAAGTTTTAATAAGGGGGGGGAAAATGTAATACATGTTTTTTTTATAAATAAACAAATAAATATATGCATAAATATAAAGAGTGGCAATGTTGTAAATAAGACAATGGGATAGGGGTAGTTTTGTCTTTTCCTGGCGAAACTATATATAAGCATACTAACCTAAGGTTCTCCTTTTTTCTACACACTTTTACAATAGCCACCTAAAGAGACCAAGTGACATAAAAAGTGAGAGAGCTTCTTTAGGAAAACCAAAAGTAATCCAAGGAGATAGCATAACGTAGAAAAAGGTAACGGTTTGGGAATTATTGCAAGAATTATTCTAACAAGTGAAGACCAATCACATAACATTTTTTGTTATGTATAGAGAACATAAAGACAAAGGAATTCTCAGATCAAGGAGTTAGTATGTGGGAAGTTCAATGTAAGTATTCTAACTTATGTTAATTGAGGAGTATTTACATATTTTAAAGGTTTACAGAGTCTAAAGATAGAAAGGAACGAATATGGGAGAATTTGGAGTAAAATAATTAGGGTTCGTGGAATTGGCCGAGATATACACAGCCCCTAACACAATCGTGTTACGACCATGTTGAATTTAAAAATTATATCGGGAGATACACGACCATCCAACACAATCATGTTGCCATCGTGTTAAAATGAGAAGAACACAGCCTCCAAATATGATCATGTTCCAACCATGTTGAAGCCAAATCTCACCGAGAGATACACAACCCGTAACACGATCGTATACAAGCCTGTGTTGAGCAACACGACCTCCAACATGACTGTGTTAAGTGATGGACATGATCATTGTATATCAAATTATCTTCTTAATTAAATAAGTTCTACACAACCGAAGCAATTAGTATAACCTGAGATAACCTAATAGATTAAGAGGAATTAGGAGAAATATACTATATTTAGATTATTACTAAGAGTAATGTGTTGATGATTATACAGATATCAACTTTAGCTTAAGTTTAAGACAAGAAGTGCTTAAGGCTAGGATACTAGGTACGTATTTACTTTGTTTATTGTATGCGATTGTTATGAAGCTATCTAATGAGTTGTAAGTGAAATAATGAAATGTTAAAATTTTATGTGAATTAAGTGGTATCATGAAGTAATATTATGTTATATGTTGAATGAGATATGTTGCTTATGCTTGGCTCTACCTAGGGGCCCATAATGACAAATCCTTAAGGGGCACCTTGATGATTGGTATGTCGCGTTGTTCCTAGTGGATCAGTGTATCGAAATGATCTAAGGTAGATTAGGGTTAAATAGGGCCTATAGTAGTAGTTCCCATTAAGGTTAGACAGGGCCCATGGTGATAGTTCCCACTAAAACAAATGTTATGTGTATCGAGATCATGAGTACCCTTTTGTATTATAATTCATTTTGGTGTTGATGTGTGAATTGAATTGTGAATGTGTTGTGGATAAATTTTGCATATATACATGTGCTATTATTGTGGTATGTCATGCGCATGTGAGTGTGGTACTCATGTACTGAACTTAAGCTCACCCCCTTCCTATATTTTTTTTTAGCTACAGGCGAAAATGATGGACAATTAGAGTATGATGAGAACGGAAACTTGGTGCAACATTACTTAGATGAGATAGGAAAAGAACACTATTATTATGTGGAGGAAGAGTGATAAGAATTCTAAGTATTTATAATTTGATGTTTTATTCGTTAAAGTGAAATTATGAAGATAACTTGTAGTTTGAGATTTTGTTGATGTTAAATAATAAAATTTGGAATGACTCATTTATGAGTCATTCATTTTATTATAGTTATAATAGTATGATGGACAATGCATATGATTAGGTTTTGATATATCTATTAGATGCAATGATGACTTTAGCTAATAAAGTTGATGCAATTAGTAGGAAATTAGATGCGCTCCCTATAAATCCCTAACATAATTTGGGAGAAGTAAGTTTAGAGTGATTTGGGACACAAGACCAATGAGAACAAGCAGATTATTTAGGAAATGCTTCTAGACCTCAAAACAATCCATATGGTAACACCTACAATTCAGGATGGAGGAGTTATCCAAATTTCTCTTAGAGTAACCAAAATCAAAATTAGTAAAGGATGAATTTTCCTCCACTAGGAATCTAATAACCCCCACCATAAGCAAAGAAATTAGGTTTGGAAGATCTTTTAACTAAACATATTCAAACTAACGAGGTTAGATTGCATAATACTGAAACATCTACAAGAAATAAAAAAGCCTCTATTCATAACTTGGAAAATCAAGTGGGCTAACTTCTAAAAATGATAGCTGAAAGGTAGTGAAGGACATTGCCAGGAAACATTAAGACTAATCCCAAAGAACATGTAAGAGCAATAACCTTTAAAAGTGGAAAGGAATTGCAAGTCGAATAGAAAATTAGTAGGGACTCACAAAAGAAAAATGAGGAAGATAAAAAAAAAAAAGAGAGTGTAGAGCTACAAAAAGTGAAGGAGCATAGACCACTCATACCTTATCCTCAACACCATAAGAAGGACTGCTTAGATGAGTGATTTAGTAAGTTCCTTGATCATTATAAGTGGTTACATATTAACTTACCTCTTATCATAGGCAAACCTTTCTTGGTTATAGCTAAGGTTATTATTGATGTCAATGATAGTAGACTCATTTTAAGGGTAGGAGATGAAGAGATGATTTTTAAAGTACCAAAAGTGATAAATGCTACTAGATATGCATATTAATTGAGATTTAACTAATTATCCTTTGATTTTAGCATGTTTTTGAAGAATTTAAATTTTAATTGAGTAATATTTTGATTTTAGGGCTTTGATAGATAGTGGAATTAAAAAGAAAGAAAAAGAATCCAATTTTACTCAATTTGAAGCTAAATCAAAGAAGTTATGAAGTTTTAAATCTAGACACAACCTAAACATGACCATGTTCAAAATGTGTTGTAGTTGAAGATTCATAGAAAGTTACATGGGGGCTAAACACGACCGTGTTTGTTGGTCGTATATCTCTTTAAGCTAATTAAGTTAGACACAATCATGTCTAGGTTGTATCTGTTGAAATGTCATGTTTTACATGATTTTGATTGACAAATTAGACATAACCCGAAGCATGAATGTGTTAGATAGTGTGTTGACCTAAAAAACAAAGTTTCTTTTATGCTCATTATACAATTAGAAGAGGAATTTACATTAAAGGGAGATAGACATTTTTTTCTTCTAAGTTGTTCTAGGGTTTTAGAGAGGGGCAAGACGGCTACTTTTGTACACTTCAAGAAATTAGGGTTTGCTTTGTTCTAGTCAATTTCCTTAATGATACATGTTTATACATCATTGAAGAATTTGGTTTCCAATATGAGTAGTGCTTAATTTTCCTTAGTATTTAGACTTGTAGAACCTAGGTTTATTATGTAACTAGGATTTCTATTTTATTATTCAATGAATTCTTATGTTTCTTAATTTATACATGTGTTCTTGAAGTTTTGATTAGATTAATATTTCCTATGGTATTTTTCTATCTATTTAATATTATACATTAAGATCAGGAAGTCTAATATATAATTAGATTTAGCACATTTAAATAGAGTTGATATAATCTTAGAAATAAGTTACATAATTTTTCCTAATTCAATTAAATTTGTCATAGGAATTAATGTCTTTATAATGCGGTCTTTGAATTATGCTATTACAAGGAAATTCAAATAGGTAATTTAAGATTAGGGTTTAATAAGCTTGAGAAAGTTATTAAACTAAATTAGGAATTCTCTCGGTCAATGAAATTTAAGAAGGATTTGAATATTTTTTGTTAATGTCACGTAATAATTCCTAGGGGAAGCAAAGTGTAGAAACTAGTTTTATCATCTTGAAGTTAATTATAAACTACTTTGCTTTTCTGTCTTCCAATAATGTCTTACTTCTTTAGTTAATATTTCATTATAGTTTTTAGATCAATTAAACTTTATAATTTACTGGTTAAATAATAAGATGTAGGTTAGTATTAGTACTCTTAATCTCTATGGGATGATATCCGTATTTTATATACTATATTACAAATTTTGATAGGTACACTTGTTTCACATCAAGTTTTTGGCATCGTTACTAGGGATTTCGATATTAAGAACACTAATCACTTTATTAATTTAACATTTTTTTCTATTTTTTTGTTTTATTTTATTTTATTTTATTATAGAAATACCCCATTAGATGCATTGATTTTTTATTTGGAAATTAAAAGGACAATTAGGCGTTTATGGAGAACAATTCGGGAAACAGTGTAAGAATTAAATCAAGAATCTCATCTGAGAATAAAGGCAAAAGAGGAAGAGGATGAGTTGGAAATCACGGGTGATAAAAACCAAAACCAACAATAGACTATGTTCGATTACTCTAAACCTTCTTTAGTTAGAGCTGATTCGAGTATTGTTAAGCCACCTATTCCTACCAATAACTTTCAAATTCAACCTCATATTATACAAATGGTGTAACAATTCGTCTAGCTTGATAGATTACAAGATGAGGGCCCCAATACTCAAATATCTAACTTTCTAGAGATTTATAACACTTTTAAGACCAATGGAGCTTCAAATGATGCAATAAAATTGAAACACTTTCCCTTTTTGCTAAGAGGTCAAGCAGAATAGTTGTTGAATTCACTCCTAAAAGGATCTATCACTACTTAGGGTGATATGACTCAAAAGTTTTTGGGAAAATACTTTCACCTGCTAAAACCACTAAACTTTGAAAGGACATATCATCCTATGCTCAACTAGAGGCTATTACCTTATATGACACTTGGGAGAGGTATAAGGAGTTATTAAGGAGATGCCCACATCATGGCTTACCACTCTAGATGCAAATTTAAACTTTCTACAACAGTTTGAATATATCAACAAGACAAATGATAGATGCCACTACAGGAGGAACCTTGAACACTAAAATACCTAAAAAGTTTCAATCTTTAATGAAGGAAATGGCTATGAACAGTTCTTAATGGGAAAGTGCTAGGGTGAGAAATAGAGTAGTGGGCATTTACGAAGTAGATGTAGTGATGCCATCAATGGGAATAAGCGAACTACCTAAGAAACTCTTCTAGGCCACAAAACAACCCTTATAGTAACACCTACAATCTGGGATGGAGAGATCATCCAAATTTCTCTTCGAGTAACCATAATCAAAATCAACAATGAATGAACTTGCCTCCCCCAGAATTTAAGAGACCTCCACCACAAGAGAATAAATTAGGTTTAGAAGAACTTTTAACTAAATATATTCAAACTAATGAAACTAGATTGCAAAACACTAAAACTTCTCTAAAGAATCAAGAATCTTCCATCCATAATCTGGAGATTTAAGTAGGATAACTTGCGAAGATGCAATAAGGGACACTACCAGGAAACACTAAAACCAACCCGAAGGAGCATGTAAGAGTAGTGATTCTTTAAAGTGGAAAGGAGTTGTAAGTTGAATATAGGGCTAAAAAGGGGTCAACAAGGAATGAAGAGGAGGATAAGGACAAAGAAAGTGGAAAGCTACTAAAAGTACTGGAATACAAACCACTTATAACATATCCTCAGTGTTTAAAGAAATACTACTTTGATGAGCAATTTGATAAGTTCCTCAATTTGTTTAAGAAATTACATATTGACTTATCTCTTGTTGATGCCTTACCGTAGATGCCTAAATGCACAAAGTTCCTAAAGGACCTATTATCTAACAAGAGGAAGTTGGAAAATCCCTCAACTATTACACTAAGTAGGAAGTGATCGGCAATTCTACAAAACAAGCTACCTAAACAGCTAAACAATCTAAGGAGTTTTGCTATTCCTTAGGTACTTAGTAACTTAGTAATTGATAAAACTCTAGCAGATTTAAGAGCATACATTAATTTGTTACTATATAATTTATTTTTGAAATTATGGCTAGGAGAGTCAAAACCCGTGCGTACGAGTTTGCAACTAGCTAATATATCTGTCACTTACCCTAGAGGAATTATAGAGGATGTCCTTGTCTAAGTAGGAAAATTTATATTTCTAGTGGATTTTGTTATAGTTGACATAGATAAGGACATAGAAATACCTCTTGTTTTAGGTAGACCATTCTTGGCTACAACTAGGGCTATAATAGATGTCAGCAATGGTAGGCTCATATTTAAGGTAGGAGATGAAGAAGACTACTAATCATGATGACACCTATTATCATTTGGATCTTACTAAAATTTGTATTATTGATTATGCACAAGAAACATTATCAAAGGACCCTCTAGAATGCTACTTAAAAAAGGGATTAGAGGAAGTAAAAAGCCTTAAGTGTGTCAAAGATGCAACTCAATTAACAGCTAACAATTTCATAAATGAGAAGAAGGGATTTGATCAAATCAACATAAAGAAGGATTTTATCTAAAATTGAGTGTCTGTGTTCTCCAATGAGTTATTATACTTAGCCAAAAATCCATTTCATTTGGACAAGGAAACTCAAAGCAAGGGAAAATCATTATAGGGTAATAGATTTTTGCAAACTCTAGAGTATCCCCATATCTTGAATCACCTATAATGTGATTCACCCAAGGGCACTAGCTCAGCATAACTTGCTTATAAATAAAAAATTGAGTGTTTGATAAGAGAAGTTTCCCCCTTTCATTCCTAAGGCATAGTATAGAACCCCTCCACCTTAACACCCCCCAACCTACCCCTAAACCTTATATCTTCTCTATCTTCAACCTTATGTTCCCATCGTATGAAACACCATGTGCCGTTAGTAGGCTGGTGCTCCTGTGTATCTCTTGTATCCATGTAAGTCCAAAAGAAATCCTTCTTGACTGTCGAATCAAGTCATTCATTCCGGCAAGAAGGCATTATTGATACGTGACCATTTGAATATGCCACTATCTCTTTATTCCTACAACTAGTCCCACTGCATAACTTAGTCTTTCTAGTGTCTTTACACATTGCAAGTGATAGCAATTAATAAGTCTAATCACTACACTTGAGGGGAGGAAAGAAGAGTGTTGAGAGTTTCCTAATAGCTTCCGTACCTGCAAAGACAAGTAAAGATAGGGGAGTGCAACAATATACATGAGAGTTAGATCAAGCATAAGGGTGTTGACTATATTAATAACATGTTATGACCATGAAGAAGAATATAGTGATCCGGATATGAGAGGGTAAGCAATAGTCACCAATGTGATGCACACATGTTATAATCTATAGTATACATTAAATCTATGAATATATTAGATTATAAACAATATTACACAATCTATAGTTCAAATGCAATTAGATGAAGATCATAGAAATCACAACAATTGTCCCAAAAACATTACATAGTAGCTTCCAACATTTGAAAATCACGATAGCATATTTGTCTTATTAAAGCTATGTTAAAAACACAAGATTTCCATTTAGGATCACACCAAGTTGGAATTTGTAGGCGCAATGTGTTTTTTACAATACCGCCAATTATGGAGGTACAATGCTTGTCTGAATAAGGCTCGTACCCAGTAAGCAGCTCCCACATAACAATCCCAAACGAGTAAACATCAATCTTCTCTGTCACCATATTACTCTTTCCACTTAAAAGTTCAGGAGCCATCCATGGCAATGTTCCACGGACACCTCCTGAAACTAGTGTATGCTGCTTTACCTTTGACAACCCCAAATCACCAATCTTGCACACAGGACGTTGAGGATCTCTCATGTTTACCAATAGATTTTCACATTTAAGATCAAAATGGACAATATTCTTTCCATGCAGATATTCCATTCCAAAAGCTGCATCCATAGCAATGATGAGCCGTTTACGACGATCAATTGTCCTATCGTTTTTTTATTCTGAAAAATTGTTGTAGTGACCCATTGATCATTAATTTTGTTACTGTTGCTAACGATCCATCAGATCCATCGCGTACAATGCCATAAAAAGAAACAACATTTGGATGATGTAAAGAACTCGGTATTAATGCCTCTTTTCTAAAATCCGTGGGAGGGTTAACCGGCGCAGATCCCAGAGATTATTTGGCATTCTTTTGCCTTGGAAACCGTGAAGCTAAAAAGATTGAAGAATTTAAGCCTGAAGAAAACTCCAGAGATTGGCAGTGACTACTATAAAGCTCACCAAGCTAGGCGATTTATGATATATGTTCATGGCAGCACGATGATTGTTGATGATGAGTACATAATAGTTGGATCTGCCAATTTTAACCTGAGGTCCATGAATGGTGGTAGGGATACTGAAATTGCTGTGGGAGCATTCCAGCCGAGCCACCTTGCGGCAACAAACGGTGCTAGGGGTCGGATTTATGATTTTCGTATGGGCTTATGGTATGAACACCTGGGAATAATCGATAAAACCTTCAATCATCCTGAGAGTTTACGTTGCATTAGAGCAGTATTTACACATGCTGACAGTAATTGGAAGTTGTACACCGAAAGTGTACACTGCTATGTTATCCCATTGAAGTTGATGAAGATGGAAAAATTCAACCATTGAAAAGGTTTGAACATTTTCCTGATACTGAAGCTACTGTACTGGTACCAAATCAAATTATCTCCATCCTTGTTAATTAAGTGATTCAAAATTTAGTATAGCAAACTTTTAGAAATATTTGAGTTTGTTAAAATTTATGTTTATCCTTTAGTTCAAAGATTAGCATTCCTTATTTTTTGCACTCTTGTTAATGATCAAATGATATAAATATGAATAAAATCATATCTTTCATTACTCTACAAATTTTGCATCCTTGTGCATATATTGAACTTTTTCCAACAAAATTGGTATCAAAGCAAATCAAAGAAAAAGAGCATAGTTCCAGGTTCAGTCCTTTATCCACATAAAGCAAGAGAAGAGTGAGGGAAAGACAAACAAATATCCATGGCAGCAAGTAACGGTGCAGGTGGAAGTTCACAACCTTTGATTCTGATTTTCAAAGGACAAAACTATCAATTCTGGAGTTTGAAGATGAAGACTCTATTTAAGTCCCCAGAATTGTGGGATTTTGTAGAGAATGGATATGTAGAGTCACATCAAACCGGTGAACTTGATGCACAAATGCAAGAGAATCGCAAGAAGGATGCAAAGGCTTTGTTCTTCATTCAGTAAGCTTTAGATGATGACATCTTTCCCCAAATTGCAGTAGCCAACAGATCCAAAGAAGTGTGGGAAATACTAAAGTAAGAGTACTTGGGTAATAAGAAGGTAATTCAGGTAAAGTTGCAATCTCTTCGTTGTAATTTTGAATTACTGACAATGCAAGAAAAGGAATCCATGCAAAACTATTTAGCTAAAGTATTCGAGATTGTTAGTTAGATGAAGACATATGGTGAAGAAATAAGTAATGAGACAATCGTAAGCAAAGTTCTAAGGAGTTTAACAAGAATCTTTGATCATGTTGTTACTACAATTGAAGAGTCTAAGGACTTAACTACCTACACCTTTGATGAACTAATGAGTTCTCTAATAGCCCATGAAGATAGACTAAATAGGTCCACTAAGAAGGGTAATGAAAAGGCATTTCAAGTGAAAGGGGAGTCTAATTATAGAGGAAAGATTGAAGAGTCTGTCAGTAAAGGGAGAGGTAGAAACAAAGGTAGATTTCAAGGTAGTGGATGAGGAAGCTGTAGAGGCTAAGGACAATATAGTGATCGGCGCCAATTCAAAAGTACAATTCAATGTCATTATTGCAAGATGTACGGACATAAAGATGATGAGTGCTAGAATAGGCAGAAGGTTGCAAACTTTACGGAGAGAGTAGAAGATGAAAGCAAGCTGCTTATAGCTAAATCAAACATTCTAAATACAATGCGTGATGCCCGATTTGTTGACAGTAGATGCTCAAACCATATGACAAACTCACAATCCTTGTTTCAAGAACTTGATGAGTCTCAAAAGAGTGTGGTGCAACTTGGTGATGACAAGCAAGTTCAGGTAGAAGGAAAAGGCACAATTGCAATTAAAACTGTACAAGGAGACATCAAGCTTCTTTATGATGTGCAATTCGCGCCTAGTCTAGCTAATAATCTGTTAAGTGTTGGTCAGTTAACGTCTAGTGGTTATACAACTGTATTTGATGGTGATTCTTGTGCAATCAGTGATCAAAGATCAGGATAAATCATCTCAATCATTCGCATGACACAAAATCGTATGTTTCCCCTTGATGTGTCAAATGATATGAGTAGAGTCATCATTGTCAAAGGAGATGACGAGGCCAAATTGTGGCATTTACATTATGGGCATTTCAATGCTAATGGATTAAGGTTTTTAATGCGAAAGATATGGTTGTTGGTCTACCAAAAATAGGGGAACATGCATTTTGCGAAGGATGTATTTATGGGAAATAGAGTAGAGGATCATTTCCAATTGGAAAGTCATGGCGAGCTTCAGGGTGTCTCGATTTAATTCACGCTGATCTATGTGGACCAATGAACACTACGTCGTTGGGTGGAAGTCGGTATTTTTTGTTACTGATAGATGACTACACACGCATGAGTTGGGTTTACTTCTTAAAGTTCAAATCAGAAGCTTTTGAGAACTTCAGGAAATTCAAATCTTTGGTGGAAAAGCAAAGTAGTAGAAATATAAAGGTACTTTGAACAGATTGAGGAGGTGAATTTCTATCAAAAGAGTTCACTAATTTTTGCGAGGGGTAGGGCATTCGTAGGGGACTCACAGTTCCAAATACATCATAGCAAAATGAAGTGGTTGAACGAAAGAATAAGACGATGGTTGAAATAGCTAGAAGTATGTTGAAAACAAAGGGAATGCCAAATCAATTTTGGTGTGAGGTAGTTGCAACAGCAATATATCTTTTAAACATCTCTATGACAAAGGCTATTATAAATCGCACACCATATGAAGCATGGATAGGAAAGAAGCCTCGAGTAAGTCACTTAAGAGTCTTTAGATGTTTGGCATATATATTCATGCATTCTCAAACTAAACTTGATGATAAATCAGAGAAAATGAATTTTTATTAGTTATAGTTTGCAATCTAAAGCTTATCGTTTATATAATCCTATAAGTGGTAAAGTCATCATAAGTAAAGATGTTCAATTCAATGAGGAAGGCACATGGAATTGGAGCAAGAGTGATGTAGCAACCATTCTAGTTTATGTTTAGAATCGGCAAGTGAAAATGCAAAAGTGGGTGGAAATTTGTCTTCTGCAAAATCTACTCCTACAAGGAACAACACAGATTTAAACGATTTTCATTCTCCTTTATCTAGCTTATCTAGTGAGTCACCACCGAAAGTTCAAATCAATAAAGGAAGTTTATGAGACATGTAACTTTACATTATATCTATCGGATCCCAATTGCTTTAAAGAGGTAGTAACAAAGTCCAAATGGCAAGACGCAATGACTGATAAGATGGAAGCCATTGAGAAAAACTCAACATGGGAGTTAGTTGATGTTCTTGAAGAGAAAAACATCATTAGACTTAAGTGAGTATTTCGAACCAAGTTTAATGCTGATGGAAGTATTCAAAAACACAAAGCTCGGCAGATAGCAAAAGGTTACTCACAACAACAAGGTATTGATTTTAATGATACATTTTCTCCAGTTGCAGATTTTGAAACTGTTAGGATTATGTTAGCACTAGCGGCTCAATTTCAATTACCCATGTATCGATTTGATGTTAAGTCTATATTTTTAAATGGAGATTTAGAAGAAGAAGTCTATGTTTCACAATCTAAAGGCTTTGTTAAAAAGGGATATGAAAATAAAGTTTACAAATTAAGAAAAGCTTTATATGGACTAAAACAAGCTCCCCGTGCATGGTATAGCAAAATAGATGCTTTCTTCCAAAAGAACAAATTTACAAGAAGTGAGAATGAGCCTACACTCTATCTGGAGCATGAAGGTAATGGTGAACTTATAGTGATCTGTCTCTATGTGGATGATATGATTTATATGGGGTCTTCGGAATCATTGATTGCTAAATTCAAGTTAAGCATGATGGAAAATTTTGAAATGACTGACTTGAGGATGTTGAAGTACTTCTTGGGTCTTGAAGTGAAGCAATGTATGGATGGGATTTTTGTATGTCAAAAGAATTATGCAGCAAATCTACTCAAGAGGTTCAAGATGAGTAATTGTGAAGTTTCGAACACACCTATGAACATAAATGAAAAATTGTAGCGAGAAGATGGAACCGAAAAAGCAGATGCAAGAACGTTTAGAAGTTTAGTTGGAGGTTTGAATTATTTGACAAATACTAGACCTGATATTGCTTACTCAGTAAGTGTAGTGTCTAGATTTATGCAAAGTCTTACAAAACAACATTTTGGTGTAGCAAAACGGATTCTCCGATATGTAGCTGGAACAGTAAACTTTGGCATTTGGTATACTAAAGTGTTTGATTTTAATTTGTATGGATTCTCTAATAGTGCTTAAGCAGGATGTTTGCATGATCAAAAGAGTACTTCTGGTAGTGTCTTTAGCTTTGGATCAGGTGCTGTCACTTGGTGTTCAAAGAAGCAAGAAACTGTGGCACTTTCATCCTCCGAAGCAAAGTACACAGCAGCAACATGGCAAGTTCTATGGCTTAGAAAACTTCTTTCAGATTTTCATTATGAGCAAACGAAGGCAACGGAAATATTTTGTGACAACCGATTAGCAATTGCAATGTCAAGAAATCTGGCATTTCATCGAAGAACTAAGCATATTGATGTTCAACATCATTTCATCCGGAAATTGATAGCTGATGGAAAAGTTATACTTGCATTTTGCAGCACAAATGAACAAGTAATTGATATATTTACAAAGTCGCTTCCCAAAGCCAAGCATAACTTCTTTATAATGAAGTTAGGAGTATGTGATTTTGAATCAAGGAGAAGTATTAATTAAGTGACTCAAAATTTGGTATAGCAAACTTTTAAGAATATTTAGTTTGTTAAAATTTATGTTTATCCTTTAGTTTAAATATTAGCATTCCTTATTTTTTGCACTCTTGTTAATGATCAAATAATATAAATATGAATGAAATCATATCTTTCATTGCTTTGCAAATTTTGCATCCTTGCGCATACATTGAACTTCTGCCAACAATCCCATCCTAACCGCATAACGTCCTTTGTGACTTCGGTGCCGAACTCAAATCCAAATCCAATCAAAATTTCAGAGCTACAAAATCATGTAAGAAATCATATTAGTGAAAAAATATATGAATGTATAAATAAATAAAATGCCTCAATATGTTATGAGTGAATTAAGATCCATGTCACACGCCAAACCAAGGTTCATGGAGCGTGCGGCAATGGATAAGCCATATTACTATTTGTAGTAATCAAGCGTTCTCTTTCAGAAGGTCTTCCAGCAAAGCAACTGGCCTTGATTCTCTTTATAGTTACATCGGAGCCATCCCATTTCCCATGATAAACAAGCTCCATAGGTACCCGATCATAATTCCCGGACTTCTTCCAGATCATCATTCCTGATAGTCTGCAGTCCTCTTGCTATGGCTTCTGCCTCAGCCTTTGTTGGCTCAATTTTGGAATTATTCACAATTGTCATTATCAGAATCCATATGTGACTTCCCTTGAGTATTTGATTTCGCATCATTACAGTTGGCACCTTTTGCTATGACATCCTGAGAAGCAGAATGAGCATTTTCTTCAGCTTTGCTTTTAACATGCTCCGCAAATCTTACTCTGGAAGTGTCAATGTATTTGACATATTGAGAACCATAAGAATCAATGTAAACACATGTTTGTGCATGGACTAGTCTACAACCATCATCTGGGACGACAGCTTCTGATGACAAGTTGACTCTGTCAGCCACATTTGCATGGACAATCCCATCGCAGACAAAACACAACATTTCCATTACTGCACGAAATTCATTTGGATTTAAACGCTGATATTTACAAGCTTTTTTTGAAGATCTATGAGAAAACTCTTTGCAAAAGCAACTGATAATGCATCTTGAAGCCCCAAATCTTTAAGAAGCTTAAGATAAGGAAGGAACAGGGTAGGAAGTTCAAATGCAAAAGAGGACAGATTGACGTTAAGACGCACAAAGAGAGGATTGGCTGTCACCAAACGTATTCCATATTAAAGCTATGTCAAAAACAGAGAAGTCTGGATCGGAACGACATCTTGGACTAATGACGAAGCCCACTCTTCCGGTGTCCCTGTGCTGGCGGCCATTGCCACCGATGCAACCGCCTCCGCCCTACCGCTGGTTCCTCCTCCGGCTATCACTGCGAAGAATTTGCCAGTCGCTAGACTAGAGAATGTACCGGTCGAAGGTTTGAATTTGAAGGAAATGGCGCTTTTGAAATACGATGGAAGTCTCGCCGTTCATGCTGGAAAAACGCAATGAAAGTTTTGAATATGGACGTTCTAGCTGGGGGGGCACATCGTGACTACCACAGAATTGCTATAGGAAGACTCGTATATTTATTCAGTCATATAAATAATAATAGGGAGGAGAAGAAACTGACCTAAGTGAGCAAAAGTGTCAAATATACTCAAGAGTTCTTCCTTTGCAGCACTTTCAACCTTATTTTCACAAAAATCTGTGTTTAGGAATGAGAACTCTAACAACCAGCAAGGATTTTCAAGAAGCCAAAATGTTCCTCAATGAAGAACAAACTCAAATCGCATGATTTAATACAATTATCACTATAATTCTATGTCGCTAAACGAACAAGAATGTTTTGCAATGAAGAATGAGTGCAATTGACATTGCTCGATGTGATCATCGCAATCATTCCGTGCCACCATCCAAGATAGAGTTGATTGAGCAAATAAAAAAAAAAAAAAAAATGAAGAAGGTGCACAAGAGAGAAGAATAAACAAATGGTGAGGAGAATAAATGAGTTGAAACGTATTAACAAAAAAGATAGAGGGACACATAAAATAAATAAATAAACTACATGGTATGCTATATCTATGTCTTTCCAATAGGCTATTGACCTACACCTTACAATTAGAGGCACCCCTTATATTATATGGTTTGTACTTTGATAAGAAAACATAGACCTTACTTAACATGCATGTAAACCAATGCAAATGAGACACTCATATTATCCATATATTTATAAAAAAAAAAATCAAGTATGAAGAACTTTTTACTGTCTTTAGTAGAGCAGAGAAGGAAAGCTTTCATGAACCTCAGTCATTGAGTCCACTTCAAGAACTTAAATATAGTAGTACTTTATTTTACTGTTCAAGATCTATGAGGAATGATTAAGGTAAAAGAAATGTCTATACAAATTCAAAATAGAAAGCAAATCACTTCGGGCTAAATTTATTGATTGTCAAAGAAGCTATTATTAATGTGTCCAGTCTATGCTTTATGGTATCTAAAGATGATGCAATTTCAATTAACTAAAGCGACGCACATGATTGAGCAGTGTTGCATATTTGCATACTAAGAAAAACTTATATTACTTCACAAACACTAATGCTAGGCTTCTATATTATGTAAATGTATACAACAGCAGTGCAACTATTCCATAAACGCATATACGCCAAGTAATTTCATGGTTATTACAAAGGCTTATATGATGCCTAAACCTCTTCAACTTTGTTTAAAGGAATTTGGTCAGAGGGCAAAATGTAGAGGTTTAAATCTAATTCATGAGCTTTTAGTTTATTACTTTAATGAATTTAACTTTTTAGGCCGAGATGATAGGGTCTATAGAGTAAAGTTCATGTTTTGGGATAATTATGGGAGATTTGGCATAGTGGGCTTAGAGGTTGATCATCATCACCATTTGACGAACAAGATTCATGGCAATAAATGTAAATACCTCATACCTCCTCATAGAAGGGGGCACTTTTTTATTGGAAAGATGTGATTACTTTGCCAAATTTTTCTCAGGAAGACCAAAACCAAAATCCACCCACACATTTATGTCTATCACCAAAGTTGTAATACACCTTTTTTTTAAATAAATAAATATATATATATGTATGTATAAATATAAAGAGTGGCAATGTTGTAAATAGGACAACGGGATAGAGGCAATTTCATCTTTTCCTAATAGGACAATATAAGCAAAACTAACCTAAGGTTTTGTCCTTTTCTCATTTATCATTCTTCTATCCAGAAAACAAAAGAGGAAGGGAAAGAACTCTACAAAGGACCCTACGAAAAAAACCTAAAGTGATCTAAAGAGATATCACAGCGAAGCAAAAGGTACGATTTTAGTTATTATAAGACGTATTTTATTAGAGAAGACTCAATCATGAAGTCATTTTAGTTATTCATTGGAATTAAGCTTAAGGACGAATTGAAGAAGCACAAGAGTTGTTAAATTTGGAGTTTCAAGCGAAATTCAAATCAAGTAAGGAATTATAATTCATATTTTTTATTTGCTTAAGCATAGTATCGAAAAATGAGGGGATTAGATGAATTAGTGTAGAACAAATTAGGGTTCGAAAAACAAACCGAGAGATACAAGACCATCCAACACGGTTATGTTGCCCTCGTGTTAAAATGAGAAGAACACAGCCTCCCAACATGGTCATATTACAACCGTGTTGAATTAAAAGTTATATTAAGAGATACACGGCCCCTAACACTCTCGTGTTTCAACCATGTTGAATTATCAAGACATACCGAGAGATACATAGCCTCCCAACACGGTCGTCTTTCAATCGTGTTGAATCAAGAAGAACATAACCTCTTAACACGGTCATGTTTCGACCATGTTAAATCAAAAGAAACACGACCTCCCAATACAATTGTGTTCCAACTATGTTGAAGCCAAATCTCACCGAGAGATACATGACCCTTAACACTGTCATATACTAGCCCGTGTTGGGTGACACAGCCTCCAACATGGCCATGTTAAGTGATGGACAATATCAATATATATCAAATTACCTCTTTGATTAACCAAGTTTTACTCAACCACGACAATTAGTGTAACCATAGATAACCTAATAGATTAAGAGGAATTATGAAAGTTATATTATGTTTAAATTACTACTAAGAATGATGTGTTGATGATTATACAGAAATCAACTTAGTTTAAGTTTGGGATAAGTGCTTAAGGCTAGGACTCCAAGTACATGTTTACTTTGTTTGTTGTAAGTGATTACTAAAAAGCTATTTAATGAATTATATGTGAAATAATGAAATGCTAAGATGTTATGTGAGTTAAGTGGTATCATGAAGTAATATAGTGTTATATATTGAATGAGATAGGTTGCTTATATTTGGCTCAGCCTAGAACCGACAATGGTAGATCCCCAGGGAGCACCTTGATGATCGGTATACCGCATTATCCCTCGTGAAGCTATCTATCGAAATGATCTGAGGTAAATTAGGGTTAGACGAAGCCTGCAGTGGTAGTTCCCATTAAGGTTAGATGGGACCCGCAAAGGTAGTTCCCATTAGGATAAAACTTGTGTGTACCGGGGTCATGAGTGCCCCTATGTATTATAATTCATTTTGGTATTAATGTGTGAGCCAAATTGTGAATGTGTTGAGGATAAATGTTATACAGATGCATGTGATATTAATGTGATGTGTCATGCACATGTGAGTATAGTACTCATGTACTGAGCTTAAGCGTACCTCCCTTCCTATATATATATATATATTTTTTAGCTATAGACAACAAATGATTAACAATTAGAGTATGATGAGAAAAGGAACTTGATAGGACATTAATTGGATGAGATGGGAAGAAAACACTATTATTATATGGAGTAAGAGTAACAGGAATTCTGAGTATTTGTAATTTGATGTTTTATTTGTTAAAGTGAAATTATAGAGATAAATTGTAGTTTGAGATTTTGTTGTTGTTAAATAATAAAATTTGGAATGACTCATCTATGAGTCATTCATTTGATTATAGTTATAATAGTATGATAGATAATGTATATGATCAGGTTTTGAAGTATCATAGAGTTTTATAGCTTTAACTTGTCGCTAGATAATAATGACACGTGGCTAGTTGTGATACTCCAAGTTCTGGAGCATTACAAAAGTGTTGAGCCTTATTTGTGATTACTTACTTCTCCTTCCCATCTCATTCACCTCTGATCATCCTTATACATGTTACTTTCTTTATTAGGTCATGTGTAACGCATTCTCACAAAGCATATGTGTGACTCTCACACTCAAATCCACACATCCACAAAATCTTTCTTACAAAATAGAACTTTAAAAAGAAACAACAATAACAATCACAATGATAAGATTTAACAGTAATTATTCATCTTTGTGAGCATAATAGTAAAAAGACAAAAAAATAAAATAAAATAACAACCTAAACGAAATAGGAGAGTAAATAAACCAAGAGGCTAAGCCAAAGCAATGAATAAAGGAAGCAACAATAATGAAGTGGCCACAATTATTATCATCATGATAGTACCATAGCTATTATACCCTTTTACTTCTTCCACCTTGAATAATTGAATTAATAGAAGTTAATAAGATAAGAGTTTTGATAATGACGGACGGTTTAGTCGATTGGGATCACAGAACAATGTTAATAATCAAATAATGTCTGGAATTGTTGGATGCATTACATAATGACTTTATTCATGTATATATTTATAGAAACTAGTTGTGTTATACAGAAAATAATACGAATGGTTGCATAGGCAAGTAAGTTAGTGCGATTTCCATTTTGACCCTCCCCAAACAACACGATGCATAGCTAGATTGGCATGGTTCGTGTGTTTGAACTTTATTGAACTTTTGATGTATGGCTTTATAAATGTGATATGATACTAAGATATTTTTAGTTAAAAAGGAGTGAGAAGGTGCAAGTCCAAAACTCAAAACAATATAGCTGTTCAACAAATGGAACGTGGAGTCAGCACCGTAGCCCAAAATGATTCGGTCTAAAGGGGTTTGTTTTCGTTAGGGATTTTTCTATGGAATTCTTCATGTTTTTAATAGCACTAGTCTGACCTTTAATCTTATTATTAATTTATATATTAACGGTAGAAATTTAACGATGATCAATGATGGATATTTAAGTTACCTAACTAACAGTGAAATTAAATGCTTGACCGATTTTATTAAAATAGTAAACCAGTGTATTATTTCTTATTACAACAATCAAACCTTTTAACAAATTAAGGGCATTGTCTATTGGGCAAGACATGGCCCTCTTTAATGTGTGCATATGGTTAGAAGTATGAGTATTTAAACATCCTTATAGATCATCCACATTCTTGGGTCCTTGATGCATTTTCCTGTGCTGATGACTTGTTTACTTTTTGAAATAAAATAAATAGGAAACAAAAAGTTATGTTTTGAGAATAACTATTACCGAAAATAGGTTAAGAATTTTTATTTTAGTATTTATTTCACATAATTTTTTATTGTGTAAAATACTTATTTTAGTATTTACTTTACCTTATTAATTGCAATATTAAGTTAAAAATATAGATAAAATTATTAATTTGTCTCTATTTAATCGTTAATTATAATATTAATAAGAGTATAATTGACATAATATTTAAATTTTGTATTAACACTATAAAGGAAATAAAAAATCCTACCTCTTTTTAGGTAATATCTATTTTCAATAAAGTAGGAATAGAAAAATTATAAGAATTAAAATTCCTTCCTTACTTTTGAAAGTAAATAATGTAATAGACATTTGAGAAGGAATAGCTATTTTATTTTCTTTATATTACCTCCAAGTAAATGGGTTGTTAGAGTTTAACTTTTTAAGGTTCTATGAGATGTAGAGAGGTCCTTTAACTTCTTATTAGGGTCTTTGTTTTTTACATTTTGTTTTAGTTTGTGCATATTTTTTGTATTGTAGGCCTCATAAATAATATTAATATATGTTAAGAAACTTTTCTTAAAAAAAGTTTAACAATGAGGTAGAAAAGTCCTCAAATTGGAGATTTCTTTAGGATATTAATATGTAACTTAGGGACTCCAAATGGGGTTCACTATCATAAATATGTAATATTTAGGATATGATTCCACTTTGCAGCAAGAATCAATATCGCTTTTTCAAGTGTCTACTTTACTGTGTAAAAAGATCCACGTTTAAAACTTTTTACAAAACCATTAGTGGACATGGTGAAATAATGTTTTTAGTCAATTTTAAAAGGTAAAAAAACTTAAGTAAAACAGTCAATAGATGAAGAATTTATATTGAAAAGTAGCAAAAGAAGAATATTCAAGAGAAAAGTTTAATGGAGAACAACACATAAATATAAATAGCTAAAGGTAAAAGACAATTTTTGTATATTTTTTTTTCCTTTTAATCTTTGAAGGTTACAAATTCTCTTATTAGAAAGATTTACTAACTCTTGGAAGTATACTAGTTAAAAGGCAACTAGATTTGTGTAAGACAGTATATTCCTTATGTTTTAGTTCTCTTCAAAATTCACATGTATAGTATGAATAATCCAATCATTTTTTTTATTAGAAGTTAAAATTGAAATATGAACATGTTGTGTTAGGTTTCTGGAAGATGGAAGATGGTTGAATCACCTACAAAAGGAAAACAAGTAAGGCTATGGGAGTGCTAAAGATTGTTTTGACATGATCATTTTGATACTTAAATCAATACAAGTAGAAAATAATTGGAATTTTGAGAGCACAAAGGTTCAAAAGTCTTTTACCTAGTAGCTTTCATTCTCTATTTATAGGAATTGTGGATAATCCTAAAATAAGAGGTGCATTGATTCATGAGATCTTCTCCTAATATTGTGGAAGTATATCTTTGACTAATCCTTTTCTTATCTATATCACTTTCTTGTACACATAGATCCGAATTAAAGGAGGTCAAGAACTTCAGACTTAAATTCAAGCAATTCTATGCTAAAATGAAATGAGATAAGTTGGCATGAGAGAGTGGAGCTCAGACAAGAGTCTAAGTGAGTTGAAATGAGCCTTAAGGGTTTAAGCCTAAAATACCTTATCAATAGGACCAAAGTTATTAAATTGAAAAACCTCTTCTTCTTTTTTTTTCCCTTCTAGTGCCTTTCTTCATGTTCTATAATAAAACAAGTTCAATAATATTGATTGTGCTCTTCCTAATCTTACAACCCTATGTTTGTCCCTGCTTTCAGGCTGCCGCATTGGTCCTTTTGAAGTTATTGTTTTAATATTGTCCCACAATATCTTACAAAAACAACCAATTATTTTTGAAAATAAAACCATTTTCTGAAATTTCAGGTTAACTCCCTAAAGTAGAGTGCCTTTGAATGGTAAGATTTAGGTCTGAAAATATGATCTTATGTGCTATTAATTTTAAGGACAGTTTCGCGTATATGGTGTACTTAATAATGATTTTGTTATTTCTTTGTATAGATTCATACTTTTTAATACAAGACAAAATAATTGTGTCTGAAATTTTTTGATTTTACAGGTTTGAAATTCCTTTTATTTGTTATGATTTTTAGGATTTTCAGCATATCACAATAATATATATACATATATATCTTCCATTAAAAGTTAAGGATTCCTAAATCCCACATTTGAGCTTTTCTTTCATGTTATTTCACTTGTTATAATTTATTATATGCATTTCTATATCTATTGCTAACGTTATATTATATCTTGAAGCTCTAAAATTGAATTTCCAATCAATAAGGTTTTTCATGAACTTTATTTTATAAAATGAATTTTATGGGATCCCTTTATCTAATTCAGTGATGTCACAAAATTTGAATAAAAACGAAAGTAGTGTTTCAAAAATGTTATATTAAGCAGCGTGTGAATTCCTACATATCAAATTATAATAAGCTTAGTCATTAATGTTATGCTTATTTAATTATTGGACATTATCGTCATGGATAATTAAAGTAGTATAACTGCATATAAATTATCTATTAAATACCTGCCAGTATAATATTATATATATATATATATATGGATAGATATACTATAATCATCTATACAAAGAAAAATGTTTATTGGCTGACGAAATCTTTCATGCAAGAGAACATATCACTTTACTGCTCAAGTTATGCAACTGTTATAAGACCAATAATGTATGCTTAATGGAAAAAATAAATAAATAACCAGAGAGAATAGAAGAACTACATTTCATGCTCTCTTTATTGACCTTTTACCATAGACGCCCCAAAGGGAGCGTACCTGGTAATTAAAGCGACAACACAATCAGCTGACGAGGATTTGCAGAGGCAACTATCAGAGTAGCAGTTGCCGGTGCAAGAAACATAGAAAACGTGAAATCCCAACACGATCAGCACACCTTTGATGGTTGGGAGCAACAGCAGTGACAGAAGAGCTAATAAATATCTGACTTGTGGAGGATGAAGGAGCGATAGTGGCTTGCATAATTATGTTATTGTGTATTGGAGGCTGAAATCGTTTATTCCCTGTTAAATTGTTTCTTCCTTAGGTTGTGAAGATTGACAATGTCTTCTCAGCCTGAGGGAGAATAGAATTGGATAAAATTTCTTCCATATGCCTCGAATGCCATTTGAAGGAATTAGAAGCTGCCATGCCCACCATAGCATAGGACTTGCTGAGAACGGGCAAGCTACTCTCGAGTTTATCGAGGGCCATTGGCAGCCTCCATTTCGACCCGGGTGAATACAACACTGACTTCCATTAGGGTCTGTTGAGCAAATGGAACGTGAAGTCAGCATCCTAGCCGAAAAAGCTCCAGGTGGGCGTGGGTCGGGATGCAGCCTGTATACTTCCAACTTCCATAATCGGACCCTTATAGAGATGGGTGAGGCATGGCTTTAGGTAGTAAGAGGCTATAAAACTATAACGCTCTAAAATTCATGATATTATAACTTATCACATGCTCTTACTAAATAAAGACACGCTAAAACGCTAAAACTTTTACTATATCTAAAAATACAAATATTTTTGTTTTTACATAATACAATAACTCTTCAATTTCTCAAATATCACCTTGAAATATTCTTTATTTATTTGATAATATATGTAACTTTAAAATTTTTCTTGATAATTTAAAATCTAACCCAAATTGATCAAAAGTAAACTTATAACCATCGATTTTATTTGAATGTCTCAGAGTGTTAACATTGAACCCACTCCTAAAATCCTACAGTTGAAAAAAAAAATAATAATAAAGAATGAGTCTAAGCCTAGTACGCAATTACCTAAACACATGTGCATGCCACAATATTCATAGTATACAAACACATATAATGCAATAGATAATTGACGACCAATTCATCACTTATTTTTTAATTAGCTAGTAATCAATACAACGACGCTCATTATCTCCCATTGTATAGGATTATATATAGATATAAGTCCTAACTTGGAAACTACCACACCCAACCCCAACCTTCTAAATGGTATTAGGAATAGCCATTGCAAGCCTCAATAACCCTAAAATCTACCCAAATCATGTCAATATTCAACTCCATAAGAGATAACGCCACATATAATCAATAGGTACCCTCCAAAGATTTGCCAGCTCTAGCACCTAGGCCGAGCTATGCACAAGTATAGCACAACATTTAAATGCACAAGTATAACACAACATTTAACCATATATTCATTAAATTTATTTTCTTTTCTAGTAGAGCAAACATAAACAACAAACACAATAAACACATACCTAGAGGAACCATTTCAATTTGTCCATAGCTATTAATACTATCATAACCTAACAAATGTACACTAATTTTAGTACTAATCTAAAACATTGCTTATGATTGTTTGGTCTCGTTACTAAAGGCAATTTGGTTATTTCCCTACTCATGTTATATTATTTTGGATTAAAGTAGTTTAGGATAGACAAAAAGATAGGAAAAAGGAAAAGAGAAGTGTAATATAAATGTTTTAGGGAAGCAAGACCATGTACATGGTCATGTAAAAGAACATGGGAAGAAATATGGTTATATACATGGTTGTATACCTCTCTATAAAAAAGGCTTCTTCGCATGCCCGACTATATGGTCGTGTCCTTAACCATGTACCTCAACACAAGTTGGTATACGCTTACGTACCAGGTTGTGTACCCCTTAACTTACTTCTTTTCTTCTTTCTATTTCCTAAATTTGCTCCTTCACCATCTTAAATCTCAAAATTGACACTTCCATGCCTAATTCTACAACTATTAAAGCATCTAAACAAGTAATTCCTTCAAAGACTATATACTTACTTGTTTCAATCGCTTTAATTGACCTCGATTACACTTAAACCCACAACTTGCTTTAATGTTATTATACTAAAAAAAACCCCAAATTGTAAGAAAACTCTACACTTTAATCAACTCTCCTTAAATGAGAAATTTTCACTTTGAATTAATCATATTTAAGGCTTACCTTGTAGATTTAACATTAAGTCAAGTGGATTTGTGTCATGGAGGTAGAGCTTATTGATGGGAGTCTACTAAATAGGGTTCTCTTTATTAGAGAGAAAGAGAGAGGTCTTTCTTGTGAGAAATTGAGTGACTAGAATAGAAAAGGACATATAAAGCTCTTCGATCGCATTTATAGCTTCCTTCATAAAAGTCTAAAGTTCCCTTATCATCGAAGTCCTTATTACTTTGCTTGCCATTGTTCATTTGTTTTTTCTTCGGTATTACAACCTCCCCCACTTAAAAGAACTTTCATCCTCAAAAGTTACTTGACTCATGAATCCTTTTTCTTCATGTCTTCCCATAAGTCCTATGTATGCCCCTTCTCATCAAGTGGTTGCTCCATTAAGTCTTAATATAATTTATTACTTCTCATCCTTAGAATTTACTCTTTTGCTTCCTATTTTCTATCCCATTATTAATTCATTTCTAAATAATTCTAAATCTCACAAGCATATGCCTTCTTATTGTACATTTAAGTCTACCATATTCTTTTCTATAGTTTCTCCTTTATTTCGTATTTTGCTGCACTACTTTGATTACATCTTAACCTTAGATTTTTCATCATATTATTGATAACTCCAAATTTGTATGAATATTTGTGCCATTTGATCCTTTGCTTCTTTCATCTTGAAGAACTCTAACTTATTTAGGTCACCTTCTTAATATCACCACTTTATGACTAATATTTCCTAAAAAATATATTTAATAAGCCTATTTCCAGTATAATTCATATCCAAATTTCTTTTCTCATCTACTTATTCTACAAATTCTCCATTTGAAAATTTGTGTCTCTAAGCTTTTTTTTTTTTTTTTCACTATTCATATTTCAAATCTTAATTGATGATTCTTAGATTTTCCCAAAGCTATTTTCAATTTTCTCTTTGATCATCGTATCTAATGCCTAAACTCCTTCAATCTATATATTCATAAACTCCAAATTTATTAACTTCCAATTGTCCATTGATTTTGATTCCCTACCTTCAGTATCACTTTGGATTTCTCTTAGGATAATTTTACATGAGATTTGCCCATTAGCTTCCACTAATCATTGTATTTCTTACGAACACTAAAAGCACAAGAAGTGTCATAGCTATTATGTATGCTATATACCTTTAGTTGCTACGCTTATAGTTTAAGCTTCTTATTGTTATTACTCATTATTTTTAATTATTCATTATTTTATTTAGTTGATTACTTACTATAAGTATATATAAATCATGTTAAATTTTCTTCAAATACTACACATACATTTATTGTTGACACTTGTTAAGGTCGTTATTATATTTATTTCATTAATTTATTTTTCATCTTCTCAAGAGATGTTTTATATATTTTTGTATGTATATTATTACTTGTATATTTATTATCCGATTGTCTTTACAACTAATTATCAATTTATCATTACCATAAATTATATTTTTTTTCATTATTACTCATTGTTATCATTAGCTATTATTCATTTTATTTGTTTCTTTAGTAGGAGTCCTTTATTAATTGCCATTTCTTTATTTTGAAGTTTTCATGGTATAATTAATTATGTATACATCACATCTTTCATGTACTAGTGAGCATGTCTTTGTATGTGTATAAGTATATTTTTTTTATTCTACGTATCTATTATTTTATTTATTGTTTATAAATTTGATTCTATATATACAATTTCATCATTAGAATCCTATAGTCATCTATACATATCATATGTAATTATTTTATAATCTAATATCACATGTAATTTATTTTCATCAAAATATAAGGATCTCTCTCTTCTTCTTCTTCTTTTCCTTTTTTTTATTCATTTTGAACATACAATGAGTTGATTATCCTTTTTTTTCATTTTTTTATTTCTTTGTAGTTATTTATTGTATTTAAACATATATATGCTTGTTGTTTTGTTATGACAATTTATTACTAGTTCCTTATTGTTGTTATTATTTTATTACTATTAAATTTGGTGTTATTTTTGTTGTTAAATATATGACAATATAATGTATCTTCTTAAATTTTATAATGTTTTTTTATAAAAATTTGTACATATATTTATATAATTAGAGGTGGCAAATTTGGACATGACATAACACAACTAAAGACTTGAGACCTAATAAGACATGACATGACCCAACGTAAGATGAGATAACTAGACACAATGCAACCTGATATGAGATAACTAACAAGACATGAGACGACATAATACAACACAATACAACATAACATGACATAGCATTTACTTGGAAAGAAACATGAATTTGCCATTCCCTTCTTATATTTATACAAGTCAATGTTATTGAAATAAGGTATTTTCTTCATCTTTTTTTTATCTCAAATAATTATATGTTCCATTTCCTTTCATGCACAAGTGTCACACAATATTTAATCATATATACATTAAATTTATTTTCCTTTCTAGTATAGCAAGCACAAACAGCAAACATGGTAAACACATACTTGGAAGAACTATTTCGATTTGTCTACAAATATTAATATTATCATAACCTATTATATAACAAAAACAAACTAATTTTATTACTAACCTAAAACATTGCTTATGATTATTTGTTTCCATTACAAAATGCAATGTGGGTATTTCCCTACTCATGTTATATTATTTTGGATTAAAATAGTTTAGGATGGACGAAAACACAAGAAAAAGCAAAGAGAAGTGTCATATAAAAGTTTTAGGGAGGCACGGCTATGCACATAGCTGTATAGAAAAACACAAAGAGAAACATGGCCGTATACATGGTCATATACCTAATTGTGCAAAAAGGCTTCTTGGCACACCTAAGTATACGGTCGTGTACTTGGCCATATACCTTAACACAGGACAATACATGCTTGTGTACTTAGGTGTGTATACCTTGACTCACTTCTTTTCTTTTCTTCTATTTCACAAATTCACTCCTTCACCATCTTAAATCTCAAAATTGACACTTCCATACCTAATTCTATAACTATTAGAGCATCCAAACAAGTAATTCCTTCAAAGATTATAAACTTTCTTGTTTCAATCACTTTGATTGATCTCAATTTCACTTGAATATGCAACTTGCTTTATCGCTATGATACTAAAAACCTTAAACTATAATAAAACTCTTCACTGTAGTCAATTCCCCTTAAAATTAGAAAATTTCACTTTGAATTAATCAAATTTAAGGCTTACTTTGTCAATTTAACATTGAGTCGAGTGGATTTGTGTCGTAGATGCAAACCTTGTTTATAAGAGCTTACTAAATTCTCTTTATTATAGAGAAATAGAGGGGTTTTTCTTGTAAGAAGTTGACTGACTAGAACAAAAAAGGACATATAGGGCTCTTCAATTGTATTTATAGCTTCTCGCATAAAAGTCTAAAATGCCCCTATCATTAAAATCTTTATTACTTTGCTTGCCATTATCCTTTTTTTTTTTTCTCAAGAATTACAACCTCCCCTAGTTAAAAGAACTTTCGTCATCAAAGGTTACTTGACTTATGAATCCTTGTTCTTCATGTCTTCCCTAAGTCCTACATATCCTCCTTCTCATCAAGTGGTTGCTCTATTGAGTCTTAATATAGTTGATTACTTCTCCTTAGAATTTGCTCTTTTGCATCCTATTATCTATCCTGTTATTAATTAATTCCAAATTCATTCTAAATCTCTCAATCATATGCCCTCTTGTTGTACATTTAAGTTTGCCATATTATTTTCTATAAATTCTTCAATTACTTCAAGTTTCTCCTTTATGTTGTATCCCATTATACTACTCTAATTACATCTTAACCTTAGAGTTTCCATCATTTTATTGATAACTCCAAATTTGTATCAATATCTATGCCATTTGATCCTTTGCTTCTTTCATCTTAAAGAACTCCAACTTATTTTGATCACCTTCTTAATATCACTTGTTTATAAGTAATATTTCCTCAAAAATATATTTCATAAGCCAATTTCCAATATAATTCATATCTGAATTTTTTTTTCTCCTCTTCTATTTATTCTGCAAATTCTCCATCTTAAAATTTATGCCTTTAAGTTTTTTTTTTTTCCCACTATTCAAATTTCAAATCTTAAATTATGATTCTTAGATTTTCCCAAAGCTATTTTCAAATTTCTCTTCTAATCAACTTGCCTAATGTTTAAACTCCTTTTATTTATATATTCATAAACTCTAAATTTACTTTTAGTTATCTCATGTTTTCAATTACCCAGCTTCAGTATCACTTCGAATCTCTCTTAGGATAGTTTTACACAAGATTTGTCCATTAGCTTCCACTACTCTCTATATTTCTTATGAACACTAAAAGCTTAAGAAGTGTCGTAGATATTATATATGTTGTATACCTTTAGTTGCTATGCTTATAGTTTAGGTTTCTTACTATTACTTCTCATTATTTTATTTAGTTGATTACTTACTATAAGTATACATAAATTATGTTAGATTTTCTTTAAATACTTCACATACATTTATTGTTGACACTTGTAAGCATTGTTATTATTTTTATTTTGTTAACTAATTTTTAATCTTCTTAAGAGACATTTTATATATGTCTCTACATATATTATTACTTATGTATTTATTATCTTTTTTTTTAAGTTAATTATCATTTTATCATTACCATAAATGATTTTTTTTATTATTATTACTTGTTATCACTGGCTACTATTCATGAATTTGTTTCCTTATTAGAAGTCCTTTATTAATTGCCATTTCTCTATTTAGAGGTTTTCATGGTATAATTGACTATGCATAGGTGGTGTCTTTTAGGTACTAGTACACATGTCTTTATGTGTGTATAAGTATATGTTATGTTATTTTACATAGCAATTATTTTATGTATTATTTATAAATTTCATTCTATATATACAATTTCGTTATTAGACTCTTATAGTCATCTACACATATCATATGTAGTTATTTATCATATGCTATTTATTTCCATCAAATCATAAGGATCTCTCCCTTCTTTCCTTTTTCTATTCATTTCAAACATACAATGAGTTGATTCTCAATTTTTTTTTTCCTTTTTTTTATGTCCTTATAGTTATTTGTTGTATTTAAATGTATATATGCACGTTGACTTGTTATGCTAATATATTACTAGCTCCCTTTTGTTGTTAGATATATGACAATATATTATATCTTGTTAAATTTATAATATTAGTTTAGAAAAATTTGTACATATATTTATATAAGTAGAGGTGGTGAATTTAGACATACAATAACACAACTAAAGACTTGACTTAATAAGACATGATATGACCTAACGTGAGATAAGACAACTAAACACGACATGATGTGATGTGAGATGAAACAACTAGACACGATATAGCATTTACACCGAAAGAAATATGAATTTGTCATTCCCTACTTATATTTATACATGTCAATGTTATTGAAATAAGGTATTTTCTTCTTTTTTCTCTCAAATAATTATATGTTCAATTTCCTTTCTTTTATACATATTAAAACCATAAGTTCATATTGTATATATAATCATTTTACCTATTATTTATTTATTACTATTACTGTTATCATTAGTTTGTTTGATCATTTATTTTCATACATTCATATATATGTTTACTATTATTTTTACTGCTATTACTATTACTCTAATTATATTCATTAGTTGTTATGACATGCAGCTATTCTCTTTCTCTTTTTTATTTTGCTTCTCTCATTATGATTGTGTAGTAAGATAATAATTTTACTTTTGGAGATACTGAATAAGTATTTTGTCTATGAACAATGGTATTGTTATTTATTATTATTATTCATTATCATTATTTTGTTAGGATAGCATTTTGTTAGGGAAGGTGACCAAGATGGATTTTCATTCATTTATAGAAATTTTGAATTCTATTTCAACATTACATTGACTTTGCTAATATATTCGATATTTTAGTTAACCTAGAGTTGCTAAGGTTAAAGACTGTTTGTTTTTTTTAAAAAAAAAAAAAAGTGAGAGAGGTTCATGAATGCTTATCCTCTATTAGATTATTTATATTTGCTTTCAATTGACATTATTTCTTATACTATTTTAAGTCTTTTTTTTAAGGAGGTAGAGGTTCATGAATGCTTACCCTCTACAAGATTATTTATATTTTTTTTTCATTTGACATTATTTCTTATACTATTTTTAAGTCTATATTCATTATTTTGTTATCTATTAACTTCTTAATTTGCGATTTTACTCATCTACTTTTTTTGGGTCGATCACATTTAAATGTATCTTTATGATTGTACATTTTGATTATAATCTTACCTCCTATAATTTATAGCTCTTGAACTTATTTAATGATAATTAAATTACCTTATATAAGTATTCCTTATAGATAAGAATTAATATCTCTCTTAATTTATTCTATGATTAGGTGTAAAAACTTTTTTTTTCTTATCTTGTTATAATTATGTGTAGTCATTCTTTTATTATTAACTATTTATCTCATTATGAGGGTGTAATGAGATGGTTATTTTGCTTTTGGAATTAAATTTATAATAATTATTAATAAGGCTATTAGTACCATTATTATTATTTATTGTCTTTATTTCATCATCAAGCATTGCCGTCTTTCGGGAAGGTGATCAAGACGGTCTCTCTTTTCTTTTTCTTTTTTTTTACATGTTCATTATAAAATATTTATATTTGTGTTTGTCTTTGACATAATTACTTATAATATTCTTATGTTCTCTTTATTACTTTATCATTTAGTATTTTCCTAAATTGTGATTTTGCATGTAAACTCATCTTGGTCAATAGCATTTTAATTTGCTTTCATGACCACAATTTAATTATAAACTTATTGCTTGTAACTTATAGCTATGGGAGTTATTTACTAGTAACTAAATTACCTTATATAAGTATAGGGTAAGAATTAATATGTATACTATATGCGATAAGGATTAATATATTCTATTAATTTATGCTATAATTAGATATATATACATCAACCTGTTATTTACATTTTCTATAAGGTAAAAGTGTAAAAGAAGCATATAAATGTAAAAGATAAATTATGGATAATATAAAGGGAAATAAAAGATAATATACATGTGATAAATATTGAATTTAAAAGGAAACGAAGTGTATAAAAGAAAAATAAAAATATTTACTATTTTATAACAACATTGAGCCCATGATTCTACCCACTCCCTTTACATATGACCGTACTGCAAATTTATTGCCTAAGCTTTCTATGGGTTATAACTTAATGTTATTGATTATAAAAACAATTGTTACAGATTATAAGCCTAAATTCTAAGGATCCTCAACCTAAACATCTAAATCATAAACTTAAACTCTAATAGACCATATAGCTAAGTTCTATGAAATGATGGCAGGAAGAAAGTAGTACAATAACTCCTGAAATCAAAAGAGTGCTGTTTCTAAGTTAATCTATAAATCAGTTCATGGGAATCCCTTTTTTTTTTCCCTTGGAAAATGTAATGTTAACTATAACCAAGTTCACAGGATTGTTGAATTTTATTAAGACGCTATTATTTGCTTCAGCAGTCTGTTAATTAGAAAAAATCTGGAAAATATTTCCAACAACGGACACAAACTCACCAAAGTGAAACTTGTCTTAGACGGTGATAAAATCATCAAACCTTTGCTTTAGAAAAAATTTCTCTAAGGTTCCACCAGAACTTGTGAAAAAAAAAATGCCTTACCTAAACATTTTCCATGCATGGCCTTTACCTTTGCTTTCACCCTCCTTCAAGTAAGGTTCTTCTTCATTTATGGCTTTATTCCCTCTTCATATCATCATATAAACCTCGAATTGTGTAACTGAAAAATGCACACAAGTCAGTTGGTAATTCCAGTCATTTCCATTATCGCCCTCACATATTTTATCAAATCCTCTGATCCAAGACATGACAGCCAATGTTCCACCAGCTACAGCACGTATTCCAGCTACTGCTCCCAGGATGCATCGGATGGCCAGCGACCGCGGTCGGTTGTTCGCTGCCTCCGAAGACACCGCAATGATGAAGCAGATTCAAGCAATCCATACTCCTGATGGTCGCATTGTTGATGCTAATCCGATTCTCAATGTTATAGAGGGCATTTTTCGTCTTGCTGCTCCTAGCATCGATGGTGCTCTCACTGTATTTCCTCTATTTTAAGTATTGCGGCAAAATTTGAACTAAGCTTGATGCATGCTAACTCTTGTTATACTGAAGTTGGCGTCGGACTCTTTGTAAAACTCAACAAATTATCGAAATTTTAAATCAGATTTGTCTTTAAATTATTTTAAAAGTCTTATAACCTGTATAATTTTAAATTAAAAAAATATATATTTTAAAAGCAAACCATATAAAATTCCATAATAAAAGATAAAATAAATCAAAATCATAAGTTTATGATAATTAAATGAAAATTTCGAATAAATATTTATACTTAAAATAATTCATTTAATTTAATTATAAAATTTCATAATAAAACACTAAAATTACTATCCTTAAATAAATTGCCATATGCAACTAACCACCCAAAATTCAAAAATTAACTTTAGATATAAAGTCTTAGAGTAACCAACCTCCGTGCATTCCAATTCTTCGTATTATCCATCAGAACTCAGATCATCGAAATTGAGCGATGCAAATCACGACAGAGCGAGAAAAGGAAAAAAATAAAAAGAACAGAGGAAAAGAAGAAGAAAAAGTGTTATAGATTACATTACGATGTCTTAATTTCGATTTGGAACTAACAACACAATTTTTAAGGTGAGCCCTACAAAATTAGATTTTACTTTTATAAAAAAATTATTTTTAAAATTTAAATACAATTTTAAAATATATAAAAAATAACTTTTTAATTTAAAAAATAACTGAAATTGCTAAAATCATAAAAGATCAGATGATATTAATATAAGTAACAAATAATAATGCTATTTTCTTATATTTTAGAAAAAGAATTTGATTATTTGTGAATACTTAAAGACTACTACACTTCTTAAAAAAATGAGATCTAAAAAAATAGAAACTTCATAATATACTTATTTGAAATATAATATGTAATTTAACTGTGTATCCGTATATATATATTCGTAATTGTGAATTTCGTGTGAAAATATCGCGTGCGAATCGTTGATGACCGTGATTGTCATATTTTGTTGTGTAATCTATGTGGGTCCGTTGCATGCTTGGAATGGCATGTGTCGTGCGTGTTGATCGATGGGTAGTGTGTGTGTGTACGGCGAACAGTGGGAGAGTTGGTGCGTGGAGTGGCGTGTGTCGTGTGTGGTGATCGGTGGATAGCGTGTGTGTGTGCGGCAAAAGGAGGAAGAGCTAGGGCGTGGATGGCGTGGTGCGTGATGTTCGAGCTGGTGCGTGATGGCGTGGTCCGACGTCCGAGCTAGCGTGTAATGGTGTAGTGCGGCATCCGAGCTAGTGTGTGATGGTGTGGTGCGGTGTCCAAGCTGGTGAATGAAGTGTGTGCCGTGGCTAGTTCGTTTGTGGATGGATTGTGTCGCATGATGTCCGAGCCGTATGCGGATGGCGTATTGTCGCGTGGTGTCTGAGGCGTAAGTGGATGAGAGGTCGCGTGGGATTCGAGTCTGTGCATCATTGTGCAAGTGTCTTGGTGGTGTCGAGTGTGAGTGAGGTGCAACCATGATGGTGTACGCAAGTTGGGCCGGCGGCGAGCGCTAGACAAAGTCCGACGAGCGAGATGGAATATAGCAAGAAGATGAAAAAGACGAATAGGGGTCATGGAAATCCGGTGAGTGTGAAGAAGAAGAAGGTGATCGGGAGACCGTGGGATTAATATATTATATAATTATATATACAAATAAATAAAAAAGTAGAAAAGAGAAAAAGAAAAAGAAAAAGGTAAGGTAACGTGCTTACCATTTGCGGAAGAATATATATATATATATATATATATATTTATAATAACTAAATAATAATAAAAGGATAAAACACGACTTATTAATAGAGGATAAATCCAGAATCCCTATGATGCTATCATGAAATGTGATTCTAAGTATGTTATTCCGTGTCTATAAATATCTATTGTTTTCAATATTTTGCTATTGGTGTATAATGATACTTTGTGTGATCATCTCAAAATAATAAATTAATTATTGTCACTTAAATAAAATTTAACATGCATTATATAATACATTGCATTGTAATTAAAGGTCATCACTGTTGCAAGATACACAAGAAGTAATTGTGTAAGGACTATTGATTGTTTCATCATCAATGAACTATGTGACTAAAAGGGATTATCGCGTCTTTAATGGAATTGAGTAGGAGGGTCTTATATGTCTTTGAGGGTGTGTACTCAATGTGTTGATTGACACTTGGAGCTTCAAATATTTAAATTATAAGATAATCAATAATAAAGAGATAAAATGAAAAATAAATAATATAGGATACCTAGGCATTAATGATAATGAGTATCCCTAACCCAACGTCAAAGAGAGAGTTAAACCTTAGACTTTATCCTGGTTACCAGAAGGTCGTGTATGATGTTGCATTATATATGGATGATCATACATAACATATGATTAAAAACTTGCTTGATTTATTTGTACATATATAGTATTGAGAATATTATAATTCTATCTCAGTGAGTGATAATAGCTCACCCCATATAGATTTTATGATGCAAGTCGCGACTATAGGAACTTACCGAGTAGATGCACTGCTAAAGTAAGTAAATCTCATCATGAAACTTTTTTGATAAGGAACAAGATTTTGAGATATAGAATGGATTCCTCCTATAAATTATGTTAGAATAGTAATTGACTGTTTATTGTAAATATTTTAAATTTGAATTAGAAAAATTTCAACCAGTAATGTTACGGGACCAAAATGAGGCTTACTTTTGAAAGACATGTTTATTTTATTCCGATAATTATGAAATGGTCCGAATGAAATAAAGGAATGATAGAGGCATTCGATTTTATTAAAATTTGTTTTGATAGATCAACTGATGTTATGATTGAGATACTTCGCAGCTACCTATTTGAAGTCAGATAACCGTAGCGAGTTGACACAATTAGGATACCTTATGGGGCATGACAATCTCTGTAAAGCAAACATGAACAAACTAATTTGATTGAAGAAGTTAATATGGCTTCCTTCAAAGGCATGCTTGAAGCCCTAACATTCATCATACACAAAATCTCATGCGAGGTCATATTTTGGCTTGAAACTAAATTTGCTACGGATCCTCATATCCAGTAGTCAATTCTACTATAAAAAACATTTTGTACTTTTTTCTTTATATGCAATTGCATAATTATAGTTTGAAGATGATTAAATGTCATTGTAGTAATGTCAAAATGTTTGTTGTGACTTTAGCAATGATAAATGTTGTTGATGTCCACTATTAAACCTAGGTTAACCATTATGAAAATTGTACATGAAAAAAAAACACGAAAGATAGTTTCGCTTTTCCGCAAAAAAAAACTATTATCCTTATTATCTATTGTTAATTTCTATGGCTTTTAACAACCACTACTAAAGACCAGTCTCTACCTTTACCACCATTAAAATCTACAAGCATCTGTCGTGTCTTGAAACTATTATCATAATATTGGATAGTTAGAGAGATTTGATTATAACATATATTAAAATAGTCTCCAAAGTGTTTTGCAGAACAAATGCATCCTTATGTTAAGTTGTTTGTTGCTTCAATGTTTAAAGTTCCACACATAAAAGTCTTAGGTTTTGTTAGGGTCAGCACACAAAATAATGAAGCAAAGTTAAAAAAGGGAAAAAAAATAGAAACATAAGATTCTATCTTGGTTCAC
This sequence comes from Laguncularia racemosa, assembly GCA_037954665.1. Lineage (NCBI taxonomy): Eukaryota > Viridiplantae > Streptophyta > Magnoliopsida > Myrtales > Combretaceae > Laguncularia > Laguncularia racemosa. The sequence continues at coordinate 2,728,787 of JBBMOL010000032.1, read as the reverse complement.
CCATTAACTAAGGCTACGTTCAGTAGAGGATTCCACTATAATTAGCACCTCGTTCTCTCATTGCATCACACAATTACAAGCGAAAAAAAGAATATATAGTAACAGATATTCATGAGCCCAAGCCCAAACTTTTAATAAACAAATATGGACTTAAATGCTAAAAGCTCTCTAATATCCAAGGAGCACTACTCCCTTAAGACCCCTGCCAGGGCGGCTTCCCTAGATTCCTGTGCTTTCTTATCGTAGGGGAGTATAAGCCACACCGTAATAGGTTTACTTGTGCCTACTCAACAAATGCTACTTTTTGTTTGCCATGAGCATAGTACATATGATGGTAATGCCATTTTATTTTAGATATCATGCAAATGTTTAGGAGGAGGAGGTACACATGTCACTACCAATTCAACATGCTTTCAACCTATCCTTAAGATGCCAAGGTAGTACTGGCCTTAGTAGCCTTTGTTGTAAACTATAGAGAATTTTCTCTTACCTCTAACCCTAGACAACAAATTTGCTTGCCAAGTCCATTACTTTCCTTAAGCAGTTGCCTAGTATCTTAGAGCACTCCACCTCCCTCAAACCACAGTTCAATGCACTCTACACTCTTATCACAGCCATGATGGATGTAACCAAGTGCATTGTCATGTTCCGCGAGCTACCTGCTCAACACATTTCAGATGAAACACCCCTATTCTCTGTTGCCATGACCTGTATCCCTACTATAGCCTATTAGACCATCCAAAGTAGTCACTTGTGCCTCACTAATAGCATGTTTTATAGGCCTTTGAAATGAGTAAACTCTTCACTTAATTAAGGCCAAGACATAAAAAAGAAAAAAATTAGATTCTTAAACTAATGTTTTTTCTTCCAATGGAATTGTAGCTATATGTTATCAACTGTAGAGGCATGAGAACTATCTAGCTTGTCTCACAAGGTCAATTACATACATGATCACCTGAAATCTTAGATGTTAGGTAAGATAAAAACCAGCATGTTGGAAATCTTAGATGTTAGAACACTTGCAAGCTAACCTTTATGTATTGTGTAATGCTACTATACTTCAAGGTTATATCTATCATTATCACAACAAAATTGAAGAGTGACATTTCTAGATAAGTTGGTTATGAAGCTAGATTCTACATACTATAGCACTAGTGTTGAATTTAGTTCCACAACCTAATGAAACAAAAGTTTAAACTTTCAGGATAGTTGATTATGGAGCTACATTCAGCAGTGACTAAACTTGAAAATTTACAGCACTACTTGCAATTGCTCAATCATTCAACATTTGGACCAAAGGCAAAAGCACACGTTTCGAAAAATGCATCTCTTATGATCCAAGCAAACTTTCTTGTCAACATAAAGAATGTAGGGCCAGTTGAGAATTGCTATGAAGTTAGGATTTCTTATATGTACAATGACCAGATGATATTTTCCTTAATACAGATGTTAAAATATACTTGGAAGCTTATCAGATGCCAGCACGCCTCTTTGAGACATTCCACATTGACAACATGAGGATCCTCAAGCAACTAATCTACCCCAAGGATGACATTCTACCACTGTTGCACAACCAAGTCAAGGGTTCGTTCTAATTCCCAAGTCTTGCACACTAACTTAATTCATCAAGACTTAATTTGGCTGATTGAGTTTTTTCTCATTTGCGATGAGCAGTTCAGCATTGATGTTCTAAGGAAAAAACCATCCTACTTCTTATTTCAGATCTAGATATTTCAAATGAAGACATTGATCTCCTTGATCAAATGTACAAAGATGCTAAAGCAAGGCCGGAGATTTAATATGAAATTGTTTTGGCTCCCAATTGTAGACATTGATCCAAGATCTCTTGCTTAGGATATGATGCATCAGGAGAGATTCGAAGAGCTGCAGAAGAGAATGTCATGGTTCAGTGTCCACCATCTTTTACTCATTGAACCACCTGTCATTAAATTCATCAAAGAGGTTTGGAATTTTTCAACGAGGTTGACTATAGTAGCACTAGATCCACAAAGAAAGGTGGAAAGCCTCAATCCACTCCACATGATGCGTATATGGGTGAATATGGCTTTTCCTTTCACCAAGGAAAGAGAAGATACACTATGGAAGTCAGAATAATGGAGATTGGAACTTGTTATCGATGGTCTTGATGTGAATATACTCAATTGAGTAACATTTCTCTGCACCTAGAATTCATAATTGGATTTCTTTAATGCAAATCACTTAATATATAATCATGCTACATAGCTTTTTGGTGCTTTAATATTTTTTACCTTGCAGTCTATAAAAAAATAAAAAATAAATTAAAAAAATTGAAAAATTGAAAAAAAAAAATCTACCTCCTAAATCTATTTGGGGATTATCTTCCAATTAGTAGGATACCTCAACTAACTAAAAGGTTAAGATAGTTAATCTCTGGTAAGTTTTGCATCCGCCATTATTTGATCTAAAAGTAGAAGCTAGTTAGATTAGATTTCAAGACTTAATGACGTAGTGAGTTAACATAAGCAAACCAAATCAATTGAGGATTGATCTAAGAGATTACAGAAAGTGACAAAGTCTCTCTCAAAAACAACTTTTAATTTGAAATAGGTGATAAGATCAACTAAAAACAAAAAGAGAAATGTATGAAAACCCTAAACATCCTACACTAACTTTGCAACATGACTCAACACGATCTTTAGTGCAAGTATGTAAAAGTCCATGTATCATTCTATGAACATTTTCTTTCATCTTGGATACGTTCATATGCATGCCTCACTGACACACCTCCTAACATGAGTGTGTTTACGCCTGTGCTTCCCCAACACAGGCTTGTTTGTGTTCGTGTTGGCCAACACACGAGTCTCTATGCTTCTCCACTCTTTTCCTTGCGTGAATGCTCCATCTTATATGGTTTCTTAACCTTTGTTCCACATCATTCTCTCCCACTTGAGAAGAACTCGACCCTGAGTTCTCTTCTAGATACCAAGGTACATTGTTAGGGTAAAAGGGAAATATATCTGCCACATTAAACATTTTTTAAATACCCATAGTATTAAGTAGTCCAACTACATAAGAGTTGTTATTAATCCTCTACACTATTTGATATAAGCCATACTTCTTGGGCTATAACTTACTGTACTTCCCTACTAGAAACCCCTCCTTTTATAGGAACACCATCACTTGATCATCCGCTGAGAACAATTTCTTCACACGATGTTTATCTGTTGCTACTTTGCACTTGGTATTAGCTTGCCTTATCTTCCCTCGCACCTCTACTGTTAATACCTATTTCACACTTAGCACATGTACAGTTTTGAACTTCCTCACAGTATACTCCATATCCTTTTTTTACTGTGTAATTGTGAAGAAAGAACGTCCTTCTAACTTAGAAGATTTAACACCATTCACTAACTTCAAAGGCAAAAGAGTATACTTTAACCTATCCTTCTCTAACCAATACACATTCTCTCTACTCACATATTGAGCGTTAACATCATACTACCAAGGTTTACCGAACAGTAAGTGGCAAGCATCTATATCCATTATATCACAATGCAACTCATTCTAGTATTTACCAATGAAAAAAGGTACTTTGCAACACTCTCTAACCTCAATCTTCTCTGCTTCCTTAATCCACCCAATGATATATGGGTTAGGATGCTTCTCTATCGGTAATTGCAACACTGTATTGCTTCCTTACTTATGATATTCTCGCAATCGTCGCTATTAATTATCAATTCAAATATTCTTCCCTCAATTGTGTATTGAGTGTGGAACAACTGATGCTGCTAAGTCTGTTCATCTCGCTTTAGTGCCAACATCAATTTTTTGATTACATAAGCTTGTTCATCACATCCATCCTACTCCTTATACTACTCATCACCACCATCCGGCTTACAATCAATCCCATCTTCTTCATCTCTCTCCACTATGTTAACTACTCTTCTATTGGGACATTCATTGGATCGATGTCTAGATTGATTACAACAATTGCACTTTCCCAATATTGGCTTTGCATGTGGATTGCTCTGCCTTTGTATTTCCTTTTTCTCAACTGGCTTCTTACCTATGGCTCTCACTGCTTTCTTCTCAATAACCCCTCCTTGCAACTCAAAAGTGGTTCCATTCTTCTCAACTACAAGTCTACTCCAACTTTCAACCTCAAATCTCTTACTTCTACCATCAAATCTATTACTCTTTTCATGCAACATCAATTTAACCCTAAGAGCTATGTTCTTAGCCTCATTCAAAGTACATAGAACATGTACCCCAATTTTGTCCCAAATCTACAATTTCAAACCATCAAAATATTTGGTTTACCCTTATGGTACCTCCTACTCTGGAGCTTCTCCCACCAGGCTGAAGCACCCTCTTTTAGTCTACAAGCTACTAATTTCACTCTCTTTCCCTCTAGTATTTCCATATATTCAGAAAATCTATCTATTTAGCAATCCAATTAATAAAATCTTCAATATTTAAATTACTATTAACGTTGAGAATGTTAACCTTCAACTTGAATTCACTGTTGTCTCAATAGTTAACCTCATAAGTATTCCACTTGTATCTGCCACCATTACTACCTCTCCTACGTGGCCATTCTTCACCAAACAATACCTAGTCTTCCTCCTTTGAATCATTCTCATACATCTGTAACCCATGATTTGCAGCTTCAAGTTTAACAACAAGATCGTTGTGCACATGCTCTATCCTAGGTCACATCCCACCACCATTCCTATCTCTATTGGCATCGAATCCCATCACATCAAAATGTTCAACTAGGACATTAAAGCACTACTCTAAACACCGGAATCTTTGATCCATGTTATTTAACACCACCCTTTGAGCCTACACCTTGTTTTGCAAAGCTTCCACATCCCGACCAATGTCCGGAACATGACCACCTCCTAAATTGCCATCTCGTGACATCGTGGCAAAAATTTCTTGCTTTGATACCAACTAAAGTAGCAAGTTAGCATAAACAAACTAGATTAATTGACGATTGATCTAAGAGATTATAGAAAATGGAAAAGTCTCTAAAAACAAGTTTCAACTCGGAATATATGATAAAATCAACTAAAAACAAAAACGAAACTATATAAAAATCCTAAACATCCTACACTAACTTTGCGATATGGCTTAGCACAATCTTCAACACAGGTATGTAGAAGCCCGTATATCATTCTATGGACATTTTTCTTCATCTTGGACACGTTCGTGAGCACACCCCACCAACACACCTCCAAACACGGGCATATTTGTGCCCATGTTCGCCAACACATGAGCCTCCACACTTCTCCACTCTCTTTCTCATACGAATGCTCCATCTTGGATGGTTTCTTGGCCTTTGTTCTACATCACTTAGTTGTAACCATTAAGTATATTTTGAATCAATATTGTGATAAGTTTTGGATCCATAAACTGATATAGACTTAACACATTGTGACATTCACTAAAACCATCAGTCATTCAAACTATACCAAATAGTACCTCGCATAACAAAATATAGTTGATTCCCACTTGCTTTCTTATTGTTCCATTTCGTCAGATGTCGGAAGGAAAGTACATATGCCTATATGGAGGAGAGGATATGGATTGGATCAGAAAATTTACTATTGCAGCAAAAGCAGTGGCTAAGGAAGCAAGGATTCTGCTGGAAATACGTTATGTAGAAAAGAGCAATGCCAAAGAGAGAGTGCGTAAGAACATGGCAGCCATCACGTGTGAAGACCTCAGTTACTGCTTTAATTATCTCACAATTTTCTAGTTTTTCTGGTGTAGACTTGAGAGCTTGCTGCATTCCAAGTTACAGCATGGCAGGGCCATTGACGAGGATCTCATAATGTGTGAACTCATGACGATCCTTAGCTAAGACTGAAGTGCAAAAGGATGGGCTATATTTTTCAAAGGAACGACTTATGATATGGCTAGAGGTAGGGATGACAATCTCCTAGATGCAATGACAAACTTTGGTCGGTGGCAACCTAGAGTCGATTCGGAGGGCTTTCTTCCTGCAATGCTGGAGTATTTAAAAAATCTTCAGACTCCGCACTATTGTAATCGCTTGATTTTGCCTGGCATTGACGGTGGGATTCCTGAGAAATTTGTTTGTGCAGAACGTGGCAGGGCAATGGAGAAGTTCCTTATGTATCGTTGCTGCACCGAATAGGGAATGGATGCCTAAAAGGACTACAAATTAGGTAGGACTAACTACATACAGAAATAAGTACATCAAATATAGGAAAAGGGATCCTGCTTCTATTTTTCTATATTTTGATGAGTTTATAATTATAAATAGAAATTCCAAATCTTTCCATTATATGTGGTCTCATAACATTTAGTCTATTCATGCACGTAAAATAAACAAAAAGAAATTGCTTCCTACTTTTGATTATTTAAAGTTTACAATTTTTGAAGATAGCAAATCAAAACACACGAGCCTTCTGCATTGTCTTTTTTCTTTTTTCTTTTTTTTTAAAAAAAAAACCCTAACTGTCACACTCAAAACCCAACACCAAAATAGTCAATCCAACATGAACATATCCCAAAAAAAAAACCGTAGTCATTTATGGTGTTTTTTTTTTTTCCATATCACAACACACAAATAAACATCATAATGTTTAAGAAATGCACTGACACAAGTCAACATATCTTGGTAGTGTATGAATGGTTAGGATGATAAAGAACTAAGAGGGGATTGGGTTTCAAAGCTATAGAACAACTCACGTTTGATCCTTAGAAAAGTTCGATGAATGGTTTGATTGCTAGCGGTGACTTTTAAAATAGAAAACTACAAGCGGAGATATCAATGTTTGAGATCAAATTCAAATAAGATATTGAATTTTTGAATAATTAAAATAAATAATTAATGTTATTCTAAGTAACTAATATAGATTATCAAACATTTGACTAATTAAAACAAAATATTAGCACTATGCGTGCTATGTGATTCAAATAAAAAATATATTAATATCCCATAAACATATTAAGTGGTTTAAACAGATATCTTGATACTATTCGTAATAGTATTATAACGGGATTCTTTATTTAAACTACTTCATATAATATTGATAATCTATTTTAACTACTTGAAAGTTTAACTCTTTATTTGAATTTGACTTCAAATATTAATCCAATCGCTAGTAATTTTTTTCCCTTTTTAAATGTGAAAAGATGTGATCATAAATAATAAAGGAAAAAAATTTGCATCCTTTCATGTTAGACATTTTCCATTTCTTAACTGAATTGATGATAAGAAGAATGGAATATGATGTAACCAAAGGATTGTATGAAAATAATAGAATTGTGACTATGAGAAAATATTGTTGATGAGAGGTAATATTAAAACTAATAGTTACTTTTGAGAAAATTTTAATTACTAAAATTTAATATTAAAAAAGCATTATCCTACTCCAAAGGATATCCTTATCATAACAATCTACTATACATCGTATAAGGGTTTAAGAATAACATTGCTATTATTCAAGAACTCCATTACACTAAATAATGCATCTTTACCAAGAGTCACTCTTATGCACCATTTAGTTCTGCACAATATCAACAATAGAATTATGCAAATATATTTAAAATAAATACCATTTAATTTCATAATGTTGTCAAAAGTTTGAGTACAGTATATATATATATACCAAGGTCTACTAAATATGATATCTCACCAATACACTCCCAAATCTGTGTAGTAATACAAAATATGGCATTACTAAGATAAATAGGAAAATAATTTAGGACGATATCTATTTATGGCGCTTGCTATCCTTCAATAAATTCATCAACTCTTATATAAGGATAAACTTTATAATGAAATAATCCCTTGTCACGTATGCACACACAAAACACTTATAAGTTGTCATATATTTAACTTGCAATGCATAAACAATCATATACATGCAAACAATATACAGTTATTTAAAAAACTTTATATAGTATGAATTTAACACCCTCTCATACCTGGAGTTAGAGAATCAGTACCAACACGTCTATCCTAAGTTACCGCCACTATGAGTGAAATGCCTTCAACCCAATAGCTTGTTATCAAAATACTGTGAGACAAGATCAAGCAAAGTTTTCATCTACATTCAAAATAGTCAATGAATGTCATATTTATATATATGGGCTCAAGAGTATGGTATACCCTAAGCAATTGTTTTGATGGATGGAACTCCAATCAAAATATGTCATTCCCCCTTAAGGGTCTAAGTGAGATTATGAACAAAGCATCACCTTTGTTTCGTGTCTTTGTGTCTCCTTGCTACCACATGATGTTGACAGCTTCTTCATGCAGAGTGAGATGCGTGTCTAGTTCAACTTGAGTGTTTTGATATTTATTAGGTGATTTTCCAAGGCGACCAACCATATAAACATGAGACACTCATTACTAGAAAAAATGATAAAATCACAAGAAGGTTTTTCTTTCAACAATTTTAGAGTATTCTATGCAAACAAACAATCATACAAAAGTACATGCACTTTCCCATTTACCTAGCACACTAATCCATTTACATGGTTTTATTTTATAGTGCAACTAACTACAATCATAGTTAAGTACAAGTGTCATCGGGAATACTCACTTTGCCTTCTCGATCTATTGATCGCAATAGTTTTCGGGATAATCAAAATCCTAATCAGTGTTACCTGATGATGATGATAAATATGTAGCTATATACTAGTTGGTATTTTGCATATCAGGAGCTCTCAATCCAACCCTTATTTAGAAATATGTAACTTATTATTTATTGTTATTTTATATATTTATTGATTAATATTATTTTTTATTTTTTCTTTTCTTTTATGATTAAATTTAGTAAGCATGCTCGTTTTGCAGATTTCAATTAATTGAGTTCGGGTTTTATCCGGGTTCTTCAAGAAAACGATTAGTTGGTTATTTACTGTGGAGTTATTTCTATTAGTTTGTTTAAATGTTGGATTAGGCTAGTTTATCAAGTACTTCAATGTTCCATATTCTTCGTTTGACTATGAAACATGCCTCCATTCATGGTCCTTAAACTAACCTTACAAAACTGTTACTAAGACTGATTTGATCACATATATAGCTCAACACCGCTAGGCGAAGGAAGGGCACTTTTCCAACTAAATATACCATGTTCGACCTTCCACCAATATCCCCAATTACATTTTCAAGGATTGTCTAACCTAATAAATTGCACTCCAGGGTCAAAGCATTTTCCAATCTTTCTGTAACAGTTCAAGGCCAGCAAGGGCTTTCCAATAACAATGCCTAGCTAAGTTTTATTAACATATGTTTGCAATCTCAATTTCCACAACCAAGGTGAGACAGATAATTATCACCATCATCATCAATCTTTATGGTCTTCGCAGCAATTTTAACAACTTACGTTCTCTCTTGTTTTAAAATACTCAATAATATTTTTCTATGTCATCAGAACAACACATAACAAGGCAAATTCAAATTAACTGCAAGGATCCTTCTAACTTTTTAAGGGACCACGGCTAAAGCTATATTATACCTTAACCATGTCCAGTTTCTCTTAAATTATAACTAGTTTATAAGTAATATCACCACTTTTGAATTTGGTCAACCTCAAGCTAAAATTAAAATTTTTTAAACATTTGCGATCATTATAAGTTGTCTTCTCCTACTCCATAGCAAACAGCAGCTAACATTTTCCTCAATTTAATCTTCATAATAAATAAAAACCAGTTCCGTCATCATTCACGACCACAGCTACATCAGTTTACAGCCAGCTATTCCTAAATAATCCTCATCAAAACCAAGGTTCATCGTGGCATTATTCCCACTGTTGGTGATGAAGTCAGGTATAAATAAAATTTCATCTTCTGAAATTCGCTTTTCTTGTTAGGTATAACTAATAAATAAAATTAGCCATTACTAAATAATCCTCTTGCTCCCTTTCTTGAGCTGTGGCAACTCTCTTCTGTCTTATTTATTTATTTATTTATTTATTATTATTATTTTCATTTCCTGTCTAAATCTTTCCACTATCAAGAACTCGTTTCCCTAGTTAGCTCCTAAAGGTTCCTCCTTTATATGTCTAACGCGTTGGGTCATGGTGAAGGATTTGGGTTCTGAATTGCTTCTGTTAGGGAGAGTAAAGGGTGTTGTACGTGGCTGGTGGTCGTGGTTGGGGAACAAGGGCGGCGAAGTGCAGGGAATGACAGGACGAAAAGAAAAGGACGTAGAAAAAGAAAAAGAAAAAGAAGAAGAGGGAAGGGAGGGACAGACAGATGTGTTGAGGATTTAATCTCGATATGACAGTGCTGTACTTAGGTCCGGTAATCACTCCCCACGTACTGCTCGCGTGTTTAAATTTGCGTGCCGTACCTAGTAGTGCTTTTTGCTCATGCGGAGATATGTTTTAGTTTGTAGTCACGATCAAAGTAATTCTTAAAAAAAAATAGTAAGCCAAAGTTATTCACTAAATACCACGATAAATTGCAGGTTAAAACTATAATTTTATAAAATAAAAAATTATATATTTAATATATAATTTCATTTTCTCAAATGGCATATACAATATATAATTTCCCATTAAGTTAGCTTCTAACACTACAAAAACAGATCTGAGCTCGTAAGTTGCATGGTCAGGAGCCTATAGCAAGAGAAAGGCAATCGGTGGGGATAGCAACAAGAGAAAAGACTCCACTCTTCTTACTTTACGAACTCGTCAAGCTCGATAACAACAAGAGAAAGGCTAGTCATTGTATTTCGCAAATCTTGCAACAGAGCAGTAAGAGATGAACGGTGGGGTAGAAAAATGGACTAGGGAAGATGCCTAGCATGGAAAGAGAAAAAAAAAAAAAAAGTAAAAAAGTTATATGTCGGAGATGCGATTTGGAAATTAGAAATCGTATATTGAATATATGATTTCTTCGTTCGGTGAAATTGCAGTCAACTTATGATTTTGTCACGATAATCTTAAATTTACTTTAACCAAAACACTTTCTTAATAATTACTTTGGCCTAAGGACAGCAAATTAGAACATATCTTGGCTCATACGTAATTGTGTACCTGTAGCTAGCATGCTTGCATGTCTACTTTTAGCATGCCCAAATATATGATTTTTTATATTTTTTATATTCATTATGAATTTGCAACTTATGGGTATTAATTTGAATATAAAAAATATAAAAAATAATATTGTAATAATAAATATAAATAAAAATTAGAAAATAAATTTCAAGATATGTTACATGTTGCATATTTAATTTCCAGTTAAAAAATAAAATATATAAAATTAACAGACGAATATATACAAATATGTTTATATGAATGTATATATGTACGTATATATTATGTATGTATTATGAATATATATATATATAAGTATGATATACATGTATGTAGTTTGATATGTATATGTATACATATATGTATTTGTGCACGTATGCATGTGCAAACACATGTACATAATTACATATTTTCACGATACACGTATGCATGTATATGCACATTCATGTACACATGTACATGCGTACCTATGCACATAGATTGTATAAGCATATGTGCACTTACACATATATGTAGATGTGTATGTGTCTACTGTGTACATATATATTAATAAGTGTTGCTTATTAATTTTTATTATAAAAATAAAATGTTAATAATTGATAAATAAATATGTTAGATTATAAATACCATAATACATTTATAGTGATGTCTATAGAAATTTTATATAATAATAAAATATACTATGTTCTTATATATATAAATATAAAGTACACGTAACATAAGTAGAATGTGTACACAATTATGTACACATGTATGTATATGCATATATGTATGTATAATATGTTCTTCATAAAATGAAAGTTGCATATATGTATACATAAATATACATCGCTAGCTAAGTGAAATTCCATTCAAATTCACAAAATTGGTGTAGGGTGAAGATGTAACTCCTCCCTTTCAATTAATGCAAATTCTCTTCTCAAGTAAAGCTTTAACCTTTGACTATTTACCTTAAAAGTTCTTTTTCTCGAGATGTGTGACTTCTACCACTACATAAAGAAAGACATGGGTCACTATGAAAGGATAAGACCATCGGGACTTTAGTTTTCCTAGAAATAAATGTAGGCGAGAGTTGTATAGTAAGACATGGTCTCCTTCTTCGAATTATCTTCCTTGCTTTATTCTCTCGTCTTGGTATTTCTTAGCACTTTCCTTATAGAGCTTGGAATTTTCACATGCTATAATGCCACTCATCAAGCTCATTTATTTTGGAGTTTCCTTTTAGTACTTGCATACTTGAAATCTTGATTAGCTAATTTCATGGTCTAAAAGGCTTTGTGTTCAATTTTTACTAGTAATTAGCAAGTTTTCCCTCAAAAAGTCTCTAGGGAGTAGTTCCTATAGGTGTCTTGTAAGTTGTCTTATATGCCCATAAAACATCGTCAATCCTTTTCTGTGATGCTCTATAGTCTTTTCTAGAATTCTCTTAAGGTCCCTATTGGTGACTTTCATCTAGCCACTTATTTGCAGATGATAGGGGGTTGCTAGTCTATGAGTAACACCATAGCATTCAAACACTTTTTCATGCTGAACATTGCAAAAGTGTATTCCCCTATCACTAATAATCACTTTAAGAGCTCCAAATTGGGAAAATAAGATCTTAGACCCTTTTTGCTATCTTAACATCGTTGGTAGGTAAAGCTTAAGCCTCGACCTGTTTAGATACTTAATCAATTGCTACTAAAATGTATTTATTCCCATTAGAATTAGGAAATAGCCCTATGAAATATATGTCTCATATATCAAATACTTCACATACCAAAATGGGGTTTTCTGGCATCTCATCCCCACAAAGATATATTTCTTACTCATTGACAACTATCACAAAAGCTCTTTATACTTCTAGGCATCCCTAAAAAGTGTAACCTAATAAAATCTCGACTCTAAGGCCTTATGAGTTATTTTATTGGCACTATGATGTCTTTCGGTCGGTTCGAAGTTACAATGGTTCAAGATTTGCCACCCTTCTTCATAGGACACACATCTTCTAATAACCTGGTCAACACAAACATTAAACAAAAATGAATCCTCCCAAAAGTAGCACTTCACATTAAAGAAGAATTTCTTTTTTTTGTTAATGTAATAATCCTTTTGGAAGGATATCAGCCACAAGATAATTAGCAATATCAATAAACCACGAGGTTTCTTATTCCCTTACTTGAGCTATTACATATAATCGTTCCTTTAGAAACTTATCATTGATGTCTTGTTCCTCTAACTTCTCCAAATTGGGATTTTCTAGTCTAAATAAATGGTCTATGACTAAGTTTTCAACACCCTCATTATCCTTGATTTCCAAGTCAAATTCTTGCAATAAGAGAATCATTCTAATTAGTTGTAGCTTAGCATCTGTTTTAGTTAGCAAATACTACAAAGTAGAATAGTCAATATATATAATAACGCTTGAAAGGGTTAAATAAGAGTAGAATTTTATCAAATGCAAAAACTATAGCCAAAAACTCTTTTTTAGTAGTTTTATAATTCTTTTATGCGTCGATAAGAGTCTTGCTAGCATAATAAATTAGTTAAAAGTATTTGTCCTTTCTTTATTCAAGGACCACACCAACTGTGAAGTCACTTGCATTACATATGAGTTCAAAGGGCAAATTCCAATCAAGTATAACCTTGATGGGAGCCTTTGTTAGTTTGTCTTTCAATAGATTAAATGCATTCAAACATTCCTATGAGAAAAGAAAAGGAACATCTTTCTCTAATAACATGGTTAGAGGTTTAGCTATTTTAAAAAAGTCCTTTATAAATCGTCAATAAAATCCTACATGTCCTAAAAAGCTTCTTACTGCCTTAACCGAAGTTAGGGATAGAAGTTTTGCAATAATGTCAATGCTGGCAATATCTACTTCAATACCCCTATGTGAGCTTTTATAACTAAGGACAATTCCTTCTTGTACCATAAAATGGCACTTTTCCCAATTTAGCACAAGGTTGGTTTCTTCATACCTATACAACACTTTCTCTAAATTAAGCAAACAACTATCAAAGGAGTAATAAAAAATTGAAAAATCATCCATAAAAACTTCCATAATGTCTACTATGTATTCTTCAAATATAGTCATCATGCACCTTTGAAACGTTTCTAGTGCATTACATAAATTGAAGTGCATTCTCTTATATGCGAAAGTGCCATATAGACATTTAAATGTCGTTTTTTCCTAGTCATCTGGTGCAACTGGTATTTGAAAGTAGCCTAATAATACATCTAAGAAACAATAATACACATGACCTACTAAACACTTCAACGTTTAGTTGACAAAAAGGAGGGGAAAATGATTCTTGCGTGTGGCATTATTTAATTTTTGGTAATCAATGCACACTCTCTAAACTATAAGCATGTACATGGGGATCAATTCATTCTTCTCACTGGGGACTTCCATCATTCCCCATTTCTTAGGCACTACCTGTACAAGTCTGACCCATGAGTTGGTGAAAATTAGATAAATCACATTTGCACGTAGCAACTTGATCACTTCAGCTTTTACTACTTTTCTCATATTAGGGTTTAGTCTTTTTTAGGAGGCTATGTATCTTTTAGCATAACTTTTGAATTCAACACGATCGAAACACAATAGTGTTGGGAAGCCGTGTATCTTTCGGCATAACTTTTAAATTCAACGCAATCGAAACATGACCATATTAAGATGTCGTGTATCTTTCAGCCAATTCCACGAACCCTAATTCTTTTACTCTAAATTCTCCCAAGCTCACTCCTCTTTGTCCCTAAACTCAATTAAATCTCTAAAATATGTAAATACTCCTCAATTAACATAGGTTCGAACACTTACATCGAATTTCCTACGTATTAACTCCCTGATCCAAGAATTCCCTTGTTCTTACGTTTCTTATACATAACCAATAATCGTTCTGTGGTTGGGTGTTCAATTGTTCGAATAGTTCTTGCAATAACTCCAAACCGTTACCTTTTGTTACGCCGCAATATCTCTATGGATTACTTTAGGTTTTCCTAAAGAGTCTCTCTCTTTTTATGTCACTCAATCTCTTTAGGTTGCTACAAATGGTCAACTATGCAAAAAGGAAAAACCTAGGTTAGTTTAGTATATATAGTCCCATTAAAAAAAAAAGACAAAACTACCCTCATCTTTTATCTTTATTTACATAATTGCCCTCGCTCTTATATTATTTATTTATTTGTTTATTTAATAATTACGATTATTTAAATTTGTATATAAAATATTTAGAACCATGTATTACATTTTCTCTCCCTTATTAAAACTTTCGTCATCGAAAGTTACTTGGAATTACAAGAGTGTTTGATGCTTTCTTTTCATTTTTCTTCTAATTCCCATGTCACCTCTCGTTTTGTTTTATTTGTCCATTACACTTTAACATAAGAAATTTTTCTTCTTCTTAAAACTTATTCCTTAATATCCACTATCCTCACAAGTCTCTCTATAAAGGACAAGTCTAGTTGTATCTTCAAAGGTTCTAAGGCCATCACTTGATCTGAGTTTAGTAAAAGTTTTCTTAACATCAATACATGAAGTACATCATGTACCCTGACCAAACTTAAGGGTAAGGCTAACCTATATGCGATTGTTCCGATTCTTTCTAGAATTTGTAATGGGCCCACATATCTTAGATTTAACTTAACATGCAATCCAAACCTGATTACCCCTTTAGTTGGAGATATATTCAGTAAGACTTCATCTCCCACTTAAAACTTTAGAAGGCATCGTTGTTTGTCCACATAACTTTTCTGGCAACTTTGGGTTAATAGAATCCGTTGCCTTATTACTTTAACCTTGTTTACTGTTTCCTGTACTATCTTGGGCCCTAATACTAGTTTTTCTCCCACTTCATCCTAGTGTAAGGGAGATCTATACTTCCTACCATATAATGCTTCATTGGGAGTTATTTGCATAGTAGCCTGGTAACTATTGTTATAACAAAATTCTACTAAAAGCAAATGATCACACTAGTTACCCCCATGATCCAAAGTACAAGTTTGTAGTAAATCTTCCAGAATTTGAATAGTTCTTTAAAATTGCCCATCTATTTGAGGATGAAATGTTATACTAAACTGGAGTTTGGTTCCCGAAGCTTGATGCAAACTTTCTAGAATTTGCTTACAAACTAAGTATCCCTATTAGATGTAATCATAGCTGGTACCTCGTGTAATCTAATAATCTCTTTAATATACATCTGAGCAAGCTTTTCTAGTCTATAGTCCACCTTAATTGGCAAGAAATGTGCAGACTTGGTCAATCTGTCTACTATTACCTAAATTGCATCATATTTCTCTCTTGTTTTTAAGAGTGTTGTGACGAAATCCATAGTTACATGTTCCTATTCCTATTTAAGAACAGGAGGTTATAACTCATCAGCTGGTCTTTGGTGTTCAATCCTTATTTGTTGACGGTGAGACACTTGGACACGTATTTTGCTATCTCCCGTCTCATATTTTTCCACCAGTAAGTATTCTTGAGATCCTTATACATCTTAGTGCTTCATGGGTATATTGTATACCCTGAGTAATGGGCTTCCTTCATAATATTCTTCTTTAATTCCGTGTTATTTGGAACACACCATCTGTTACCATACTTGACTGCCCCTTCAGTGTTTAACACAAATTTTGTGGCTTCACCTATTCTAATTTGTTCTTCATCTTCTGAATTTTAAGATCTTCCACTTATGCATTTTTAATTTGATCTATAAGATTAAGTTGGATACTATATGTAGCTGACCTATTTCCCACTTCTTATGTCAACACTTCCAATTTTAGCTTATCCATATCTTCTAGTATTTTCCTCTAAGATGTGATTAATCCTGCAATATTTATGTGTTTCTTCCTGCTTAAAGCATCTATAACCACATTTGCGTTTCTAGGGTGATAATGAATTTCTACATCATAAACATTTATTAGCTCTAGCCACCTCCTTTGCCTCATATTCAATTCCTTCTAGGTAATATTTTACACATCTCCTCGTAAAGATAGTGTCTCCACAATTTCAGTGCTAAGATTATAGCGGCTAATTCCAAGTCATAAATGGGGTAATTCTTCTCATATTGTTTCAGCTGATGGAAGGCATATGCAATGACTGTCCCATTTTACATAAGCACACACCCCAAACCTTGATTTAATGCATCACTAAATACTTCAAGTTCTTCTCTTGTCTTCGGTAGGGCTAACATCGGAGCTGTCATTAATTTATTTTTCAATTTAGTGAAGTTACTCTCACATTCATCACTCTATACAAACTTTGCCTTTGTCTTTGTCAATTAAGTCAAGGGAGCTGCTAACTGGGAGAATCCTTTTATGAAGCATCTGTAGTACTTAGCTAATATCAGAAAACTCCTTACTTTTGTTATAGTTCTTGGTCTTAGCTAGTCATTTACTACCTTCACCTTCTCAAGGTCTATTAATATTCCATTCTTATTCACCATATGTCTTAAAAAGGATACCTATTTCAACCAAAATTCACACTTACTAAATTTTGCATAAAAATTTTCTTCCCTGAGTCTTTCTAGTACGGTTCTGAGATATACTTCATGTTCTTCTCTACTTTGGAATAGATGAGAATTTCATATATAAAAACTACTACAAACTGATCTAGCCAGTCTCTAAGCACTTTGTTCATGAGGTCCATAAAGGTTGCTAGAGCGTTTGTTAAACCAAAAGATATCACTCAAAATTTGTAATGCATATATCGAGTTCTAAAAGCAGTCTTCTATATATCCTCCTCCTTGATTCTTAATCGGTAGTACCTTGATCTCAAGTCAATTTTAGAGAAGACTTGAGCTCCTTATAATTGATCAAATAGATCATCAATCATAAGGAGAGGGTATTTGTTCTTGATTGTGACTCGATTTAGCTCCCTATAATCTATATACAACCTCATACTCCCATCCTTCTTCTTAAAAAATAGCATTGGAGCACCCCATGGTGAGACACTTAGTCTAATAAACCCACTATCTTGAAGCTCTTAAAGTTGAGTCTTCATATCAGATAGTTCAATAGGTGACATTCTGTATAGTGCTTTAGATATAAGTATCATTCTTAGTACAAGATTAATATAGAACTCTATCTCTCTGGCTAGTGGTAAACCCGACAAATTCTTAGGAAAAACATTTGTATACTCATTCACTACATGCACAGTTCTCAATTCCTTAACCTGTCTTATCTCTATTGATAAGGTTGACAATCTTCCTTTATTCTACAACTCGTATATTAGAAGAGTCGTAGGCCTTTGTGGATCTAACTTGTATACAATTTGCTTCTCATCAAGAAAATCAAACCTAACCTCTAAATTGTAGAAATTTATAGTGGCATTGTACTTAGACAACCTATTTACTCCTAGAATTAGATTGAACTCTATCATCTCTAATATAAAGAATTCAGCTAGCATTTTCTTGCCATGTATTACAATCTCCACGTCTTTACACATTTGATCTAATTTTTCGCCTACTCCAAAAAGAGTATTTACAATCATAGCATTCTCTAATGCAATGGGTTTTAATCCACATATATTCATAAACACAGGTGATATGCAAGAATGGGTTGCACCTATGTCAAATAATACATAGGTAGTATTCGCATTTATGAGTAGTACACCTACTGTGGTATCTTGATCATAGGCATCTTGTTGCTACTACTATTGTAATGTAAACACCTTACTAGGTGCCCTCTGTCTCGGTCCTACATTCTGATTTTGGCCTAATGGTCCTCTAAGTGTAGGTTTTATAGGTTGTTGAGCTTATAGGGATGTAGTTGCTTGAGCATGTTGAGCACCACACTCAAATGATCTATGCCCTCTCTACTTACAAGTGTAATAGAAGGTTTGAGGGAATGTCCTTTTAGTACAGCTCTTATTGGTGTGTCCTATTTTGCTACAGGAGAAGCATGCCCCTTCTGGCTAATTACACTATTGCAGATCATGAGGTCTTAAACATCTAAGACACCTCACACCCTGACCTGCCTGTGGTAGGGAAGGCAGTGCTAGAGGTGCAAGCCTAGTTTAAAGAGGTCTAGGCACATAAGTCACAGGTTTAGCTGGATATACAGCTGGCCTCATCCTTTTGTCTGCATAAGGTATGTTAAAAATAGGCTTTTTTCCCAGATTTGATCCTGATCTACGAGATAGTTGTTCCTTTGTTCTCTTTTTGCTCTACTCTAAGAATTTTGCTTTGTCAACTACTTATGCATAAGTAGTTAACTAAAAAGCCTCTACTTTATGTTGCAGGGTAAGCTCTAGTTCCCTCAAGAATTTTTTAACTCGAGAGGCATCATCTCTTCTCATCAACTTTGGCAAGAATTTGCTAAAGCGATTCAACTCCACTTCATACGCCTTCACAAATCTACTACCCTGCTGACAATTATAATAATCTACCTCCATGTTGTCTTTGATGCTGTTAAGGAAGTACTTTTCATATAAGAGTTCCTTAAACCTCTACCATTGGTTAGGAGTTCCTGCTAATCTGGACATACTAGTCCACCAATCTACAACTACTCCCTTCAACATATAAGCAACATGTCTCACTTTTCTATCTTCAAGGACCATGAAGGCTTCAAAGGTCCTTTCAATCTTGGTGACCCAATACTCGGCCTCTATTGGACCGTCAACCTTTAGGTAGAACTCCTTAGCTAGTCTTACAAATTTTTCTAACCCACAATGTTCCTCTGCAGGCCTAATAGGTCTCACAACCTATTGTTGATATTATGCCAACATTCCCATTAGAGCATTTACAGTCTCTAACAATTGAGCAGCTGTGACATTAGTCTACTCTAGGGTTTCTTACCAACGTGGTCTTTGAGGGTTTCTATCCTCTAAGGCATCTCCACCCTATCCAGCACTAGATGAACCTCGCATGATATTTCTTCTTGGAAGCATTCTGTGTAAATTGAGATAGCATAATGATTTCGGAGTAAAACTTTATAAGGGGAGTTGGTGACAGTATACATCTATGTATACTCAAGCTCAAACATATATATGTACCCATACGTAATTAAGTAAGAATATTCAATAAAATACAATCACATAGAACATTTAGATTAATGTAACATAGTAGTTATCCCCTAATTTACCTAATCTCTTCATTCTTATGGATCTATAGATCATTTACTTAGCCTTCTAATGATTCTAACTTACCTTCTACTAATTGAATCCTACACCTTTTAAATCATTACTTAATTCTAGAAGTCATCAACTTAATCTTTATTTGATCACATCTTAAATTCTAATGATCATCAAAACCTAGTGCTTTGATACCACTTACTTGTATTCTTTTGCTCAAAACCTAAGCTTCTAGGGATCATCAACCTAAGTTCTGATGTCACTTAAGTTGTAACACCCTAAAACTTGGAGCATCACAACCCACCACACATCACTATTACCAAGTGACACTCTAAGGCTCTAAAACTCCATCATGCTTCAAAAACCTAATCATTTACATTAGCCACTATTGTACTATAACTTCAATCAATTAAATGACTCTCAAGTGATTCATTTTAATTCTTTTTATTTAATAATAACAATTCACAAGATTACACTTATCTCCATAACTTTACTTTAACTAACGAAACTTAAATTTTCAAAAACTCTTCCTCTACATAATAGTAATGTTTTCTTCTCATCTCATTTATATAGTGCCCTATCAAGTCTTCATTCTCATCATATTCCACTTGCTCACCATTCTTGCCTACAACTAAAAAAAATATAGGAAGAGGGGGTGAGCCTAAGCTTAGTACATGAGTACCACACAACATTAATATCACATGCATATGTGCAAAATTTATCCATAACACATTCACAATTCAATTCACACATCAATACCAAAATGAATTATAAGACAGAGATACTCATAACCATAGTTGTCAAAATCGCGAGTTAACTCGCACGTTTCTACGATTTTACAAGTTGGTGAGCACATTCCTAGTCAACTTACATGTAAAAATGTTTTTGAGGTAAAATCGTAGTAAAATCGCGATTTTGAACAGTAAAATCGTCAAAATCGCGATTAAACCCAAAGGTTTAAAATAGATTAGGTATCCAATACCTAATAAAAAAGACCTGCTAGGTAGAATACATAATGCCAAAGTATTCTCCAAGTTTGACATGAAATCTGGGTTTTGGCAAATCCATATCAAAGAAACCGATAGGTATAAGACACCATTCACCGTAGCCTTCGGACAGTACGAATGGAATGTTATGCCTTTCGGATTGAAAAATGCTCCCTCTGAGTTTCAGAGGATAATGAACGAAATCTTTAACGATTTAGATTTCGTAATCATTTATATTGATGATGTTTTGATATTTTCTCCAAACATAGAACAACATCACAAGCATGTCCGATCTTTCATTAAGAAAGTCAGGCGCAATGGATTGGTAGTATCACCTTCCAAGATTTCCTTATTCCAAACTCGGATTAGGTTCTTAGGATTTGATATCCACAATGGTACAATTCAACCAATTAAGAGATCTATAGAATTTGCTTCTAAGTTCCCTGATAGGATTCTGGATAAAACCCAACGCCAGTGATTCTTAGGTAGCTTGAATTATGTAGTAGATTTCTTCAAGAATCTCAATGTTTTATGTAAGCCTTTACACAACAGGCTTAAGAAAAATCCACCCGAATGGTCTGACGAACACACAGAGGTAGTTAGGCAAATCAAGCAAAGGATTAAGGATATCCCTTGCATTCATCTAGCAGATCCATTCCTACCAAAAATAGTAGAGACTGATGCATCTGACATAGGATTTGGTGGAATCCTAAAACAAAAGTCCCCTAATGGGAATGAAAATGTCGTCCAATTTGTTTCAAAACACTGGAACCAATGTCAGTTGAATTATTCAACTATTAAAAAGGAAATTTTAGTAGTTGTTTTAACGATTTCCAAATTTCAAGGAGATTTGTTAAATCAAAAATTTCTTTTAAGAATTGACTGCTCAGCAGCCAAAAATGTTTTAGAGAAAGATGTTCACAATTTGGCGTCAAAACAGATTTTTGCCAAATGGCAAGCTATTTTATCTTGTTTTGATTTCAATATACAACATATCAAAGGAACGTCAAATTCTCTTCATGATTTCCTGACTCGTGAATTCCTGCAGGGAGATGCCTCCCAAGGGAAAGGGAAAGGAAAAGGAAGTCCCCCGTAAGGGACTTACAAATGTCCGGTCGTGGCTTGCTGCTACGGCCCCAAAGCCAACCAATGCTCCTCTGATTATCAGAGAAAAGGATGAGGAATCAACCGCCTCATCAAAACTAATGGTGAGAAAACCCGTTAAGGGTAATGAGGGTTTAAACACTCTCTGTGTTTAAGTATTTTCTATGTCAAACTTGGAGAATACTTTGGCATTATGTCTTTGTAGTTTCTTCTGCATATTTTTCAATTCTTGGATTTCTTTCTTTTGGGAATTAATCTCCCCTTGTAGATCGCTAAGCGTGACTGGCTTAGAAGATCTAGATTTGCCTCTGCTAAGGACTTCATTAAGGTTATATGTTAAATTATTGGAAATTGAGGAAGTAGGCTTGGCTCCTTCCAGCCATCTCATTTGCTGAGATTGGGACATTGAATCTAACTTAAAAAGAAATTCTTCTTCTTCTTTAGTTAGAACATTGATTGAATACTCCTCTAAGGATGATTCAAGATCATTGCATTGGAGTCCTTCTTCTTCCGATGAAGAAGGTCCATAAGAAGGTTCAGATGAAGAATATCCTCCAAATATTTCGAGGAGTTCTTCCTTATGCTTTGGATCAAGATCAAGAGCATTTATTTTTTTCTTAATCTTGCATTTGTCCGCTGTGTGTCCTAATCTTCCACACAGAAAACATTTAGGCAGATTTTTTCTAAAATGTCTTCTAAATTTCTTAGAATATTTCCTTTTAGAATCTTCATTATCATTAGATTGTTTGTGGAATTTTTTAGAAAATTTCTTCTTCTTATCCTTTGATTTAGAAGATTTTTTCTTCTTTTTCCTCTTACAATCTGAACATTTGGAATTGTCAAAGACAAAGGATGGATCATACTGTTGACAGAATTCTCCAAGGCTTTGCCTTTTCAATTGTTTTTCTTTCTTTAATTGTCTTTGCAACCTAATCGTGTTGCACATTTGAGTTCCTATCTTATAAACATAAGAAATTAACTCACCATAAGAAAGATTGTTGTAAGGAATTTCTCCATTAAATTCCTCACGAATTTTAGATCTAACTTGTTCACCTATAATGTTTGGTAAACCAGCTAGAAATTTTTCTTTCCAGAAGGATTGATTGCAGTCATCTCGCATCAATACCCTCTGAAGGAATATGTCTTTGTATTGGTGGAATTCGCCCAAAGACTTGCATTTCATATTGGATAAGAGATCTAGATTCTTATCACGAATATGAGAAGGATCACCAATAAAGTGTCGACTAATACAGAACATTAATGTATTAACAACGTCTTGTATTGGCACATTGTTTTCATTAAGTATTTTAACTCCAAATTCATTTTTCTTAACTAAAGTTAAAATATTCATTCTTTGTTCTTCATTGAGGTAGTTATCCCACCATCCTTTTAATTGGCCAGTAAAACCAGCAATTAAAAGGACTGCGATTTGAAAATCAGACATGTCTGGCTGAATACTTCTGTTAGTATTAGCAAACATTATCATCTGATTTAGAACATTGAGAATCATTTGTTCTGAGGCTCCATCTATGTTCCATTCATAGGTGGTTCCTGCAGAATACTTGTTTTGATAATTATTTCTGATTCCATGACACTACAGGACCGACTAGGGAGCACTCACGGATGAGTGATACCAGAAGCTAAGTCTAGGGCTTAAGGGCTGCCTAGCCTAACTACTAGTCAATAGCTAAGGTAAGAGATGTAACAAAATTAAATTAAATTAAAGTGTAGAGAAGCAAGACAGTAGAGTGTGTGGAGTGAGCATTGAGCAATAAAATAAATATTAAACTGCAAGGCGGAAGCAGGAAAACATTAAAAATAATAACATTAAGCAAAATATATGCAAAACCTCAAAAGGCGGTATAACCTGCCGAGGAGGTATAAGCAAAATAAATTGCAAAAATTGATGAGATTTAACCACCACAGGCGGCAGAGCCAAGACTAGTGGGGCGTATCCCAATTGCAAGTAAATAAACAAATATTTACTTCATTAATCCTTAAAATAAGGAACATTCAGACAGTCATTACAACAAAAGAAGAAAGGAGGGAGAAGTATGTACGAGAAATGGAAAGAGAGAAAGGATGGAAGAAGATTTTTCAAGATTAGTGACGGAAGGGAGAATTAACATTACCTAAGTATGTCTGAGTACTTAGGGCCTATGGTTCATCAACCATAGTAGACAACTCTTGGGTTAGTATTTAGGGAAGGAGAGAGGAGGAAAGTGTGGAAGAACTGGCCGGAAGTAGAGGAGAAGTGGCCGGAGGTAGAGGAGAAGTGGGGTTAGTAGAAGAAGAAGGAAGGCTCAAGTGTTTGTGCTCAGTGAATTCTTTGTGGTTGCTAAACGACCGATGCCCTGAAATGAGATAGCATCTGTCTTTTATAACCAAAAATTTTACTATTTCTACAATAAAAGTTCTTTTACTGTAGTGCATAGTACTTTGTCGGGAATATTACTGTTCAAACAGTAATTCCCAGAGTTCTTTCGGTGGAAAAGTTCCACCTATCATTCAAACCGTTGAAGACGGCTTGTGCATGTTGGCCTTGGGGTAGACCCCATAGGTAATTGTTCCGTAGATGACGGAGGAGTGTACATACACCATTGTCCGTATATAATATGGTATAAATACAAAAAATTGTATAGTATCTAATACTGTATTTCATTCTATATGCTTCATTACAAGTGTAATGAAACATTTACATTAACTCCTACGGACTTCCTAGGTTGATGTCGTAGCAGTCATTTCATTGCTTTGTAATCCGGCAGATGTTGATGCGGAAGAGGCTTCTTCATTTGTCTGCATTTCTTCGTCGGATTTCTTCAATTGTGCTAAGGCATTTCCAAAACTTTCTTCATTTCGTCTGGATTCTGCGTCCTAGCCATGCTTGACATTAGGAAACCCCTATCATGTAGGAATGGGGTTTGCATTGTTCCTTAGGTAAGGTGCTTCTGCTTGACCAACCACTTGTCGATGGCTGATTCTGTGACCCTATCCCAGAGCTTGAAGCCATCCCACCATTTGACTTTGAAGCGTCTGATGAGAACTGGCGTTTGTGTGCATTTGTCCGGTCTGTAACCGAACGTCCATGCCATGACCCATGAAATACCTATTTTAATGTAGTATAACATGGTCTTATCGAACATATATTCATGTTCGTTTGGCTCATTGGTTTTTAAGAAGAGATGATATCCCTTCTTTGCATCTTCATGGACAATATTTTCAATTGCCCCATACTCATCCCACCAGTGTGCAAACCAGTAGGGTAAGTTCTTTGTTGAGAATTTGTCAAAAAAAGATCAGCCAAGTATGTGATCATTTCGGATTCATTCTCAGAAAAGTGTTGAACCATGCTTGCTTATAATCAAAGTAATTATAAGTGGCCAAATGTGGTTCCATTGGACCCAGAGGGTTGAAACTAAGCTTATGCTTAGTATAAGTGGTGCCAGGCCAATCACATAGGTTTATGACCTTGTGAATTCTGGCGGTTGAGTAAGAAATTACTCCATTGCTTTCAAAATGTTTGATTGATACAGAACCTGAATCAACCAAAATTTTCTCGTAAAAATCCATATTTTTCAATGGATCATACGACACATAAAAAACATTGGCAGAAAATATTTTCCTAGCAAGGGCATGCATGAAAGGGATCCTTTTGAATTTGCTAGGAAAATATTTCCTGCCAATGTTTTTTATGTGTCGTATGATCCATTGAAAAATATGGATTTTTACAAGAAAATTTTGGTTGATTCAGGTTTTGTATCAATCAAACATTTTGAAAGCAATGGAGTAATTTCTTACTCAACCGCCAGAATTCACAAGGTCATAAACCTATGTGATTGGCCTGGCACCACTTATACTAAGCATAAGCTTAGTTTCAACCCTCTGGGTCCAATGGAACCACATTTGGCCACTTATAATTACTTTGATTATAAGCAGGCATGGTTCAACACTTTTCTGAGAATTAATCCGAAAAGATCACATACTTGGCTGATCTTTTTTGACAAATTCTCAACAAAGAACTTACCCTACTGGTTTGCACACTGGTGGGATAAGTATGGGGCAATTGAAAATATTGTCCATGAAGATGCAAAGAAGGGATATCATCTCTTCTTAAAAACCTATGAGCCAAATGAACATGAATATATGTTCGATAAGACCATGTTATACTACATTAAAATAGGTATTTCATGGGTCATGGCATGGACGTTCGGTTACAGACCGGACAAATGCACACAGACGCCAGTTCTCATCAGACGCTTCAAAGTCAAATGGTGGGATGGCTTCAAGCTCTGGGATAAGGTCACAGAATCAGCCATCAACAAGTGGTTGGTCAAGCAGAAGCACCTTACACAAGAAACAATGAAAACCCCATTCCTACATGATAGGGGTTTCCTAATGTCAAGCATGGCTAGGACGCAGAATCCAGACGAAATGAAGAAAGTTTTGGAAACTGCCTTAGCACAATTAAAGAAATCCGACGACGAAATGCGGACAAATGAAGAAGCCTCTTCCGCATCAACATCTGCCGGATTACAAAGCAATGAAGATGACTGCTACGGCATCAACCTAGGAAGTCCGTAGGAGTTAATGTAAATGTTTCATTACACTTGTAATGAAGCATATAGAATGAAATACAGTATTAGATACTGTACAATTTTTTGTATTTATACCGTATTCTATACGGACAATGGTGTATGTACACTCCTCCGTCATCTACGGAACAATTACCTATGGGGTGTACCCCAAGGCCAACATGCACAAGCCATCTTCAACGGTTTGAATGATAGGTGGAACTTTTCCACTGAAAGAACTCTGGGAATTATTGTTTGAACAGTAATATTCCCGACAAAGTACTATGCACTACAGTAAAAGAACTTTTACTGTAGAAATAGTAAAATTTTTTGTTATAAAAGACAGATTGGCTCTGATACCAAATCATTTGTTCTGAGGCTCCATCTATGTTCCATTCATAGGTGGTTCCTGCAGAATACTTGTTTATCAGTCTCTACTATTTTTGGTAGGGATGGATCTGCTAGATGAATGATCCAGAATACCTAATGCAACTAGTGGAAGTCACCACTAGGAAATGGGTAATACCAATTACCATTAAGATAAACGAAGAGTTTATCTTAGAAACTACTACCCTGTTTGATACTGGCGCAGATTTAAATTGCATTAGAGAAGGGTTAATTCCAACAAAATATTTTGAAAAAACAACCTAATCTCTAAGCTCTGCTTCCGGTAACAAATTAAACATTAGTTTCAAATTACCCAATGCAAAAGTTGTTAAAGACAATGTTACCTATAATACTTGCTTCATTCTGGTTAAAAACCTTAAGCAGAATGTTATATTAGGTACACCCTTTATCAACTGACCATCTATCCTTCTTAAATGACGATTTGGAACTTCATAGAATTGAAGACCAAATCAAAAGGAATCCTGTAAGGATGCAGGTTTCTAAATTAGAAAGTGAGATCAGAAACACCATCTGCTCCACTCTTCCTAATGCATTCTGGGAAAGGAAATCCCATTCAGTCGAATTACCAAACGAGAGTAATTTCGACGAGAAAAACATTCCAACGAAGGCTAGACCTTCACAAATGAACAGCAGTGTTTTAGAACACTGTAAAAAAGAAATTAATGATCTGTTAGCAAAAAAGCTAATTCGCAAATCCAAATCACCTTGGAGTTGTTCGGCTTTTTACGTTAACAAAAATGCTGAAATTGAAAGAGGTGTATCAAGATTGGTAATTAATTACAAGCCTCTTAACAATCGTCATTTAAAAAGGATAGATGGTCCTCCTTGGCTTTAATCAAACAGTTTATCTCAGAAACTGAGTTCTGTTTGAGCATGTCAATCATTTTAGTTTTAGGTTTCGAAATAAAGTTAAAACAGACGGTTTGTCCGTAATAATTTGTTTCAATACCATCATTGGTAACCTGGAAAGGTTGAATTAAGTTGATAAAGGGTTTACCTAATATAACATTCTGCTTAAGGTTTTTAACCAGAATGAAGCAAGTATTATAGGTAACATTGTCTTTAACAACTTCTGCATTGGGTAATTTAAAACTAATGTTTAATTTGTTACCAGAAGCAGAGCTTAGAGATTGGGTTGTTTTTTCAAAATATTTTGTTGGAATTAACCCTTCTCTAATGCAATTTAAATCTGCGCTAGTATCAAACAGGGCAGTAGTTTCTAAAATAAACTCTTCGTTTATCTTAATGGTAATTGGTATTACCCATTTCCTAGTGGTGACTTCCATTAGTTGCATTAGGTATTCTAGATTAACTTCTTTTCCAGAATCCTCATCGGAAGAACTTCCATACTCAGTATCATCTGAGTATTTTGTTCTGGACATTTTGAATTCTAAGAATTGTCTTTGTAGTTTCTTCTGCATATTTTTCAATTCTTGGATTTCTTTCTGTTCAAAATCGCGATTTTACTACGTTTCCACCGATTTCACAATATTGCAAAACTAAGTAAAATTTCAACCATCCAAATCCGAATAAACAAATATGTAATAATAGTTATTCATAGCTTAAGCCTAAACTTTTAATAAACAACAATGGGCTTAATTGTTAAAAACTCTATAGCAGGACCCACATGCTTTCTTGTCGTAGGGGAGTATGAGTCATACCCCAACATGTTCGTCAGTCATCACTCCTCTCTTGTTAGTGTGTTATGTTGCATTGAAGTCTTTGTGTTTGTGTTTGTCGATTGTTAGTCTTTTTGTTCCTATTTGTGATCATGTTCGTATTAAAGCACTCATGTTTGATTGCTGCAACTTTCCTTATTTTAACTAATATTTTTATTATAGTAAATAAAATAAATGGTAGATAACTTTAACTTTATAAGAATTTTTATATTTTAAATTTTATAGGAAAGATATAAATGTATTTATATTTCTATCTTTTCAATATATCAATCTCATAGTTAAGTAAATGTGAGATATCATTAAGTAAATATATTTTGAATTAATAATCACGAATAGTGCAAAAATTTACCTAGTAATATATAATTTTGAAGGTTTTTCTTGTTATAGTATCTTCTTTATTATGTACTTTTGGTTAGTAGTTATTTGTCATTTTTTAATATTACTCATTTCTAATAGTATATCTTTGTTATCAATTTTTATTTATTAGTAATTTCTTAAAGTCACAATTGATTTTTAAATTTTATCTATTATCTTTTAGCTTTTGTATATATAACTAGGTGAAACTTGTTTTATACATGATTTATCATTTTAAAAATAAAATATCTATATTATACAACTTATGCTCGATTATCTATATTATGACTTTTATTGCAAATTTGTAATTTATTGCTAAAATAAATACGCAATTTCCTTATTTCTATTATTCATTATATTTTTTAATGACTATTGTAAATAAATTTATAATATTTAAAATTTATTTTACATAAGTTGTAGAAATTTACGTTTCTATGTTTCGATTTTACAGACCCATTAGTGATTCTACATAAAATCGCGATTTTAACAGCCTTGCTCATAACCCCGATACACATAAGTTTGTTCAAGTGGTAACTATCTATACTGGCCCCGTCTAACCCTAATGGGAATTGCTACTACAGGTCTTTTCTAACCCTAATTTACCTTAGATCATTTCAATACATGGCTCCACTAGGGACAACGTAGCATATCAATCATTAGGGTGCCCCCTAGGGATCTACCACTATGGGTCCTTAGGTTGAGCTAAGCATAAGTAACATATCGCATTAAATTCATATAACACTATAATACTTCATTATTCCAAGTAATTCACATAACACCTTAACATTTCATTATTTAACATACAACTCATTAGATAGCTACCTAGCAATCACATACAACAAACAAAGTAAACACGTACTTGGAATCCTAACCTTGAGTACTTCTTATCCTAAACTTAAGCTAAGTTGATATCTATATAATCATCAAGACATCATTCTTAGTACTAATCCAAACATAATATAACTCTCCTAATTCCTCTTAATCTATTAGGTTATATAAGATTTTACTAACTATCTTGGTTGTGTGGAACTTAGTTATAAAAAGGTAACTTGATATATAATGATAATGTCCTTCACTTAACGCAACCATGTTAGAGGTTATGTTGCATAACACAAGCTAGTACATGACAATGTTAAGGATCGTGTATCTTTCAATGAGGTTTGGCTTCAACAAGATTGGAACACGACCAAGTTTCTCTTAATTTAACAAGGTCGAAACACAACCGTGTTGGGAGGCTGTGTATCTTTCGGCATAACTTTTGAATTCAATATGGTCGAAACACAACCATGTTAGGAGGCCATGTATCTTTCGGCATAACTTTTGAATTTAACACGGTCGAAACACGACCATGTTGGGAGGTCGTGTATCTTTCGGCCAATTCCATGAACTCTAATTCTTTTACTCCAAATTCTCCCAAACTCACTCCTCTGTATCCCCTAGACTCATTTAAATCTCTAAAATATGTAAATACTCCTTGTAAACACCCCATTTTTGCCCTCGGAATCAACAATTCTCGATAATAAATCAATTTTTCAATTTTTCCTAATTTTCCCAATTTTTCCTAATTTAGAATAAAATAATAAAAATGTTCAAAAAATAAAAATAAATAGGAAAACACTTCAATTTTGAAAAATGATTTCAGAAATAGCAATAATGAATAATAAACAATTTTTACAAATTTTTGGAATTTTCAAAAAATACAAAAAATAGAAAAATCACATTGCATATATGCAATTTGCGAAAATAAAAAAATCAGGAAAGTGGGCTAGCTCAACTGGTCCGACCATGGGCTAAGGCGCGGTGCAGGGTCGAGGACGCGGGATCGAATCGCGGAGGACGCAGTTTCCGCGTTTTGCAATTTTTCGACTTATCCATGACACGTGGCAGCATCCGATTGGCTGGAAGAAAACGCACGCGTCGGGCACGTGATCATCCCCTACCTCGAGCCCGAGATCGCTGGCGCGAAGAAAAATTCGTATTTCGGCCGTTTTGATCCGATTTTTTGCACGAATCCAACAGATCTTCAACAGAAATAAAATAAACACTATCTAATTGGAATCAAATCGCAACAAATCGTTGGATAGGCGCGGATCGGAGTTGGTTTTTCAACTGAAAATCCGATTAGCTTCAATCGGAGGAAATCCGAACTTATCCAGCTCGATTTCAAACGCCTATAAATAGAGGAGGAGGTGAAGAAGCCAAATCACAGATCAGAATTGCGAGAGAGAGAGAAAAGAGTGTAAATCAGAGGAAGTCCAAGTTCGCGACCGCCGATCGGATTCGAGCCGCCACAAGGAGACATTCTGGGAGTACATCGCCACCACCATCGGATTCAGCACCCTCGAGAAGCTAGGATTCGACACTTCACCCGCCGCAAACGACCACCGGAACACCGTGAACGAGCCAACCCCGCTGCCGTGTCCGATCGACCCGATCTGACCCGACCCGCGCACCGATCCAGATCCAGGTAAGTCGGATTTTCCAAATTTTTTTTTTATTATTTTGTTGATTTGTTTATGCTGAATTTATTTATTATTATTATTATTTTGTTAGCCATTTATTTATTTATATTTTCAATAAATAGGAAAATGTAGAAATTATATTTTTCTAGGATTTAATAATGTAGAAAATAAAAAATAGGAAATAAAATAATAAAATAATAATAAAAAATATTAGAAAAATAATAATAAAATTTTAGATTTCAAAATAGGATAGAAAATAAACTTAGGATAAAATTTTCAACAAAAAATATAAAAATCATAAAAATCATAAAAAACTTACAAAAATTATAAAAATCACAAAAATCATAAAAATCATAAAAATCGTAAAAGATTCATAAAAAAATTTCAAAAAAATAGAAAAATAGAAAAAGAAAAGGTTTTGGCACTTAGAAAAGTCTTTTCATCAAATAAATCAAAATTGGTGTTTTCCCTAAAAAAATCATTTTCCAAATAAAATTCAAAGTTTAGGCTTAGATTTTTAGAGAAAAATCCCAAAAATGTTAAGAACATAAATCATAAGAAATTTCAAAATTAAAATTTACAAACAAATCTAAAGTTTTTCAGAAAAAGCGAACTACGGCTCGTTTGATCCTGAGTAGCAGGTACGTAGGCACCCATTCGGGTCAACCCCTAAAATGTATGAAAAATCATTTTCTCAAAATAATTCCCAAACATAATAAAAAGTAACAGAAATATAATGAAACACATTTCTAAAGATGAACAATTTTAGGAGATTAGGTGGTAACCGTAAAGGTTTTAATAGGTTAGCCCCCGGATTTAGAATATCTGGTTTTCCCTTTTCCTCTTATCACAAAAACGAGAAGAGGAAATAACGACGACTAGTGGTCCAAATTAAGACTAATCCGCTCCTTTAGTCTTAATTCAATTTTCCCAACAACAGTTGGGTGGCGACTCCAAAGGTCAAATGAAATTCCTAACTCAAGTCGAGGACCTAGACTAGATGAGCACAGGGTCTAGTTTAGATCGGATTAGGAATGAGAATTCAAAAATTAGACTCGACAGGATGGCGACTCCACTAGGGACCCATACCAGCAGGCTAGCCACCTGATTCTCTTCGGATTGATATCTTTAAATGTGTTTCTTTCTTTTACTAACTTTGCAGGATTTAGTTAGATTCTTGTTCTTTACTATGGGGGTTTTTGCATGCATATGTTTATGTGAGTAGATGCGGTCGAACCCGGACCGTCCTAGAAACCTAAGATGGGGAGCCATTGTGTAGGTTTCGGGCGAAGTGAGTTGATTCACCGTTCGGGACTGATTAGGCTACCCCACCCTATGCTTCGATATGGCCTGAGATCCATTTCTTCGAGAATGCAGGAGGTCATAGAGCTCAGGAACCAGTTAGAACCACCCTACTTGCATACATAACATCGTACAAGGGGTTGACAAATTGAATGACAATGTATTGGTTTGTTGTTTTGTCCTTGGAGTTCAGGACTATTTCCCTGTAATGTTTTCATAGTTCTTGTTGTAACTAGGCTGTTTCCTATTGTAATAGATGGCTAGCAGTGCAGTCGACCGCCTCCTCCGCAAAGAAATTCAGGTGTACAAACCTTTGGACCCAAAATTGGTACTGGACCACTGGTTTACCTTGTATAACCCAGAGGAGCAAGCCTTCATCCAACAAAAGATCGGCCCCGTCCTCTCACTGACTAAGACAGAGGCGAATTTGCCTATGGTCCGGGCCATGCTCCAATTATGGGAGATTGAGCCCGCAGCTTTCTTCATCGGGCCACATGAGATCACCCCTATCCTAGAAGAGTACACCCAGTTGCTACAGGCTCCAGCACTAACTGATCAGATCTACATGCCAGACCTCGAGGCCGGGCCAGCCGGTATATTCAGCAGACTACTGGGCATTCGCAAAACAGCAGTCAACAAAGCCCTGGCAGACTGTAATGGGTACTGCATACGCATAGATGACTTAGAAGCCTGGTTTATCGCCCGAGAAGACAATGGGGATAGAAAGGACATCCTATGTGGGGACCCCAAGACTTACAGGCAGAGAAGGGTGAATGCTTTCATCTTGACCGCCTTTGCCACTATACTATTCCCCACCGGAACTTTCTATATTCACTACCGGGTTGCGGAACTGGTGACCCAATTCCTGAGGGGAAATCTTACATCCCAGCCCTACTGGCAGAACAGATCCGAAACTTAAATTTCCTCAAGAAGAAGGGCCATGGGGTCCTCCGCTCCAGCATCAACCTTCTGCTAATTTGGTTTATAAGCCACCTCAAGTGCTTCGGGCTGAACATGGTCAGGAAAACCCTAGCCCAACAGGTGGATCTGGTAGATTCCTGTATAGAAAAGGTGAAGCTACCCGACGACATCACCAGCCACAGTTGGGTAGATCTGCTTAAAAGCCTTAGCGCCGAAGATATTCTATGGACAGCCAGGTGGAGTTGCTGCAATGAAATCATCTTAACCTGCAGTAATTTCCAAGCAGTACCATTAATTGGGATCAACGGATGCATCGGATATCACCCCAACTCCGTAGTCCGCCAATTCGGTACTGTTCAAGACATAGTTTACCGGCCTTCACTCGAAGCAGTCACCTTTGAGTATCAGGATCCGAACCTGTTGGTAGCCGAGAAATTTGCTAAGCTGGCAGAGGTCAAAGCACTTTGGGAAGCCAGAATTGAAAGCCCAAATGTGGACCTAGGAGAGCTAGACGGCGAAGTGGGAAAACACCGAGCCACCAGAGAGTTTGTAATCCGCCAGCTATACCAGACAGGGGAAAGAGCATACCGAGTTCCAGACGTCACCCAGCCAAGACCGGACAAGATAAACCCAGAGACAGAAATCTACCTGGAGCAGGTCAAGGCCCGCATGGAAGTATACTTTGAAACTGCGGATTATAAGAAGGACATCTGGAAGGCACGCTTCAAGGAATGCGACCAGAGGAACAAGGCCTTAGAAGCACAATTGGAGAAGTGCCAAGCCAAAGTCAAAGAACTAGAAGCCGTCATCAACGAGAAGTCTGAGCTTCCACAACAGAAGACTAAGAGATCTAGGAAATAGATTTTCATTGTAATCTTTCATCATTGAACTCTAGAATTTTCAAAATTAATAAAAGTGAAGTTTTCAATATTACATTGTCAATCAGTTGTCAACCCTTTTATTTTAGCATCCGTGTGAGCATCTGGTTTGCATATTTACTAAAAAATAAGAACAATAAAAATAAATAAAGAAAGAAAATTGAAGAGTTACTAACAATAAAAGATCTTTTCAAGGTTCTAAAAGTTGCTTCTAAATGGTCAGCTTAACCTAAAGCTCATAGTCACTTGCTCTAAACATAAAACCAAGGACCTCTATAACCAACTTAAAAGACCCCATTCACTTCAAAAGGGCTCCTCATATCTTGATTTAGCCTCAAAACGTCCCGACACCCTCCAATCCTAAAAGCTGCACTTGAAGTTTCCTTTCCATCAAAAGTCATATAAACCAGACACAGATTTTTTGGTACACTTTCAAAGTAGCTATAGTCAATTGTCAATGAGGGTATAAAGAAAACTACTCCAAATCCTTGAGTCTTAAGACCAAATCGCTTGTTTAAATTGACAACAGTACATAAGAACACCATGAGAAGTGGAGAACATAGGCAAATTTGATAAAATGGAAGGGTATCTTTGTTTAAGAGGTTTAAGATGACAAGAGGCAAACCACGTCCCAAACACTAACCCTTAAACACTTGAGAGTGGAGCGTTATTAATGTGAGGTTTTGGACTCATTCCTTAAAGGAGTTCTATCTTGAATTTGATACGTTAAATCAAAATAATGTTAGGCATTCATTTTTGCTACCCTAAACACAATCATCATTCGACAAACAAGAGTTTCAAAATTTAAACCCTACTGTCAACCACCCTACGATGGAATAATTGGGAAGATAGAGACATCAATAGTGCTTGCCTTAGTTGCAACAATTTAAAATTTTAGCCATAGATAATTTATTTGAGATGAAGAGAAGTCCACATTCTGAAAAAATACACATAAACCATATGAAATGATCACCATTAAGCCTAAAAAAAAAAAAGATGGAAAAAAATATGAGGAATGAAAAAATGAAAGAAAATGAAAGAAAAAGAAAAGAAAAGAAGAGAAATGAGAAAAGCCTACGAATGTAACTAAACCTATAAAAGCCCAACAACACTTGAAAATACCAAGGCCAAATACGAGAGCAGCTCAAAGATATACTACCTTTTTGAAGACTTCTCCAAATCATCGAAAATAACTTATCCTAAGCAAAAATTGCTAGGGCAAGTACTATTCCAGTTCTTTTTCTCAAGGTTTCCTGACTTACAAACTCAAGTTGAAATGATGATTCTTTCAAAATAACCCTTAACATACTTTTCTAAAACCAATAACCAAAGAGCTTAAATTGCATTATAAGTATCAAAAAGTCCTGACGGATTGATTAAAGCGTA
The DNA here is from genome assembly GCA_037954665.1 of Laguncularia racemosa. Taxonomy (NCBI): domain Eukaryota; kingdom Viridiplantae; phylum Streptophyta; class Magnoliopsida; order Myrtales; family Combretaceae; genus Laguncularia; species Laguncularia racemosa. The sequence goes on along the minus strand of JBBMOL010000032.1, from coordinate 2,692,680 downwards.
TTACTTACAAGAAAGACCATAATTTTTGGAATAGAAGTCAAGAGTGACATCTAAACCGAGAGATTGTAAGGAAGTCCTCTTAGATTAAACCAATTAAGAACAAGATATCCAGTTATAAGTGGAATGAGGGAATTTACTCATTGGCATTGTTTAGCTTATGTACTGATGTCCCTCAAAAAGAAGATCTGAGCCTTAATTACAAGAAACCCCTCAAGAGATGATTGATCAAGCTAAGACAACATTTTGTTTCTAAGATTAAACCAAACCCTCTGAGAAAAATGAGGCAAAAGAGCAAGTGATTATGGAGTAGTAGGGAATGCTTACCCTTTATTTGTATTTTTAGGAGCCTTGTCAGATTCTTTACTCGTTAGCAATGCTCACTAAAAAAAAGGGAACACTTTAATATTTTGCCACATTATCCTTAGGTTTCAAAAGACCACTTTTTGAAAATTTGCAGAAAAATTTTAGCTATCACTTGTTCAGAAGTTTAAGTCATCTTGCATTTGATTGTTATTCCCACTTGGGATATTCTTCCGTTAATAGGGTAGTCAGCCCAAAAAGGGGCACTTCCCTAGATCTCTTAAGGTTAGCCCACAGGGGGCACCTTTTAAGCCATCTTTTCCTTTAATAGGGTAGTCAGCCCAAAAAGAGGCACATCCCTAGATCTCTCAAGGTTAGCCCACAGGGGGAACCTTTTGAACCATCATTTTCATAATAGGGTCGTCAGCCCAAAAAGAGGCACTTCCCTAGATCTCTCAAGGTTAGCCCACAGGGGGCACCTTTTGAGCCATCATTTTCATAATAGGGTTAGTCAGCCCAATATGGGCACTTTCCCGAAAAAACCTGTTCTTAGGGTCAGCTCATAAGGGCACCTTTTGAGACAGTTCTAATTTAGGCTAGTCAGCTCTTGGGGCACTTTCCTAAAAATCAATCCAAGGGTTAGTCAGCCCAATATGGGCACTTTCCCGAAAAAACCTGTTCTCGTCAGCTCATAAGGGCACCTTTGAGACAGTTCTATTTTAGGTTAGTCAGCTCTTGGGGCACTTTCCTAAAAATCAATCCAGGGTTAGTCAGCCCAATATGGGCACTTTCCGAAAAAAACCTGTTCTCAAGGTCAGCTCATAAGGCACCTTTTGAGACAGTTCTCATTTTAGGTTAGTCAGCTCTTGGGGCACTTTCCTAAAAATCAATCCAAGGGGTTAGTCAGCCCAATATGGGCACTTTCTCCGAAAAAAACCTGTTCTCAGGGTCAGCTCATAAGGCACCTTTTGAGACAGTTCTATTTTAGGTTAGTCAGCTCTTGGGGCACAAAAAAAAAAAAAAAAAAAAAAAAAAAAAAAAAAAAAAAAAAAAAAAAAAAAAAGCTCTTGGGGCACTTTCCTAAAAATCAATCCAAGGGTTAGTCAGCCCAATATGGCACTTTCCCGAAAAAACCTGTTCTAGGTCAGCTCATAAGGCACCTTTTGAGACAGTTCATTTTAGTTAGTCACTCTTGGGGCACTTTCCTAAAAATCAATCCAAGGGTTAGTCAGCCCAATATGGGCATTTTCCCGAAAAAACCTGTTCTCAGGTCAGCTCATAAGGGCACCTTTTGAGACAGTTCTATTTTAGGTTAGTCAGCTCTTGGGCACTTTCCAAAAATCAATCCAAGGGTAGTCAGCCCAATATGGGCACTTTCCGAAAAAACCTGTTCTCAGGGTCAGCTCATAAGGGCACCTTTTGAGACAGTTTTTTAGGTTAGTCAGCTCTTGGGGCACTTTCCTAAAAATCAATCCAAGGGTTAGTCAGCCCAATATGGGCACTTTCCGAAAAAACCTGTTCTCAGGGTCACTCAAAGGGACACCTTTTGAGACAGTTCTATTTTAGGTTAGTCAGCTCTTGGGGCACTTTCCTAAAAATCAATCCAAGGTTAGTCAGCCCAATATGGGCACTTTTCCCGAAAAAAACCTGTTCTCAGGGTCAGCTCATAAGGGCACCTTTTGAGACAGTTCTATTTTAGGTTAGTCAGCTCTTGGGCACTTTCCTAAAAATCAATCCAAGGGTTAGTCACCCAATATGGGCACTTTCCCGAAAAAACCTGTTCTCAGGGTCAGCTCATAAGGGCACCTTTTGAGACAGTTCTATTTTAGGTTAGTCAGCTCTTGGGCACTTTCCTAAAAACCCAATCCAAGGGTTAGTCAGCCCAATATGGGCACTTTCCCGAAAAAACCTGTTCTCAGGGTCAGCTCATAAGGGCACCTTTTGAGACAGTTCTATTTTAGGTTAGTCAGCTCTTGGGGCACTTTCCTAAAAAATCAATCCAAGGGTTAGTCAGCCCAATATGGGCACTTTCCCGAAAAAAACCTGTTCTCAGGTCAGCTCATAAGGGCACCTTTTGAGACAGTTCTATTTTAGGTTAGTAGCTCTTGGGCACTTTCCTAAAAATCAATCCAGGGTTAGTCAGCCCAATATGGGCACTTTCCCAAAAAACCTGTTCTCAGGGCAGCTCATAAGGGCACCTTTTGAGACAGTTCTATTTAGGTTAGTCAGCTCTTGGGGCACTTTCCTAAAATCATCCAAGGTTAGTCAGCCCAATATGGGCACTTTCCCGAAAAAACCGTTCTCAGGGTCAGCTCATAAGGCACCTTTTGAGACATTCTATTAGGTTAGTCAGCTCTTGGGCACTTTCCTAAAATCAATACAGGTTAGTCAGCCCAATATGGGCACTTTCCGACAAATCTGTTCTCTGGTCACTCATAAGACCTTTTGAGACAGTTCTATTTAGTTAGTCAGCTCTTGGCACTTTTAAAACATCCACAGGTTAGTCAGCCCAAATGGGCACTTTCCCAAAAAACCTGTTCTAAGGTCAGCTCAAAGGCACCTTTTGAGACATTTATTTAGTTAGTCAGCTCTTGGGCACTTCCTAAAAATCATCCAAGGGTTAGTCAGCCCAATATGGGCACTTTCCGAAAAACCTGTTCTCAGGGTCAGCTCATAAGGCACCTTTTGAGACAGTTCTATTTTAGGTTAGTCAGCTCTTGGGGCACTTTCCTAAAAATCAATCAAGGGTTAGTCAGCCCAATATGGGCACTTTCCCGAAAAAACCTGTTCAGTCCTCATAAGGGCACCTTTTGAGACAGTTCTATTTTAGGTTAGTCAGCTCTTGGGCACTTTCCTAAAAACAATCAAGGGTTAGTCAGCCCAATATGGGCACTTTCCCGAAAAACCTGTTCTCAGGTCAGCTCATAAGGGCACCTTTTGAGACAGTTCTATTTTAGGTTAGTCAGCTCTTGGGCACTTTCCTAAAAACAATCCAAGGGTTAGTCAGCCCAATATGGGCACTTTCCCGAAAAAACCTGTTCTCAGGGTCAGCTCATAAGGGCACCTTTTGAGACAGTTTATTTTAGTTAGTCAGCTCTTGGGCACTTCCTAAAAACCAATCCAAGGTTAGTCAGCCAATATGGGCACTTTCCCGAAAAAACCTGTTCTCAGGGTCAGCTCATAAGGGCACCTTTTGAGACAGTTCTATTTTAGGTTAGTCACTCTTGGGGCACTTTCCTAAAAACAATCAAGGGTTAGTCAGCCCAATATGGGCACTTTCCCGAAAAAACCTGTTCTCAGGTCAGCTCATAAGGCACCTTTTGAGACAGTTCTATTTAGTTAGTCAGCTCTTGGGCACTTTCCTAAAAACAATCCAAGGGTTAGTCAGCCCAATATGGGCACTTTCCCGAAAAAACCTGTTCTCAGGTCAGCTCATAAGGGCACCTTTTGAGACAGTTCTATTTAGGTTAGTCAGCTCTTAGGCACTTTCCTAAAAACAATCCAAGGGTTAGTCAGCCCAATATGGGCACTTTCCCGAAAAAACCTGTTCTCAGGTCAGCTCATAAGGGCACCTTTTGAGAATTCTATTTAGTTAGTCAGCTCTTGGGGCACTTTCCTAAAAAATCGATCCAAGGGTTAGTCAGCCCAATATGGGCACTTTCCCGAAAAAAACCTGTTCTCAGGCAGCTCATAAGGGCACCTTTGAGACAGTTCTATTTTAGGTTAGTCAGCTCTTGGGGCACTTTCCTAAAAATCAATCCAAGGTTAGTCAGCCCAATATGGGCACTTTCCCGAAAAAACCTTTCTCAAGGTTCAGCCATAGGGCACCTTTTGAGACAGTTCTATTTTAGGTTAGTCAGCTATTGGGGCACTTTCCTAAAAACCAATCCAAGGGTTAGTCAGCGCAATATGGGCACTTTCCCGAAAAAACCTGTTCTCATGGTCGGCTCATAAGGGCACCTTTTGAGATAGTTCTATTTTAGGTTAGTCAGCTCTTGGGGCACTTTCCTAAAAATCAATCCAAGGGTTAGTCAGCCCAATATGGGCACTTTCCCGAAAAAACCTGTTCTCAGGGTCAGCTCATAAGGGCACCTTTTGAGACAGTTCTATTTTAGGTTAGTCAGCTCTTGGGGCACTTTCCTAAAAACCAATCCAAGGGTTAGTCAGCCCAATATGGGCACTTTCCCGAAAAAAACCTGTTCTCAGGGTCGGCTCATAAGGGCACCTTTTGAGACAGTTCTATTTTAGGTTAGTCAGCTCTTGGGGCATTTTCCTAAAAATCAATCCAAGGGTCAGTCAGCCCAATATGGGCACTTTCCCGAAAAAACCTGTTCTCAGGGTCAGCTCATAAGGGCACCTTTTGAGACAGTTCTATGTTAGGTTAGTCAGCTCTTGGGGCACTTTCCTAAAAAAATCGATCCAAGGGTTAGTCAGCCCAATATGGGCACTTTCCCGAAAAAAAACCTGTTCTCAGGGTCAGCTCGTAAGGGCACCTTTTGAGACAGTTCTATCTTAGGTTAGTCAGCTCTTAGGGCACTTTCCTAAAAAAATCGATCCAAGGGTTAGTCAGCCCAATATGGGCACTTTCCCGAAAAAACATGTTCTCAGGGTCAGCTCATAAGGGCACCTTTTGAGACACTACCACAGGTTAGTCAGCCCAAGATGGGCACTTTCCTAAAATCTATTTTAAGTTTAGTCAGCCCAATATGGGCACTTTCCTAGATTTTCCCGATTAGTCAGCTCTTGGGGCACTTTTCGGAAACATCTTTCCCAAACAGTTGCCAGTCTAACAAGACGCTTCTGTCGACAGGTAGCCAGCTCATAAGGGCGCTTCTTAAGTAAATTTTCTTTCCAAGGTTGCAAGTCTGATAAGACGCTTCCTACCATCATTTCTCATACATTCCTACTCGATGCTTGAGATGCGTCCTGTTGCCAATTAGTTAGCCTATAAAGCACTTTTTGGAAAGGGAACATTACCTTGAATTGTTAGGAATATCTTCAACCATAGGATTATCAGCTCTTGGGGCATTTTCCTACAGAAAACCCAATTCAAGAGGTCAAAAATGGCGTCTTTTGTTTGTCTTTGTAGTTAAGTTTTTCAAACTTTACTACAAAGAGGGGCAGCTGTAAACACCCCATTTTTTCCCTCAGAATCAACAATTCTCGATAATAAATCAATTTTTCAATTTTTCCTAATTTTCCCAAATTTTCCTAATTTAGCATAAAATAATAAAAATGTTCAAAAAATAAAAATAAATAGGAAAACACTTCAATTTTGAAAAATGATTTCAGAAATAGCAATAATGAATAATAAACAATTTTTACAAATTTTTGGAATTTTCAAAATATACAAAAAAATAGAAAAATCGCATTGCATATATGCAATTTGCGAAAATAAAAAAATCAGGAAAGTGGGCTAGCTCAGCTGGTCCGACCATGGGCTAAGGCGCGGTGCAGGGTCGAGGACGCGGGATCGAATCGCGGAGGACGCAGTTTCCGCGTTTTGCAATTTTTCGACTTATCCATGACACGTGGCAGCATCCGATTGGCTGGAAGAAAACGCACGCGCCGGGCGCGTGATCATCCCCTACCTTGAGCCCGAGATCGCCGGCGCGAAGAAAAATTCATATTTCGGCCGTTTTGATCCGATTTTTTGCACGAATCCAACAGATCTTCAACAGAAATAAGATAAGCACTATCTAATTGGAAATCAAATCGCAACAAATCATTGGATAGGCGCGGATCGGAGTTGGTTTTTCAACCAAAAATCCGATTAGCTTCAATCGGAGGAAATCCGAGCTTATCCAGCTCGATTTCAAGCGCCTATAAATAGAGGAGGAGGTGAAGAAGCCAAATCACAGATCAGAATTGCGAGAGAGAGAGAAAAGAGTGTAAATCGGAGGAAGTCCAAGTTCGCGACCGCCGATCGGATTCGAGCCGCCACAAGGAGACGTTCTGGGAGTACATCGCCACCACCATTGGATTCAGCACCCTCGAGAAGCTAGGATTCGACACTTCACCCGCCGCAAACGACCGCCGGAACGCCGTGAACGAGCCAACCCCGCCGCCGTGTCCGACCGACCCGATTCAACCCGATCCGACCCGACCCGCGCACCGATCTGGATCCAGGTAAGTCGGATTTTCCAGATTTTTTTTTATTTTGTTGATTTGTTTATGCTGAATTTATTTATTATTATTATTATTTTGTTAGCCATTTATTTATTTATATTTTCAATAAATAGGAAAATGTAGAAATTATATTTTTCTAGGATTTAATAATGTAGAAAATAAAAAATAGGAAATAAAAAAATAAAATAATAAAAAAAATATTAGAAAAATAATAATAAAATTTTAGATTTCAAAATAGGATAGAAAATAAACTTAGGATAAAATTTTCAACAAAAAATATAAAAATTATAAAAATCATAAAAAACTTACAAAAATTATAAAAATCACAAAAATCATAAAAATCGTAAAAATCGTAAAAGATTCATAAAAAAATTCAAAAAAAATATAAAAATAGAAAAAGAAAAGGTTTTGGCACTTAGAAAAGTCTTTTCATCAAATAAATCAAAATTGGTGTTTTCCCTAAAAAAATCATTTTCCAAATAAAATTCAAAGTTTAGGCTTAGATTTTTAGAGAAAAATCCCAAAAATGTTAAGAACATAAATCATAAGAAATTTCAAAATTAAAATTTACAAACAAATCTAAAGTTTTTCAGAAAAAGCGAACTACGGCTCGTTTGATCCTGAGTAGCAGGTACGTAGGCACCCATTCGGGTCAACCCCTAAAATGTATGAAAAATCATTTTCTCAAAATAATTCCCAAACATAATAAAAAGTAACAGAAATATAATGAAACACATTTCTAAAGATGAACAATTTTAGGAGATTAGGTGGTAACCGTAAAGGTTTTAATAGGTTAGCCCCCGGATTTAGAATCTCTGGTTTTCCCTTTTCCTCTTATCACAAAAACGAGAAGAGGAAATAACGACAACTAGTGGTCCAAATTAAGACTAATCCGCTCATTTAGTCTTAATTCAATTTTCCCAACAACAGTTGGGTGGCGACTCCAAAGGTCAAACGAAATTCCTAACTCAAGTCGAGGACCTAGACTAGATGAGCACAGGGTCTAGTTTAGATCGGATTAGGAATGGAAATTCAAAAATTAGACTCGAAACTCCTCAATTAACATAAGTTGGAATACTTACATCAAATTTCCTACGTATCGACTCCGTGATCCAAGAATTCCCTTGTTCTTACGTTCGTTGTACACAACAAAAAATTGTTCCATGGTTAGGTCTTCACTTGTTAGAATAGTTCTTGCAATAACTCTAAACCGTTACCTTTTATTACACCACGATATCTCCTTGAATTACTTTAGGTTTTCCTAAAGAGGCTTTCTTTCTTTTTGTGTCACTTGATCTCTCTAGGCTACTATGAATGGTCAGATATGCAAAAAAGGAGAACTTTAGGTTAGTTTAGTATATATATATATATAGATATATAGTCCCGTTAGAAAAAAGACAAAACTACCCCTATTTTTTATCCTTATTTACACAATTACCCTCGCTCTTATATTATTTATTTATTTAATAATTACAATTATTTAAATTTGTATATAAAATATTTAGAACCATGTATTACATACACAGACTACACTACACCATATGACACATACACTACAAAACATATAACACAACACAAAAATTGTACCACATTAGAAATATTAAACACAACACCATAGCTAACACCCACTACATAAATAAAATGTAACATCATACCATAGCATCTAAGTTGATATAAGTAGCATTTAGATTGCATAACTAGATAGTACAAAGAGAATAGAACATCACTATATAAGAAGATCAGTATAGTATAATCCTTTTCTACCATGTTTAGTTTGTGCAATATAGGACAAGAACTTTTATGGTGATATGAGGTTTTTTTTACATAAATTTGAACTCATTGAAAGAATATCAATGTGAATGTGATAGCAAAAACAATTATGATAATGTAAGGTTCCTTTTTTTTTCCCATAAGAATGTGTTTATTTTTTGTCCACTAACAAATTTTTGTAACATCAAATGTATGGTACAAATTTTTTGGGTCTTCTCTAGTATCTTCAAGTTTCTTTTGTCTAGTAACTTAGTTCACTATAAAACCAAAAAAAAAAGATTAGAAATTTTATTCACTCCAATATCATAAAATGATGGCAATCAAATGCTATCTTTAGGAACTTATCTCTACACCTCTTCTTATGCATTCATAAAAAAGGTCTCAATCTTAAAATCATATCAATTCCTTCCTCGCTAAACATGTCTTTGTCCCTAAGGATAAATTTTGGGAATTTAAGATTAAAAGAGGTTGCACCTATCTATGTTGCTTTAGAAGGAGGTTTTCCTTACCATTGCACTAACACTTATGGTACTTTGATAGACCCCTAAAATTTGAAATTAGCATCTAAGGATAGCAATAGATAATTGGTCAACTTGATGAACTTCTTCAAATTAATCTAATGGCAAATTCTTAACAATTGGAATGGACTCAGCAACTCCTTTGAGAAGTGGTACATGGAACATTAGGAAAATTCTACAACTACTTCCTAGTCTCAACTTATAATTAATGCCACCAATCCATTTAATAACTTGATATGGCACAAAATATCAAGGTGACAATTTTGAATAGGCCTAAGCAATAATGCGCTAGTGCAACCTAAGAGAAAATTTTAAGAAAACTCAATTACTAACATTATACTTTGCATGTCTCCTATGTTTTGTGGCATTTTGAAAATTAAGTGATTAACTATGTACCAAATACTTCTAAAGTTGCTACAAGATGGCATCTCTTATACACAAAGCATCTCTTAAAGTTACACTTGAGATTTCTTTGTCAACTAAGGAGGAAATAATGGGTGCAAGCCTACCATAATTGATTTCAAATAAAGTTAACTTTTTGTCTAAGTATAAAAAGAGGTGTTGCAATGATACTTTGTCAAGGATTGCTTAGGTTGATCATGAGTAAAACAATGTAAATAACATTCAAAACATCAATTCAATACCTTCGTTTTTCTATATGTTTCTAGATGGTATGAAGTACTAAAATGTAAGTTATCACCTTGCAATTGGAACAATTCATGCAAGAAGTTGCTCACATAGATGGGATTTTGATTATTAACAATCATTTTTAGCATTCCATGTAGCTTCAATACCTCTTTCATAGACAACTCTACCATACTCTTAGCTATATAAGGATGTTTCATCAACAAAAAATTCTTATACCTTGAAAACCCATCAATTACAGTCATCACTACATCATATACCCTTTAGATTTTAAAAGACTTAAGACAAAATCTATAGATATATTTTCCAAAACAACAATGGGAATAAGTGAAGGGAAAGGAAGTATAACTAGAGATAATGTTTGATATTTCTCATTAACATACAACGTATGAAGCAACATAGCTTTCCACATCATGCTTTAAACCAACCCAATATACATTGGTTGCTATGTGATGATAGGTTCATAAAAGTCAGCATAGCCTATAGTTGAAGTTGCATGAAACTCATGTAAAATAGAAAAGAAAAAAACACATTTTGAAGATGTAATCACCAATTGACCATTGTAAAACAACATATCATTTACTAAATGAAATTCACTCTTTGCTTCTTGGCCAACCTCCTATAAAAGCTACTTTCAAAGTGAACAAAGGGTCTTAAGATACAAGCTGTTGAATTTCCTACAATTCTTTTCATATAGGACCTAAAATAGTAGCAGAATTGACTTCTTCAAACATTCTTAATAACGCATTAACTTCTCTATTTTCTTATCCACACTTATAGCTAACCATAAAGTCATGTCCCAATAACTTGTATAACCAATTTTATTGGTTAAGATTACCCATACACTATCTTAAAACATACTTTAAGCTCTATTGATAAGTTTTCACAATAAATTTCCAACCTAAGAGGTAAGGCCTCCAACAATTGACAGCAAGCATTCATATCATCAACTCCTTCTCGTATATTGATTTTTCAAGAGATCTATCAACCAATGCCTTGCTAAAATAGGCAATAGGTTGATCATTTTGTTGTAAAATCTCACCATTTCCCCACCCAATGCATCACACTCGATCGCAAATCATTGAGAGAAATCTAACATGGCTAAAATAGAGGTTATGACTACAACTTCTTTTAATTATTAAAATGTAACAGTAACTTCATCCATCTAACAAAAAACAAATTCTTCAATAATTCAATCATTGCTTTTGTAATCTTTTCATAGTGCTCTATAAACTTTCTATAATACACAAACAACTCGGGAAACCTTCACACTCCTTTTATAGAAGTGGGAATTGACAATCAAGAACACTCTTAAATTTTTGTGGATCCGTACTATCAACTTTACCTAAGATTATATGGCCTAAATTGTTCAAAGAACTTTGGTTGAAAATACATTTTTTTTTTTCAATTAGCAAAAAATTGTTTAGCACACAACAAACTTAAGACCATCTTCAAGTGTTGCACATAAGAATCCACATTACTAATATAAACTAAAATGTCATAAAAAAAAGTGCAAAGTCTCTTAGATTAGGTAGAAACAATTCATTCATAATGTCTTGAAAAGTAGCCAAGGCATTAATTAAGCAAAAAGTCATTTTATGAATATTATCGAGAGCCACTCGTAATTGGTAATAGCTGACTTATAAATCAATTTTAGAGAAATTGTAGCTTCATATAACTCATTTAAAAGATCCTATATCACTGGAATTAGGTATTTGTTCGAAATAGTGGCCTCATTTAATGCCCTACAATCAACATAAAATCTCCATGAACCATCATTCTTTTTTACTAAAGTGACTAAACTTGAAAATGGATTAGTTTAACTCATATAATTCTTGCATTAAACATATCTTGCACGATCTCCTTAATCTCATTTTTCTATATAAATGCACAATGACATGGCATCACATTTATAGGTCTAAGGCCTAATTTAGTGGAATTTTGAGGTCACTCAATTTAGAAGGTGCAACTTTACTCTCCTTAAATACATTAGAAAATTTTACTAACAACAAAACCTCAATTTGAGGATCAACAAAAACTTTTTAGCCATCAGATTCAACCCTAACATTAATAACAAACTACACATCTCCACATCAATCAATTTACATAAAGATCTACAAGAAAAAGATAATTTACTAAATGATGAATCACCTATCGACAACTTTTCACCATTTATATAAGGAATCTTCATCATCATGTTTAAGCAATCAACCTTTATTTCCCTAAACATTTGCATCTAAGCTACCCCTAAGATCATATCCATACCCTCATATTCCAACGCATAACAATCCACGTAAATTATCATATCACTTACATTCATCTTTAAATCATAACACATACCATTCAACTTAATACTATGGCCATCATCAAAGTTATTTTAAGGTAGCAGTCGAACAACTTGTAGCATCAATTAATCAACTAGTGATTTTGAAATGAAATAGCAGCTTGCATCACTATCAACCATGATAGTAAGAGTATATGAACCTAACATTCCTTGAAACTTTATAGTTTATAGACCAATAAAACCTCTTAAAGTTAATATTGAAAGTTCCAAATATATGTTCCACTAGTATCTAATGAGTTGTCAACAAGCGATGGTTCATTAGCGCTCTCCACAACCTCCCAATCACCATCATTAATAACTAGCTACTCTTTAAGTACAATAACTCTAACAAACTTATTTAAACACTCATGTGTTACCATATAAGGCTAATTACATCTAAAGCAAAGACCTTTTGCCTTCTTATCAAGGAACTTAGTATAAGAAAGTTGCATCTAACCATGCAAACTTTGACTAACACCATGTTGTTGTATATTCTATATAGTAATATTAGCAATCATGACAAAAGGTGTGAGTTGGAGTCAACTTTAATTATAGTGAAGGCCAAAATATAGGTGTAAAAACATCTTTTGGTTGTCAACTTTCATAAGTAGAAAAGACTTGTGATTATATAATTAACAAGCAAGTTTATACAAATGATGAAAAAGTAGACCCATAAGGTGTTTGAGAAAATGTGCAACTAGGTATCTATTCACTTCATTACACCTAAACCTCACCACCACTAGCTACTAATAGTAGAGAAGTAAAAATTCCACTGTCAAACCCTTTCTACACATTTAAAATAATCTCTATAGCTTATTTGGGTGTGTGATGAGCAAGAGGAGCCAACATACTCATTCAAATTTGAATGCCTTCCCTTAAACCTCCTAAGAAATACCTTAATAGTGGAGCTTATGAAGTGAGAGATTTAAATTCATCAATATATTGGTGAATTGTAGATGCTTGTTGAAGTTAATAATTGCACAAAAGGATTATCTACTGTTTCATCACCAAGCTTGTTTAAAGTTTGTCTAATCAAGATCTAAAGTTTGTTATTTAAGCAACTTGAACCAATGAACACAACCACCTCACAAACAAATGGCAACAAGGCTAACTTTTCTAAATTCTCTCATATATTGAACTTCAAAATGTTATTTAATTAATATGATCTAATTTGTTGGATCAATTCCTTCAAAAAAAAGGAATCACTAATTGAGCTATATCATGACGATATTCTTTGTTAACATCCATGATTAAAGGTTTATTAAGGTTCATACTAACCTATGAACAAGATTTCTCCATTGCCAGTTAAAGTTAATGATGCTTCTCTAGGTATTAATACACCATTTCTACTTGCTTGCCACATATCTTCTAACATTTTCTATATCATGTTCACATTAGTCAATCAATCCCTTTTAATCATGTTCAACAAACCAAATGATGTTGAACTTCAATCATTTCTTTTCATAGTTCTTCAAGATTCTTCTCTACTACTCCAACTTTTACCTCCATTTATACTGTAGTTTCCTATAGACAAGCCAATTAATATGGTCCAGTTCAAGAATAATGCACTTTGGGTTAAAAATAAAAAGAAAAAAATTGTAAATTTAGGGTTTAAAAAACTAGAGCTAACATTGAGATGTATTTGAGTAATAGTGCTTAGCAAGTTTCACTTTCTAAATATATAAGAAATGAACTTCCTCTTTTAACTAACTTGATCTTCTCCATTTATACTAAGCCTTCCCTTGTCAAACATTATTTTAAATAACAAGAGGTTCTAAAAATTCTATATTAATGTTGACATTAGACATCATAACCCTCATGTTCACACATCATCATACAACACCTAGCTACTATTACACGTACATAAAATAGACACTACTACATATGCTACCATATAAAACATATACCACAAAACATGTAAGGTAACATACATTACAAATATACAACACAACACAACACCAAACACCCTTACACAAGTAACACATAATAACATGTCACAACAACAAAGCAAATTCAGCAGACTTGTCCTTACTCTCCTTCTTATATACTCATAAAATAGGAGATCTTATATACTCATAAAAAAAAAAAATCAAACTTTCTACAGTATTAAATGTGGATAAGCATTTGTTGTAGTGATACTAATAAAGTTAAAGATTTTTGGTACTGACAAAATACACTTATAATATAGAATCAATTATACTCAATTTCCTCATATTTATGACATGTATAGTTTTATATAGTATGTGTATTTTTAGTATATGACTTGAAACTTACATATTTTAGATAAAAAGAGAGTCAATTTAAATTTAAATTACAAATGATAGGTTTGAGAAAGAGCAATATAAAACAACCACATAGAAACTAAAAATATTCAAACTATTATATTCTTGAAATCTTACAATTTATAAGATGAGAAAAAAAAATTGAAGCAAAGAATATAGATAAGCCTAAAGTTCAAAATACAAAAACCCTTATTCCCTATTCTTATCAATGTAGCAAGAATCCAGTATTACATTGGTCTCCTTGATAACCAGGCACCATTTCACTCTACGCCCACTTGCGATGCACAAGACATGTTTAAATTTCTGCACCACTTGTCTGATTACATTGAGAGGGATTCTTCTTTTGGAAAGGTATTACATTATTTTATTAACTTAAAAAAGCTATTATTATGTTAGCTCAAGATCATGAGTAATATTAATACAATTTTTTTCTCAGTCAGCCTAGCAGCTCCGCCGTAATCACGGCCGATACCCGATCTCCATGGAAAAGCAATATCCTGATGTGGACATCATAGCTGGCACCAACTTCATGGGCATGTCTTTCAAAGGCACGGCCATATAGTGAGTCTGAAAGATCCATAGAAACATACACGGTTTTATACACGGCACCAAGGTACGGCCGTATGTTAAGTCTGGAAGATTCACAGAAACATACATGGTTTTATACACGGCCGTATATAAGCTGCATGACGAGAACGTGCATATATATATTTCCACGCGTATATATATATTTCCTTTTTTTTATTTGTTTCCCAAAGAAAGACTATATATAGTTTCCTATGTTATTATTAGGGTTATCTTTTATCATCTATTGAATTACAAACACTTGGAGAGAGTTTTCTCTGTTTCTTCAATTGTGCGCAATTGAGAGTTTTAAGGAATAATTTAAGATTGTTCTTTGTTTATCCTTGAGATTCAATCCTAGAATTGGTCTTGTGCTTTTACGCTTTCTACACCGCGTCAATTGGTATCAGAGCAAGGCGTTTTCCTGCGAAGATGTCGACTAATGACGGTGTTGACGGTGGTCGCATTCTCGACCTAGATCGAGGTACGGAAGTCCAAGGAGTCGATCAATGGGCTCCAAGGGCAATGGTTGAAGCCATGGATCAGAGGGTCGGGCGAGTAGAGCAGCGCTTGGAGGATCTAATTATGCGTTTCGACGCCATAGTGGTGGGCCACAACGGTAACAGGGACGTTGGTGGAGATTGACCAAGGGTAGCAGTCGCTCGTGGTGGTCCTGTCAATCAACCTGCAGCCGCAAATCGATGGAATCAACGGTTATATGGGAGTTCTTTTGAGGAAGAAGGTGACTTCCTATAAAGGAAAGGCATTGATGATGGTGGAAGATACCGCAGGAATGATCAGGAGTATGGTGGTGGATATCGAAGACACTACTAGGGATATGATCAGGCAGATGGTGATGATTTCCATCTTAAGGTAGATATCCCATCGTTTAATGGTAATCTTAACATAGAGGATTTTTTGGATTGGCTTGCAGAAGTCGGTAGATTTTTCGACTATATGGAGATCCCCGAGGATAGGAGGGTGAGGTTGGTTGCGTGTAGGCTGAAAGGAGGAGCATCTGCATGGTGGGATCGATTGCAAAACAGGAGGCAGAGAGAGGGGAAGCAACCAATAAGGACATGGTATCGTATGAAGAAACTACTGCAAAGAGATTTTCTGCCACCAGACTATGAGCAAATTCTCTTCCATCAGTACCAACGCTGCCGTTAGGGGTAGAGGACGGTTCATGAATATACCACCGAGTTTATGAGATTGGCGGAGAGAAATGATTTGAGGGAGACCGAGGGTCAGCAGGTAACGCGATTTATCGATGGGTTAAAACCCCATATTAGAGATAAAATTGGGGTAACGGTATTTAAAACTGTGAATGAGGCAAAGAATTTGGCCCTTAGAGCCAAGATGATGATTCAAGAGCAAAATACAAGGCTTAGTGGGGGTAGGAGGAATTATGGATATGATTGTGTTGGTCGTACTAACCGGGTGGTTGGTGAAAAGAATAAAGGAATGGTTGAGAAGCTTGCTGGAGGTATAGAGAAGAAGGAAGATAAGGCTGAAGGGAAGAAGCCTCTTGAAATCAAAGAAACCCCAAGGCAAAGTAATCCATATGCTAAGCTAATTTTGGGAAAGTGTTATAGGTGCAATCAACCAGGGCACCGATCCAACGAATGTCCAAATCGACGGACCATAAATATTGTCGAAAGGGAGGAAGAGGAGGAAGTGTGCTGTGAGCAGGATGGTGAAGATGAGTATTATCATGAGGTTGATGATGGGGTGGAGCTAAGCTATGTGATTAGAAGGATGATGTTGACACTGAAGCAGGAAGATAGTTTACAACGACACCAGTTGTTCCACACTAGGTGCACAATTGGTAGGAAAGTGTTCGACTTGATTGTTGATAGTGGGAGTTATGAGAATATAATTGATAATCAACATAAAACTCCAAATTTTATGAAGATTTTAAGCTCTTTTAAGTTGATAATTAATCAAAAATCATCTAAAATTGATGCTTAATCAAGGAATATGTTGCTTTCAGGTGTAATGAATATCATTGAAAGACATTGAAAAGAAAATAATAAAGAGAAAGGAAGAATAGCATCTCCACTGCCTGCCATGCCCCCATATCAGGGGCATATGGAAGAGAAATCAGGAACAGAAGCTACCACGCCCCTTGCCACGGGGCGTGGCAGGGGGCGTATGGGACCAGAAGTGAAAGACAAAGCCACCACGCCCCTAATATGGGGGCGTGCCAACTTCAAAGGATGACCCGAGACCACCACACCCCTTGCCACGGGGCATGGTGAGAGGCGTATGGAGTCACGAGCTATTTTCTCTGACTTTTTATTTTCTCTCTCCTCCAACCTTAACACAGATATATATATATATATATATATATATGGATACATATGAGAAAAGGGAGAAAGAGAGAGAAGAGGAGGCCAAGGAGGGAGAGATGGTAGACCTAGGGTTTTAGAATACACTTCTCTTCATTTTTCTCTTTTTCTTTAGTTTTCTACTCAACAATCTAATGAGATCCAAGCAAGGCATTCAAGATTCGCTCTATTCGGGTTGTAATCATGAACTCTAGTTTCTCTTCATGTATTTATGCTTTCATTGTTAGGTTTATGGAAGAGTAAACCGTAGACCTAGATCTTATTTGAACTATTTTGTTATTATGATGAAGATTTGATTTAATTGAAGTTTATTGATGTTCTTTTGTTCCATTACATGTGCTTTACATTTATCTTAGATTCATATTTCCAAAATATGAGTTTATGCTTAATATCATTTAAGTTGATTGAGCAATCGCTTTTATGATTAGATTCATGTTTTGGATGAGATTTTCTCGTATTTCTAGAGATAGAATACCGAAAATCTTCTATTGAATACTCATTTGAATCAAGTTCCTATGCTTCATGCGGTTCTAGATTGCTATTGATTGAAGAGAGATCCTAATTGATAAATCTAAGATTAGATAAGTAATTTACTTGAGAAAGTAATTATCTTACTTCTTGAAACTTAACAGCTTAAGAACTTAGAAACATTAATCCTCAGCTTTTAATGATTTATGTGACAATATAGGTATATAATGAGATCTAGGTTGCTTTGTTTGAGAATTAACCCTTGTTTTGTTGAAGTAGTTTTAGTTAAGATTTTAGATTGTTAACTATTTTTAGTATTTAACACTCTTCATCTCAATTTGATGGTTAGATAATAGGGAAAGAGCTAGTATTAGTAATTAGCAATCTCCTCTCGGTGGAACGACCCTGCACTTAACATTATATTACGTCCACGGTAGGTACACTTGCCTATTGCAACGTAGTTAGAATTAGGAACAGGTATTACAAATACTAAAACTACGGTTGGCAACGATTAATAATTGGGAGAGAGGTGGTGAAGCAACTCCAACTGCCAGTAGAGAAACATCCGAACCCTTACACCATAGGGTGGATTAAGGCGGTAGAGCGAATTGATGTGAAGGAGAGGTGTCGGGTTCCCTTCTCTGTAGGCAAATATCGAGATGAAGTCTATTGTGACATCGTCGATATAGATGCCTACCACTTGTTATTTAGGCGACCATGGCAGTTTGACGTAGATACCCAACATGCTGGAAAAGAGAATAAGTATACGTTGGAAAAAGGGGGTGTGAAGTACACATTACTACCATTGACGGATAAACGACCCAAGACACAAAAGGCTGAAGGAAAATCCTTTCTGAAAATCACTCAGTCAGAGAAGGAGATGATTGAGGACCTAAAAAAGTCTAGCGTGATGCATGCACTTGTCATGAAGAATGCTGGAGAGAATGTGAGTAGTGAGGAGGTTCCAAAAGGTGTAAAGAGGTTGTTAGAAGAGTTTAAAGAGGTAATGCCAGGAGATTTGCTAGAGGGGTTACCTCCATTGCGTGACATCCAGCACCATATTGATTTGGTGCCTGGGGTTAGTCTTCCTAACTCCCTCATTATAGGATGAGCCCCAAGGAGACTGAGGTTTTGCAGGAGAAAGTCCAAGAGCTACTGGACAAAGGATTTATCAGGGATAGCATGAGCCCATGTGCTATTCCGATGCTATTGACTCCAAAGAAGGATGGTAGTTGGAGGATGTGCGTAGACAGCTGTGCGATCAAGAAAATTACAATTGGGTATAAATTCCCAATTTCTCGCATTGAGGACATGTTAGATAGGTTGAGTGGAGCGGTGATATTTTCAAAGGTGGATCTTAGGAGTGGATACCATCAGATCCGAATCAGACTTAAGGATGAATGGGAGACCACTTTCAAGATAAAGGAAGGATTACATAAATGGTTGGTTATGCCATTTAGCCTCAATAATGCACCCAGTACCTTCATGCGTGTAATGAATCAGGTACTTAAGCCTTTTATTGGTAGATTTGTAGTGGTATATTTCGATGATATTTTAATATATAGTAAGACTGAGGATAAGCACTTAGTGCATTTGAAAAGTGTATTAACTGTGTTGAAGGAGAATAAGCTTTATGCCAATCTTAAGAAGTGCATATTTATGTCAAAGAAGTTGCTATTCTTAGGTTTTGTAGTGAGTGGTGAGGGGATAACGGTGGATGAGGAAAAAGTAAGGGCTATTAGAGAATGGCCTACTCCTAAGACGGTACCTAAGTTGATGAGCTTTTTGGGGTTGGCGGGGTTTTATAGGCGCTTTATACGGCATTTCAGTATTGTCGCTGCCCTATTAACTGAGTGCCTGAAAAAAGGGAAGTTTCAATGGGGTGAAGAAGCTGAGTCTGGGTTTACTGTGTTAAAGAGAGATTGTGTAGTGCGCCGGTGTTGGCGTTACCAGACTTTAACAAATTATTTGAGGTAAACCGTGATGCTAGTGGGGTAGGCATTGGAGCGGTGTTATCTCAGGAGAAGAGACCTGTGGCCTTCCATAGTGAAAAGCTCTGTGAAGCTAAGAGGAGTTGGTCTACTTATGATAAAGAGTTCTATTCCGTAGTTAGAGCTCTAAGGATGTGGGAGCATTACTTGGTTGGGAAAGAATTTATCCGGTATTCAGATTGTGTTGCGCTAAAACATCTGAGTAGTCAGACACACATCTGTAAAGATATGCATGCCAGATGGATCCAATTTCTACAAAAGTTTCCATTCCGCTTGATGCACAAATATGGAGTTCAAAATAAGGTGGCGGACACATTAAGTAGGAGAGTTGATTTATTAATCACCATAAGGGCTGAGGTGGTAGGTTTTAAGCAGATGAAAGAAATATATGAAGAAGATGTGGATTTCAGGAAAATATGGAGGAAGTGTCTTGATCAAGAACCCAGTGATAATTATTATGTCATGGAGGGTTACTTAATGAAAGGAAATCAACTTTGTATCCTTGAATCATCTTTGAGGGAAAAGTTGATTAAAGACCTACATGGAGGAGGATTAGTAGGATATCTGAGGTGAGATAAGACTTTGGCAGCCGTGGCTGCAAGATATCATTAGCCTCAATTGAGAAGAGATGTGGGGAGAATTGTGCAAAGGTGTTACATCTGTCAAACATCTAAATGACATTCTCAGAATACTGGGTTATACATTCCACTACCCGTGCTTGAAAATATATGGGATGATCTATCTATGGATTTCGTTTTAGGTTTACCTTGTACCCAACGAGGTGCTAACATTGTTTTTGTGGTTGTAGATAGGTTCTCCAAGATGGCTCACTTCATCCCTTGTAAGAAGTCAGCTGATGCACAGGGTGTTGCCAAGTTATTCTTTAAAGAGGTGGTCAGGTTGCATGGGGTTCCCAAGTCTATTACATCAGATAGAGATACCAGGTTTCTTAGCCACTTCTGGAGGACATTATGGTACATGTTTGATTCCTCACTCAATTTTAGTAGTACAGCCCACCCTTAGACTGATGGGCAGACGGGGGTGACAAACAGGACTCTTGACAACTTAATACGAAACATTTGTGGAGAGAAGCCAAGGCAATGGGATTTTGGCGCTTTCTCAAGCTGAATTTGCTTACAACAGTTCCATCCATAAAACTACTGGGAAATCTCATTTTTTTCAATGGTCTATACAAAAGCACCATCTCACACATTTGATTTAGCTCTGTTGCCTAAAGGTGTAGAGTCCAATGTAGCTGCAAAACACATGGCTAAACAACATGAGGCAATTGCATTTGAAGTGAAAGAGAAGATTGAGAAAGCTAATGAGAAGTACAAGGAAGCTGCAGACAAACATAGGAGTGAAAAGCTCTTTGAAGTGGGAGATCAGGTGATGGTGTTCTTAAGGAAAAAACGTTTTCCCATTGGTACTTATAGTAAATGGCAACCAAAGAAGTATGGTCCTTACAAGATTATTGCAAAGATAAATGATAATGCATATGTGGTCGGACTTCCTGAAAGCATGAAGATTTCAAAAATCTTCAATGTAGCTAATTTATATCCATTATATTTCAATGATGAACCTTTATATCCAGAAGAGAACTCGGGGTCAAGTTCTTCATTGGTGGGAGAGAATGATGTGGACATCGTAGCTGACACCGACTTCATGGGCGTGTCTTTCAAAGGCACGACCGTATAGTGAGTCTGGAAGATCTACATAAATATACACGGTTTTATACACATCACTAAGGCACAGCCATGTGTTGAGTTTGAAAGATCTACAGAAACATACACGGCTTTATACACAGCCGTATATAAGCCGCATGACGAGAACGTGCGTATATATATATTTTCTTTTTTTTATTTGTTTCCTAAAGAAAGTCTATATATAGTTTCCTAGGTCATTATTAGGGTTATCTTTTATCATCCATTGAATTACAAACACTTGGAGAGAGTTTTCTCTATTTCTTCAATTGTGTGCAATTGAGAGTTTTAAGAAATAATTTAAGATTGTTTTTTGTTTATTCTTGAGATTCAATCCTAGAATTGGTCTCATGCTTTTACGCTTTCTATGCTGCATCATATCCGCACCATGTGAACCTTTGAGGGCCTATAACACATAAAATGAAATCTTGATCATACTTCGAGGTAGAATGAACTACAAATAAGTGTCCTGCGTTATGCTGTATGTTGGATTTTCTTACCAGATTGGCATTCCAAACGAAAGAATTTCACTATGAGCTAAGCACTAGAGGAAACATCTGTATCGGTATCTATATTTCGTATATCTAAAGTGTGACTGCATGTTCTATGAGTTTACTTCATACTGTATAAATCTATACGTATGGCTGGGAACTCATGAAACTTACAATCTCTAAAATATTCTTCAAAGCGAAAAACAAAATAGTTCCACTAAAAAATAAAATGATATAATAATAATCAAGATTCTAAAAGACCCTATAAAACCAAATAATAATAATAATAATAATAATGGAAGGAAAAACAACTTTGGTTGCTATGAAGAGGTGGAGATAGTACCTCAGTGAGGGTGTACACCTCCCTGAATCTGGTTTTCCTTTATATTGTCAATTGGCCTAACATCCTTGATCCAACTATACCAATGGCTGTGCCCGTGACGAAGCCCCCTGCAATATGGACTGATAATATAGAGATACATGCAACGATTTCTGAATGCCTCTTCCTACCACTACTAATTGCATCATGTTTCTCAATCACGAGGAGTAATGGGCTCTTATCCATTTTTTTAAAGGTATCACACCCTTAGAAATATGGGATCTAGCCTCTTGTCCCTCCAAAATACCATACTCTATTTCAAGAAGTCAAGTCTTCCATGCTGATTTAAACAAATTGTTCTGTAGCCTGACTTACTTATTAAGCATTTTTTATTTTTTTTTAAATTGAAAATTTGACACTTTTTCACCCTTAATTTGTACTTTATAAATGAATCCATAAAATTAAAAGTGTGACACCTTCCTTATTTATTATTATCTGGCTCATAATTAATATTAATCATAGAAAACCATCAATTTTAATGACCTTTTTCTCTTATGGATTGAAAGTATCATCCTTGAGAAGAATTCAGATCATATGAACTATGAAGCACATTGGCTAAAAACAGTTGTTCACTCGTAATTTAGATTCAATTTTTTTTTTAAAGAAAAATGCATCATTTACACCAGCAGTGTATTAGTTGTAACCATATTTTAAACTATTTCATTAGTGCTGTTAGTATTCATTAGTATGTGCTACTTTGAATTAAAATCTGTGCATCGAACAAGCTTTTAATTAGTTTTATCAGCAATAGCGCCACAGAGTATACGTAAAATAAATATTAACATAAATAAAATGAAATCGTTTCTTAGTCCTTTTCTAATATTTCCATAACATCAAAGCCTAGTGAGGGTATCAAAGAGTTATCGAGCCTGGCAAAAATGTAAATCATTGTTCATATTAACAAAAACAAGTTTATATGTATACCAGATTCAAGAGTAAAGTTCTATAAATATATAGGATCTTGCAGTATAGACTTACTCTAAGAAATAGGCATAATACTTTGGAAAAATAAATGGACTTTCTAATATGTTTATTATAGATAAAGATATCTTCAAATGGAATTCATATATTATATATAAAAAAAAAAAAAGAAAGAAAGAAAGAAACCACATATATCATAGCACAGGAGAATCAGTCATCATATAATACAAAACCATATGATTATGAGTAAAGTAGAACCTTAAATTTTTTACTTTGAAACAATATTTCCTAAAATATAAAATTAAAGGAGATGTAAGAAAAACATCCAATATCGATGATACAAGAATCCTATCAAATTTACATTAGAATTAACCTTAAAATTTAGAATATTAAATACCTTAACATTAAATGGGTTGACGAGTTTATAAATGAGTATAGATACTAGACTCAAACTTGAATATATTTATATAATAGTTTAAATGAATTCAATCTATGCATTAATTGTATTAAGTTTTATAATTTGCTAATTTTATCCTATCATCCCGATTGCTAAATGAGATACCTAATTACCGATCATGCACTAGTTTTTTTTTCTTCCAACCCTTTACATCTTTGGTCTCTCTTTATGACAATTATAACCTAAAGAACCCACATAAAAGTCAATTTTTTATATGGCAACGAGGTTAAAAGTTAGTACCTCAAAAAAACTAATGGATAATTTTTTTACTAAAAATAAATAATTGTAAAAATATCTTCCTTATTTAATGATTGTAGACCCAGTGTTTTACTTGACTTTCTTTTTCACTTGAATATTTGTTGAGTTTGAACATAATGTGACGATATAGATTAAAGAATTTAATAGACATAAATAAGATAAAGAACTTCAAATTTTAGTAAGATACAAAATCCAACTAAGTTATACTTTACATACAAATAGAATATACATAAGAATAGGGTAACCTTGAGAGAAAAATTAAACTACAACAAGACGACCATATATATACATATAGTGAGCAAGGGACAATATATGAAACAATACTAAAATCGAAATTTTAAGAACTTTTGGCTATACAGTATCCGAACTAATATAAATAAAAGAAAAATACACAAAATAAGTATTTGAAGTTTGTATAGTGCAATCAAGGCCATGAATTTTAGTTACTTTTAATTATTCTCTTATACGTTTATATCTATTGAAATAGTTGCATTAACCTTTCCCCTGAAATAAAATTAAAAAAGAAAAAATTATTCATACTATCTTTGTTCAAACTCAAATTTTAACAACTAGCAACCTAAAAGGTTACATATATGCTTAATTAATTAGGGATATTATTGACAAAAGTTTTCAATTTTATCACAATCAAATAGTTTACTGGCATGCTTAAATAAAATGAAAGTAGGTGGACTTAATGGAACATAACTAATGTCCAAGGTGTTGATTGCAGCATCAGTAAAGTTTGGGCAACTTATTTATTTATTTATCTATTTTTCTAGGCTTATTAATTATACCAATAACAACGACATAAAATAATATATGCTATCCTCGACACTCTATTACAAGTATGATGCTACCAAGATAGGGCATGGACCAATTTTGATCCGTGAACCAACCCATGAAGATCAGTTCAATACATCAATGGATTTGCCAATTTGGCAGGTTTCAATCGATTCAATAAATGGATCGAAAACTTTCAAAATAAAAAATAATAATAATTCAAGTAAATTCACTAGCCTAATCGAGCTATAATCCGATAATTCATATGAATCGGCCTGACCCTTCTCATTAAGAGCCAGTTCTAAGTCACCATAAAACTTGACAGTTTTGAGCTGATTTTGAATCAATCCAATGTCTGATGCTATCAATTATATATACATATCTAGATAAGAAATTAATATATAATTATATCTTTTTATTCTACTAAATTAAATATATAATATATGTAATTAGTAAGAATACCTTCGAGATAAAGAATGCGAGACACAAGCGGGCCCGAAATTAGTAAAGTTATTTTATTGGTGCCAATAAATTTTTGTTGGGCTTGGATTGTTGACCCAATTGGAATTATCCTGATTCCTTAACCCGTGAGCCCATCAAGGAGCCAGCCATGCCTACGACCCTCACAGAGAGAGAGAGAGAGAAAGAGAGCGCTTTGCCTTCCTTTCGACTCGACTCGATCTCTGATCTCGCTGGAACCAAAAGCTTACGTGAAAATTCATCTCTCTCTCTCTCTCTGTGGAGTGAAGTTTGATTTAGATGTAAGTATGATTCGATTCGATCATATTTATCCACTTTTTACTTTCAGTAATTACTACTTCAATGAATTATTTGCGCGGTTTGTTTGTTTTAGTAGTGATGCCGTTTTAGTGCTGATTTGTTGCTGTTCAATTTGATTATACTTCATATTTGGATCTTATCATATATACTGATTTTTATTCCGTTGCGTTATTGGTTTCGTATATGTATGTGTGTTTGAAGGTCACCAGAGGAAGCAGTAAGGCACGCTTTGAAGGCTCTCCGGCAGCGGCATTTAGCTGAAGAAGCTGCTCATGCTCCCGCTATCGCCGCCCTCTCTCAGCCCATCCTTTCTCAGGTAGACACTCCCTGTCCGATTGAATTTTTTGCATTACTTTTGAGTTTCTGTTTTTTGTTTAATGTGAAATAATGAGGGAAAATAAGACAATGGGAAATGTTCACAGAGCCAGACAGACACTTGTTAATGGTGAAAAGACGAAAATTTTCTGTCAGTATTTGTTTTTTGCAAAGTTTTTGAAAAGATTAGATTATTCTTTTTTGGAACTTTAAGGGACAGTCCTTAAGGATACCTAAAATAATTTCTTGCATTAGGATCTTTTTTTGGTAATCTTCTATCACAGTTTAGATAAATACTTGAGGTATATGCCCTTGAGATGTTAAGTACAGAAATTCAAGTGTATGTCTCCTCTTAGTAAAGCTTCCATTCTGGGTCTTCTTCTTAAGTTCTCTCTTTACTTTTGAAACTTAGAAATCAGTCTTGGTGATTTTAAATGAATTTTTTCAATTTGTAAGATATTGCCTTGTGAAAGTGCTGGTGATGATAAAATATTATGGCATAGGTGATCTTGTTGGTGTCAAAAGACTGATGCTCATGATCATATGTTGTAGGAGCTATTGTTATTGATAATCACATAGACGGTGCAATGAGTTTCAAGAACTGTTTGTTTTTTTCCTTTCATTAATACATGATTTTTCTCTCCTTATTGTAGCAAAATGCATTAAATAGAAGTGCTTTCCATCAACTCTTGAATTATCTGCTCTTCGATCACTAAAAGACAGCAAACATATGTAGGAACTTTTAGCTTATTACTGTGGATAGGATGCCAAAGAGAACGACTTATTTTGTGCAGGCAAGATTACCTTCTGGATATGCTATTGAAATCATGTCATAAATAGCTTTCTTTGGAATCTCAAGGAATATTTTGCATTATATTGTATCTTGATCCACTGAACTTCACTCGCTGGGCACCTTTTCAATCCACCCTGAAAATAGTAGTGCGCCCAAGTTACATAGTTTTTTATTTAGGTCGTTGTGTGAGTTGCCAAAGGAGAAAGGTTTGGCTTCGGGAAGAACCTTGTGACAATGTGTTGTAATGTTCCTTTCTAATAATCCCCACTTCCTACATGTTACAACTATTAGCTAGTCAGCTTCTCTCCCAACTGGTTTTATGTATAGGTCTTAGTTTATGTTCCATATTTCCTTCTTATTTTTGAAACAAGCTTTTAACATTAGTGTAAATGCTACATCAGTGGAGCACAACAAGAGCAATCCATCTCGATTGTTATCTGGTTATGTATTTTAGTATCTGGTGGCGATGTATTTTTACTTATTTCTCTGTCTGAACAATTAGATTTTGTCGATTGCCTTAATCACTTACTAGTCAAAGCTGGCTAACATTTCTGCCCTGTGATTATTGCTTTGGTAGTTCGTACATGTGACGTATATTCGGCGATGCTGCTTCCATATATTGTCATCCACGTTCTCTTTATTTAGAGCTAATGGTGCTACAATATGCTTATTGACTACTTTCTGTTGAATTTCCAATGTGCTAAGACTTTCTATTCTTGTGTCTCTGTTTTCTAAAAGCAATCTGAGTGGAAGGAAAAGGCTGAGAATTTGGAGCTGGAACTTCAGCAATGTTACAAGGCTCAATCTCGATTGTCAGAACAACTTGTGGTGGAAGTTGCTGAGTCCAGGTCTCTAAAAGCTATACTTCAAGAAAAAGAGACAGTAATAAGTAATCTGCAAAAGGAGCTGAATGAAACAAGGTTTTCATCCTTAACTTTTTGGAGGGTTACCTGGTGCTATGGTTTTTCATTTTTTGAGGCAAATGATCAAACAAAAGCATATATTGCAGGGAAGAACACTCACAGTTGAAGGCAGATTTGGAAGAAAAGATCAAAGCTGTTGATTTACTTGTTAGTGAAAACCAGGATCTTAAACGACAGCTAGAAGAAATGACTCTTAAAGCCAGGAATGCGAAGCTGAAAATAAGATGTTAATTGACCGTTGGATGTTGCAAAAGATGCAGGATGCTGAACGCCTTAATGAGGTACTAGTTATTCTTCCTTTTACCTTTCCTATGTTGGCTTTGGTCAAAACTGATGATTGACCAGGGAAGCCTTTTACTTTCTTTTTTATGGATTTTCTTTTTCTTTCTTATATCTGAACCTCTATGTGGCTAATTAAAAATATGCACTATTTTAGGCCAATTCTCTTTATGAAGACATGTTAGATCGCCTAAAGGCTAATGGCTTAGAAAGTCTTGCAAGGCAGCAAGTTGATGGAGTAGTACGTCAAAGTGAAGCAGGTGCTGAGTACTTTGCTGAATCAACCATTCCTTCTTCTTGCAAGCAAAGGATTCAAGCGCATGATGGTGGATGTGCTGCTATACTGTTTGAGCATAATTCTGGCAAGTTGATTAGTGGAGGACAGGACAGGACAGTAAAAATGTGGGACACTAACTCTGGTGCATTAGTTCAGACGCTCCAGGGTTGTCTGGGTTCTGTCCTTGATCTTGCTGTTACTCATGACAACAGAACCATCATTGCAGCTAGCAGCTCCAATAATCTGTATGTATGGGATGTCAATTCAGGACGTGTACGGCATACTCTGACTGGGCATATAGATAAAGTTTGTGCAGTAGATGTGAGCAAAATCTCGAGCCGCCATGTGGTAAGTGCAGCTTATGATCGAACTATAAAAATTTGGGATTTGCAGAAAGGTTACTGCACCAACACAATTATGTTTCCCAGCAACTGCAATGCGCTTTCCTTCAGTATGGATGGTCACACAATTTGTTCTGGGCATGTTGATGGGAATCTTCGTTTATGGGATATTCAGACAGGAAAATTGCTAAGTGAAGTGGCAGCACATTCACTAGCTGTTACGTCTATTTCTGTTTCTAGAAGTGGAAATATAGTATTAACTAGTGGCAGAGACAACTTGCACAACTTATTTGACATTAGATCCCTTGAAGTTTGTGGCACATTAAGAGCTTCTGGAAACAGAGTGGCATCTAACTGGAGCAGATCCTGTATCAGCCCCAATGATAGCTATGTGGCTGCTGGTTCTGCTGATGGATCAGTCCATCTTTGGTCAATCTCCAGTGCTGATATCGTCAGCACTCTTAAGGAGCATACAGCTCCTGTTTTGTGTTGCTCTTGGAGTGCGCTGGGCAAACCCTTGTGCTCTGCAGACAAGAATGGGGTCATTTGTACTTGGACATAGTATCACCTTCTCTTTTTCATGTACATATTTATTTATTACACGGGAGCCTTTGATATCAAGTCATCATTCTTTCATTTGCTCACTGTTGAGTTCTATGCTGTACATTCTTTACTTGTAATTACTTTCTCTTTCGTCTTGCATGGTTCTGAAGTTGTAGTGTGGAAGACTGCACTGTTTCGAAAGAAGCATATGGTACAGGTGTAGGATTCTCTCGACTTTGTAACACCTGGTACATCCCAGGTATGTATTGTGCAAAGAATAAGGTGAATTTCTGTGAATTGCTATTTAATATAAGCCTGTATTTTCAAATTTTGAAATGTTCTTATTCTAATTTACAATCATCTGTGTCATAATCATAGAAGTGTTTCACCTGTGAACACGGTGTTCAGATGCATAATCAGAATTTCAATTTAGGACAAATCTAAGCATAAATATAATCGGGAACCAAATCGGACTGCACGGTAAGACATTCCATGCATTAAGGCGAAGATATGTTCCAGTGGAAAATTCGCAACTTACATTAGTAAGATTGAGATATCTGTTCTCATGAAAACAACAATTGGCCCTCTCTTGACTTGTGCTGTTACTGGTCGTGTAGTTTTAACTTCTGGGGATAAGGACCAAGGACGGTCATGTTTGTATTGGATGGTCCAAAGTACAGCAATGGCATCAAATTATTAGGTTACGTTTCTTCCCCCATTGAGTTTAACGGTATGAAGTACTGAGTGAGCAATTTATGGTTCATGGGCAGTTGTTTTTACGTGATGATGAAACATGAGTGTATTTAATGAAGCCACGCATTGCCTGGCTGATGAGGATGGTCTTATATGGCTGGAGGCTTTGAGCCTCATTTTCCCCCAGTACCTTTGTTTCTTTATTAAGCCGTTCAACTTCGCCTGAGCATTTCTTTACTCGATCGATCTTATGTTCAACTTATTATCATCTCATTCACATGAGTGTATATTAAAATAAGACATAGATTATGCACAAACAATAAGGTAAAGGTGAATATAAGATTAAAAAACAAATATGCTTATGGCACAGATTGAATCTTTATAATCTACACCAATCCTAATAATCTTGTGTCATTAGTGTTTCACATCCAGTGCCTGGTTTAGTAAACCATTGCAGCTGTAGTGAAAGTGAATCCTATAGGTCGATGCTTTCGGAAAGCTGTCAGATGGTTCGGTTTATATCCAACGTGGGAATTAGAGTAATGAGAAAAGCTTCTCTTAGCATGAGAAGATTAGGAAGGACTCACCTCTAATGTACCGGTTATCATGCCCAAGACATGCTAGGTAGTCATGTTGACATAGGGCCTTCACCTGGATAAATGGTAAGTTCACGGTCATGTTAACTCTACAGGCACCTTGGCTTCTAGTTAAGCTCGAAAAACATACATACAGGGAATTTTTTTGCCTCTCGACATTTATTTTGTCCCAATCATAGTTTGTGCTAGACATTGGAGAGGGCCGGTTCATGCTAATGAATAAACCCTTTTGTGGAATTGGCCTGGTGGTTCAATGTCTGGGTTGCATAACCCTTTTGTGGAATTGGCCTGGTGGTTCAATGTCTGGGTTGCATTACGCAACCTGAAAAACTGGTGGGCCTTAAACCGGTCATCAGCCTGCCAGTTCACGGTGAAGTTGCACCAACGAGTCCAACCCGCCGTATAAGACAAAAAAAAAAAAATGCAAATCCAATTGACGAACAATGTTGAAAGTTTGCATAGGTTGAAAAAACATTGAAAATTTTCCTAACATAGGTTGAAAGTTTGTACAACATTGAGGAACAATAGAAAAAGGTAAACATTGAAAAACAATACCCCGATACATGTTGAAAAAGAAGGGAAAAAAATTATCAAAGGAAATAAGAACAAAGTGAAGAAAATATTAAGGTTAAAGGCTACAATTCTACAATGTTAAGGAAGAAAAACAAAGAAAAAGAGAAGGCAATCGAAGAGAAATGCAGAAGGAGGGTGTAGGTTGAAAGCAATGAAATTTGTGATCAGAGAATTTCAAAACATGGAATGTATTTTGAAGAAAAAAATTACATAAGTTGATAAGATTGCAAGTACTAAGGAATAAGTCTTAGTAGTTGGTGTAGGTGTAGCATGCAGGTATTTAAATTTTCAAATTTGAACATTGTAATGGAGCAGAAGAAATTAAGTGTATTGTTGGATCAAGAATGTTATATAAATTGATAATGTAGTGTGAAGAGCAAAATTACCTACGCAAAAAAAATTGCACTCACTTGTCTTCGACTCTCATCTTAAAGTTTTTGTGCTCATCCTCTATTCTATATGCTCTTCTCTTCTATTTGTTGTGCTCGCATCTTCTACACTATTAAATAATTTCTATTATATTTGTTGCCAACTATTAAATAAATTATATCCCCTTATCTGCCCATATTAGTATTTTATAATTATCTTATTATTAAAGAATGGCGAGTCATTTTGGTGGTTTAGGTTCTTCTAAGATGAATCGTTCTGACAAAGGTGATAAGGGAAAATCTGTGCAAGAGTCACCCCAACAATATTTTGAAGCAGATGATTATGATATCCACGACTTTACCAATGAACACCTAGAGGACTTGATGATGTCACCCCCATACTTTAATGAAAGGCCTTCTGGTGGACAAAGCGAACCGCTGCCATAATAGGGTAGTGAGGAGGAGGCGAAAGGAGAGAGATAAGAAGTGTCGGAGGAAGAAATTCTAGGGAACTTACATAGCCCATCCGATTCTAAGGGTAAACTACCAGTACTACTTAAATTGGAAATTTTTACTAAATATTTTCATAAAATTACTGGGAAATATGGTAGCATTCGTGCTATTTGCAACTACTGCCAATCAAGTTATGCGTGGAAAAAAGGGAGAGGGGTATGGCACCCTTAACAGGCACACGTGAGAAAAACAACTCATAAAGTTTGACATTGATAAATTGTAGCAACAAATTTCGCAGTCAACAAGATCACAAAGAAGAGGCTTATTTCGTTATTCTGCTAATAGACAATAAGTTCTACTTACAGAATACTTAACAAAGTATAACCTGTCATGGACTCATGCAGCTTCCCCACACTAGTTGGAGTACAAGTGAGAAGCATTGAATCTAAGCTCATAGACTTACAATTGAAAAACCATACAAAAGACCACCATTAAGCTGGTAAGCATGAATTAACCGCTCTTTTCAATTCTCTTGAGACGCATGTTTTCATTTGCGTAGATTTATGGATTGATCCATGGCAAGAAGATTCCTACATGGGAGTTACATGCCACTAGGCAGACGATGCGTAGCAAGTACAAAAAAGACTAATAGCTCTAAGGGTTTTCAACAATTTACATATAGCACAAAACATTTTTCGTATTATAAGTATTATTTTAGGTGAATACAATTTGACAAAAATATTTTCTCAATTGATTTTGACAATGCAACTATTAACATGGCATCCATTGATGAACTTTAATCTGAGAAAAAAGATAAACAAGGGATGAAGAAATCCATACACATTCTTATTGAGATTTCATCTCCTTAAATAGATTACAAGGAGAATAAATTATACTAGGAATAAGCCTTAAAGTAGGAAACAAAAGACTAGCCTATTGAAACAGAATTATTTAAAAAAGATAACAAATAAATTCTAATTATAAACATTTCTAAATATATACATATACAAATCTGACTTTGATTATACTCCCCCGCAAGCTTAGCTATAGATATTGATGAGACCAAGCTTGCCTTCAAGATTCTCATGAGTCTTTTTGGAAAGTCCTTTTGTGAGAAGATCAGCTAGTTGATGGGATGTAAGCACATATTCAACTTTGATAATGTTTTTATCTAGTTTTTCTTTAATGAATTGTCGATCAACCTCCACATGTTTGGTCCTATCATCGTGAATAGGATTGTGAGCAATACTTATTGTTGATTGATTATGACAATAGAGTGACATAGATTCTTTAGCTTCAATCTTCAACTCATTCAGCACTCTTCTTATCCAAATAAGCTCACAAATTCCATGAGTCATAGCTCTAAACTCCGCTTCTGCACTTCTCCTAGTAACCACTGTTTGTTTTTTGCTACACTAAGTTACTAGATTTCTCCATAATAGTGTGCAATAGCCTTATGTTGATCTGTGATCATCAATTGATCCAGCCTAATTAGCATCCATAAAGACTTTCACTTCACGATCGTTGGTCTTGGTAAAAAATAACCCTTTCCTAGGAGTTTGTTTTAAGTATCTTAAGATTCTATATGCGACATTGAGATGACCTTGGTATGGTGCATGCATATATTGACTTACCAAGCTCACTGCAAAGGCAATATCTGGCCTTATATGTGAGAGAGATATAAGCTTTCCAATTGATCTTTGATACTTTCCTTTATTAACCATTTTTCCTTTAAACATTTTCCCTTTGTTCCTGAGTTCAACTGGTGTTTTACTTGGCTTGCATCTTAGCATTCCAGTTTCTTTTAATAAATCTAAGGTACACTTTCTTTGAGAGATAGATATTCCTTTCCTACTCCTTGCTATTTCCATTCCAAGAAAGTATCTCAGTGCACCTAAGTCTTTAACTTCAAATTCATTTGCCATCATTTGCTTCAATCCTTCAATTTCCTTGTTATTGTTCCCTATGACGATAATATCATCAACATATACTATAATAATAGTAATTTTCTCCTTTTCAGCATGCTTAACGAATAGTGTGTGACAAACTTGTCCCTAGATATAGCCAAATTTCTTAATGACTTTGGAAAAGGCTAGTGGATACTATTTTAAACCGTAGAGTGACTTTTTGAGTTTACAAATGGTTTTACTCCCTAGATTTTCTTCAAATCCCAGAGGTTGACACATATAAAGTTCCTCCTCAAGTTCACTATTTAGAAAAGCATTTTTATATCAAGTTGATGAAGAGGCCAATCATAGTTTGTAGCTAAAGATAGTAGTATTTGAATAGTATTAAGCTTGCCAACCAAGGCAAAGGTCTCAGTATAATCTATCCCATATGTTTAACTAAAACCTTTTGCCACTAAGCATGCTTTATATCTCTCAATCAAACCATTAGCCTTATATTTGACTGAGAAGACCCATTTGCAACCTATTGCATTTTTTCCTTTTGGAAATTCCATCAAACTCCAAGTGTTGTTCTGTTTAAGAGCATGTATTTCTTCGAGAACATCAGCCTTCCACTCTAGAATAGATAATGCCTCTTCAATAGACCTAGGAATCATAATTCTAGATAAACTTGAAGTGAAAGCATTGAAAGATGGAGATAGCTTAGAGTAAGATATAAATTTAGAAATAGGATGTTGAGTGCAAGATCTAAAACCCTTTCTCAATGCTATCGGTAAATCCAAATCTAAAATAGGACTTGTATTACCTTATTTGTTGGGTGAGTGAGACTCTATCATCAATTCATTTACTTGACTATGAGTAAGATTCATGATTTCTTTATTTCTTTGATGCCCTTTTTTCCTAGAGTAGACCTACAACTCTTGTTGTTCAGACTTTAGGGATCTTGATTCTCCCTCTGTTTCCAAACCTGTGATGTGATCAGATGAAATTGGGTCAACTATAGGAAGACTGGTTTTTGTTGGGTTAGGTTTAAGGATTGTGTCTAAGGTGATGTCAAGTAGCGGCAGATCAAGTGTATCCTAAGGACAAGAAAACTTCATTCGATTCTCCCCCTAAAGCGAAGGTGAAGAAAAAAATGGTGTTTTCTCAAAGAATGTGGCATCATAGGAAACATGGTTTTCCTCTTTTGGGGCAATAACACCTATAACCTTTTTGGTTAGGAGAATAGCCAATGAAAATTGTTTTAACTGCCTAAGGATCAAGTTTGTTCCTATTATGATCATGAATATGAACAAATGTGGTACAACTAAAAATTCTTAATGGAAGTGTATTAGATTTAGACACTTGCGGATAGGTTTTAGAGAGCATGGACAAAGGAGTTTCAAACTTTATTGGACGACTTGGCAACCCATTTATGAGATAGGTAGCAGTTAGGATAGCATCCCCCCACAGGTACTTTGGGACATTCATTGTAAACATAAGAGCCTAAGCAACTTCCAATAAATGCCGGTTTTTTCTTTCTGATACTCCATTTTGTTATGGATTTTCAACACAACAACTTTGATGTTGAATTCCATTTTCTATCAGATAATCACCAAGAATGGAATTGAAATATTCTTTCCCATTATCAGTTCTTAGAACATGGATTTGTGTTTGGAATTGTGTTTGAATCATCTTGTGAAAAATTTTGAACATATGACCAATTTCTGATTTGTTATGTAATAGGTATACTCATATAACCCATGTATGATCATCAATGAACGTAAGAAATCATCTTTTGCCATGGTAAGATATAATTTTTGAAGGTCCCCATATGCCACTATGGATCAAGGGAAAAGGTATGGAAGGTGTGTAGTGTTTAGGAGAAAAAATAGTGTGAGTATGCTTAGCTAATTAACAGACTTCACATTTAAGGGAAACAAGATTTTTATTCTCAAATAAAGACAGATACAAACACTTTAAATAAGAAAAACTAAGATAGCCTAGTCTATGATGCCATAATATTATTTCATTTATGCTAGAGACTGACTTGGAGGTAATTCCAAACACAAAATTTAAATGACTCCTTGACTAATTATTGTCAAAGTAATAAAGATCATCATGAATCCTAACACTGTCAATCATCTTCCCTGATGATAGCTCTTGAAATTGACAAGATGAAGACAAGAAATTAGCAATGCAATGATTATCATGGGTAAGTTTACTGACGAAGATTAGATTACACTTTAGATCAGGTACATGGAACACGGATTTGAGAATTAGACTTGGAGTTAATTTTATGTCACCAATTCCAGCATCCCTTAGTAAGGATTCGTCAGCAATTTTAACCGTGATATGATTATAGTAAGGAACATAAGAGTGAAAAAAAATTGGGGCCACTTGTCATGTGATTAGAGGCTTTAGAATCAATACCCTGAGGATTTGAAAATTGAAGAGTGTTTAAAGCTAAAAATTGTTTACCATGCTGAGTCACAGAACATGATCCAATGTTGGAGCTGGATGGTAGGGTGTTCTGTGACATACTGATAGAGGATTGACTTAGGAGTTTGCATAGGTGATCAATTTGTTCTTGGTTGAATGGGAAAGAGACGTTAGATTGATATTGATTAGATCGGGTGTGATATATACGTCCTTCATTTTTCTACCGGGGCTACCAATTTGCTAGTTTCCCATAAATTTGCTAGCACTTATCTCTAGTATGTCCAGGTTTATTACAATGATCACACCATGGTCGCTTATTTGAATGCTGATTAGAATTTTGTTGTCCATAGTAGTGAGGTTTTCCTATGATTAAAGTAGATCCTTCTAGTGTAGATGGAGTAATGGGTTTGTCATCTGCAAGCATCACTTTTCGGCGAGCTTCCTCTCGTCGTACTTCAATGAAGGCTTCTTCAATGGATGGGAAAGGATCTCAGGATACCACTCCACCTTGTACTTTATCCAGATTTCGATTAAGACTAGCAAGGAAATCAAATACTCTCTCCTTCTTTAGGTTACACCGTTGCTTCACACTACACTTAATACAAAGAGAATTTTCCTCTAAGAACAAATCCACTTCTTGCCAGAGATCTTGGAGATTTGAAAAATATTGGGTAATAGAATTAGATCATTGCTTCATCTCTTTTAGTTTTGATCGGATCTCAAAAATTTGATATGCATTTCCAAGATCAAAATATATACGACGAGTTGTATCCCTTACATCTTTGGCCATTTTAAATCATAGATAACGGTAGCTAATTTGTGGTTCCATTTAATTGATAAGCCAAGCGAGAATAATTGAATTCTCGGATTGCCACGTTGTATATGATGGGTCAGTTGTCTTAAGGATTGGAGCTCACCTGTGATATAACCCAATTTTCCACATCCACAAATCACTATCTTCGCATATTGTGCCCATTGTAGATAGTTTTTACCATTTAATTTGTGAGAAGTAATATGTAAAGAGGTATCACTCCTAGGAAAAGGAGCTATAGACATAGCCATATATTTATTATCATGCTGAACATCACTATCATTTTTCTCCATAAGAATTAATCTTTAAGGAGCTTGAATGTGATAGGTGATGGAGACGGTGATTTGATCTGATCTAAGTGAATAAAAAAATTGGATAGATATGCTGGGTTTTAGAAGAATTTGGATAGAAGAAAAAAATAAGTTTTGTGCTCTGATACCATGAGAAAAAAGATAAATAAGGGATGAAGAAATCCACACACATTCTTATTGAGATTTTGTCTCTTTAAATAGATTACAAGGGGAATAAATTATATAAAGAATAAGCCTTAAAGTAGGAAACAAAAGATTAGCCTATTGAAATAGAATTATTTTAAAAAGGTAACAAATAAATTCTAATTATAAACAATTCTAAATATATATATATACAAATTTGACTTTGATTACACAATCTTTGTGTCAACATGCATTAGGTGAGACATTTTTTCACATTTGATCTGCCTACTATATTTTAAATCTTTGAGTTAAGAATTGTATAAATTGTTTATATTTTAAAATGTTCTCAATAAGATAACTAACATGTTTTTTAACTGACCATCCTTCAGTAAATAAGGCATGGTGGAGATTTTGTATTAAAAATGAAATGCGACCTAAAAAATTTAAAAAGGATGTCAAGCATAGGTGGAATTCCACCTATCAACTTTTACAAAGTACACTTGCTTATAAAAATGCATTATGTTCTTTCGCTACCATAAATGTCATAGACATTCTACTGTACCCCAACGATTGGGATGTATGTAGTAAAATATTAAATGTTTTAAAAGTTTTTCATGACTGTACTATAACATTTCCGCAAGTGTATCAGGCTAGTGTTCATCTTTTCCTTATGAATGCGATGAATATACTGTTAGTGCTTCTTAATTCCAGAGATGACACTTTTCTGTAGGTGGCTATAAATGATATGGCTGCAAAATGGTTGCAATATTATAGACAAATTCCAGCAATTTATCTAGTTACTTCTATTTTAGATCTACGATGTAAAAAAAACATGTTATTAGAACATCTTAATTTGTATTATTCCATTATTGACGTATTCTCTGACATGGAAGATACTTATGCCGTAATCACCATGCAAGAACTACACCGAGTAGTCTAGGTAATGGAAGAATTAAATTCTAACTTTTGCACTGCATTTAGTGATCAAGTGTCCCTAACTCCCCCACCGCCCCTCGGCTCACATGGCATCACCCATGATCCTACTCTCATTGCACAACAAATGATGTTTCAAAAGTTGAAGCGACATCATTTCGGGTCAATTGAGTATACTAAGCTTGATGATTACTTCAATACACACTTCGAATTTGATGATGGCAGCATCACGGATTTCAACATCCTCAACTGGTAGAGATGGCATAGTAAGACTTCTCCGATACTCTCTCACATGGCTCACCAAGTTTTAGCTGCTCCCACATCAACGATAGCTGTTGAACAGGCATCTAGTACGATCGGCCTTATCCTATCTCAGTGGCAATCACGATTGTCACCCATCAATGTTACGGCATTGGCTTACGTGGAGGATTAGTCGAAGGTAAGGAGTAGCACACAAGAGTTGTATAAGATGTCTAGTGAAAAAGATGAATACTTTAACAACTTCATTCCATTGGGTGGAAGCTCCACCGGTTCAAATCCTGATATCGGGTAAGCCAAATAATTTTGTAAGGATAGTAATACTCTCTTCTTTTTTTTTTTTTTGTACTAAGTTAGAGTTAAACATATTTTGTAAGGGGATAGTACTCCCTTATTTAATTATGTTATTTACTTACACACTATTATTATCATGTATAAAAGATAAGACCAAATGTTCTTATCTTTTTCTGTAATAATTTTATTCAATCAATAAAATTTTAGGTTGGCATCCCCCTGGCTATAGGATATTACCATTAATTAATTCCAAAAAATCATATATTGCCCCAAAAAATTATAGATTAAATTTTAACGTTTCTAAATTTTAGGAGAAAAACCAAACCAAATGAAAAAATACACACAGATAAATATCAAATAATTTTAAAGAATATGAAAACTATATAATTAAAAACGAGGATTAAAAAAATTAAAAAAAATCGAAGGACCGGTTCACAGGCCGAACCGACCCTTGAACCGCCAGGTCAAGGGAACCGGCCCAGCCCTTCCCCCTCGGGCCGGTTTCGATTCTCTCTTCCCACAACCCTTGACCCGACGGTTCAAGACCGAGTCCAAGCTAGTTCTGAACAGACCCGATGTCTAGTTTGTGCATTGCATTGTTTGCTTATTTCGAATGAATGGGATTCCAATCACTCATGTTGTTTTTATTGAAAATTTGGTGATGATAAAACGTATGAAAGACCAAAATGTGGTCCCAGACCTCATCACTCCTTGGAATTAGATTCCCCTGCTCCATCAGTTAGTAAAATTTCGAAATACTGGGAGGTTTGGCATCTCAATTTTGTATCTTTGCCCTCGGATGCTCACAAAATTTTCACTGTAAATAATAACAAAATGGATTCCACGGTATGTTCATCCTTGAAAATGACCAAATGAGTTCAAAATGTTCTTGCGGGAAAATTCCTGAGAGCAGAATACTATGTATATCTTACGAGTATATAGAAGCCTAGATAGAGTAGAGAGAAAGAGAACCAAAAACCCGTTACTTTTTATTCGTGTGCATTCATTATAATCAGGACGAAGCACAAGAGGCATACACTAAAGCATGAGTTTTCCAAATCCAACTACCGATGGTAAGCCAAACACCAACTGGAAATCTGAAAGGCAGAACTTTTATTCTACTAAGCATTTTTCTAGTAATATAGTTATCCATAGCATCTGATGGGGTCATTACAACCCTTTGCAGCTGACTGTTTCTGGCCGCTACCTCCACCCTTCTCAAGATACTGCTGGTGGTACTCTTCAGCTCTGTAAAATCTCTTGGCAGGAAGGATTTCAGTCACAATGTTTTGATCCTCGATTTCCCTCTGCTTAGCTTCCATAGACTCCCGGGCTAGACGTGCCTGCTCCTCATTGTAGTAGAAGATACCTGATCGGTATTGTGTCCCCACATCAGCACCCTAATCCAAAACCATTGAGAAATGAAAGGGGTTAAGTAAATAAATAACTCAGTGGAAACAAACCAAGCCTTGGTGGAAACGCAACAGAGGTAATCTTTAGAGAATGGTAAATTATACCATCCATCACGGTGAACTTCTAAATTACATTGACACCCCAATATGGTCATTATGAATTATTTTTGGGTTCCTTCTCCGTTAGACTAGGAGAATAATGAGGCCTCTATGATTTCATTTTTTTTCCATATTCTATTCTATGGACTGAAATGGTATTCTACAGAAGAGACCAAATGGACCTACGAGTTCTTGTAGCAAGCCCTGTAAGGCTTCAACAGCAATGCTGATTTCTTTGTGTAAAACCAAAACGAATGAACATTAGTCAATAAACAAATTTTGACTCAATAAGAGCATAAGCAGCCAGGCTAACAACAATCCTGGGGGGTTTAATTGCAGATTGCCTCTCTTATGTTCATTTAATGTGTACAGTGCCTCATTAGGCTCTCAAGTGCTGAGCACCTTCTACTTCTTTCACTAAAACACAGTTCTTTCGCCACCACAATCCATGATAACAGAACTGCAAACACAGCATAGAATAATGTTATAGCTCTTAACAAAACATCATTTGCAGATTTGTCAAATAATAAAATAAAAATCAAACGACTAATGCACTGGTAATTCCTTTGTACTCGGCATTAAGGGAAATCAATACGCTCCATAGCCTGATATTAAGCATTAATCAACTAAAAGCTCTAAAACCCAAAACAAAAGAAAAAAAAAATTGCAAGAGGCAGAAGAGACATTTGCATATTACAAATGAAAGCATAATAGGCTAAATAGACATAAAAAGGATACAAATCAACGAACTTTGTGTTTCAACATCAGTTTTGATGACAAACATCAATCATCCCACCAAATTTTTATAATCATCCAATAATCAATCAACTTAAACACGTCTTTTAGCAGTAAGTGATGGTGCGAATTCAAAAGGGCAGTGATGGCTACCATGGTGGTTAATCGTAATTTTCATTATTTTGTTGCTAATAACGACCATTAATGGCCGATTAGTACTGTCATCTTCTAACATCGTTTATTGACAAGAGACATAAATATACGTTATCTCTTTAGATTAGTTCGACAACATTCAACAAGTGCAAACCTTTAATTATGAAATAAATAAATACTAGTGGAGAAGGCCTAAATAGATATTTATGCAGTGACTTTTATAAAAAAAACCACATAAGTTACCTGGCGATTGAGCGTGGTAGGGTCATGTTTTCCCCAGAAAACCTGAAGCAGGTTAGTGTAGGGACAAACTTCCGGGTCAAACTGGAGGCGGACCACCTCAACATGGTTAGTAGAGTCGGTGCAAACCAGCTTGTAATTCGGATCGGCTACATGACCCTGAGAGTAGCCGACTTCAGTTTTGACCACACCCTCCACTCTCTGGAAGGCCAACTCCACACCCCAGAAACACCCTGCCCCGAACTGAGCAAACTCAACTCCGGGTCGGTCTGGCTGGTCTAGATCCGGATCCAAAGCTGGGTTGGCAGTGTTTGAGCTTGCCATTGACATTGGTTGTGACATCGCACAACACTGCAAAATATCTATATCTTATAAATAATTCGAATGCCCCGAAATAACCCTTATTATACGTAATCTATATACACTGTGTTTGGCAAATTTCGAACGGTATAAAATCAACAGAAATGGGTAGAAATTAAAAGAAAAGAGTGGATTTGTGATTTTTATTTTATATTT
Source organism: Laguncularia racemosa (assembly GCA_037954665.1). Classification (NCBI taxonomy): domain Eukaryota; kingdom Viridiplantae; phylum Streptophyta; class Magnoliopsida; order Myrtales; family Combretaceae; genus Laguncularia; species Laguncularia racemosa. The sequence continues at coordinate 2,651,203 of JBBMOL010000032.1, read as the reverse complement.
GGAAATATAAGAAGAAAATGAATGGAAATAAATTTATGTTTGATTCAAATCATAAAAGGAAAATACCTTATTCATAAACTATTTCATTCTTATATTTTATTTATAAAATTAGATTTTAAGGATATTTTTATAATTTTAATACATTTTTTTCACCATTTTTTTTTCAACTTTAAAGAAAAACATAATAACCTTTAATAGAGAAAACTTTTTACTCATTTTATTTAATTTTCACTTTAAACTTTCATTATCTAACATTTTTTACTCGTTTTCTTCCATCTCTATCCAACCAAACACAGCCATAATTTAAATAGAGAAAATGTGAGACCATACAGGAATTACCTTTAATTTTACCGAAGAAAGATATTTATTTATTTCATTATGTAATGACTGTGATCGAAAGATTGATGACGTTTCAGGAGTTTCTTCACGATTCGTAAAATTGACCAAAGGCTCTCAACTACCAATTGATAGATACATCCAATGTCAGACACAGTACTTTGAAATGACAGTGAATTTGATTGGTGCACTAAATTCAATGTTTTCAAAGAAGGTTTCAAAATTGCCCATATATATATATACGTCATTTAAAATTGACTAAATTTGAAAACGGGGGAATTTTTTTTTTTTTGATATTTTTTATGAAATCAGTTTAATTTTTAATTTTATTATTAATTTATATAATAATAATTTAATAATAAAATTTACTATATTTAATTAAACATTAAAATTAAATATTAAGCTGATTCATTAAAATAGCATATTAGATTATATAAAAAGTTCTAGAAAACTAAAATTTATTTATTTATTTTTATGAGTTCAGTAGAAATGAGAGTGGAAGTTGGGGAGGTTAGACTCAAAACCAATCCAAGGGTCCCGTGTTCACGATAAAGGATTTGCGGAGAATATTACGCCACCTAAGAAGAAATAAAAATGTGATCTTTAGGATTATTTATAGTTGTTAGTGGTATATTTATCTTGATATGATGGAAGAAATGTTGAATTTTATTAGATCCAATCTGCCTTGAAACAATCATCTCTATTTATATTTTTTAATTTTTTCTCAATTTACTTATTTAAAATGCTGTCATATATAATTAGTAATTGAAACTTTAAAGAAGTAAATAATTACATAATAATATTATAAGTTTGTTTAAATTTCTAATTAATTTAATTGTTGATTTATAAGTTGAGGAGAATTAAAAGAAAATGAAAATTAAGATATTATATTTCCAAATATTACATATGACATTAAACTATCAATTTTTTTTATAAAAAAAAACATGGACTTCTCATAGCCCTATTTCTGGGGGAGGCTACCCCATTTTTAGTGTCTGAGTTTGCTCCTAGCCCATACAAATTTAGGAGAATGTTGTGCAGAATGCGTACACACCTTGACCATATAAGCCATTGCTTGTTGCCTTCATTTAATTACTAGTAGATGCCGGGACTGCATCTACAATGCAAAGAAAAGATAATTAGTTATGCAAATAAATTACATATAATATTACTTCAAAATAAAACACAATTTTTCTCCTGTTTTGTCAAGTAATAGAGATACATGTTTTTATATAATCACTCCAAATTTTTTTCCCTCCGTTTCCAACTTATTCATAAAGCCGGTACTAATGAATTATATTTGGTCCCTTTAGTGACTAGTCTAAAGATTATTTCTTTTTCTTTATTTATATGGTGATAAAATAAGATATGTTTTGATTATCGACTATATCAAATCCAGGAGATTGATATTTTTCATGAAATCAGTTTAATTTTTAATTTTATTATTAATTTATAATTTAATAATAATAATTAATAGTAAAATTTAATATATAAAATTAAAAATTGAACCAATCTCCTTAAAATAATATTTTAGATTATATAAAAGGTTCTATAAAATTAAAACTTCTTTTTTTAATTAATTCGATAGAAATGAGAGTGGCAGTTGGGGAGGTTAGACTCGAACCAATTCCACGGGTCCCATCATCACCATAAAGGATTTATGGAGAATAATATGCCACAAAAGAAGAAATAAAAATTTGATATTTAGGATTATTTATAGTTATTAGTGGTATTTGTCTTGATATGATGAAATAAATATCAAATTTTATTAAATCCAACCTACCATGAAACAATCTTCTTTATTTATATTCTTAAATTTTTTTCTCAATTCACTTATTTAAAATGTTGTTGTGTATAATTAGTGATTAAAACTATATGAAAGTAAATAATGGCACAATGATATTATAAGTTAGTTTAAATTTCTAATTAATTTAATTATTGATTTATAAGTTGAGGGGAATTAAAAAAATGAAAATTAAGATGCTATATTTCTAAATATTACATATGACATCAAATCTTTTTTTTTTTTTTTTAAAAAAAAAAAAGGATTCATAGACCCATGGCTCTATTTCTTGGGAAGGCTACCCATTTTTAGTGTATGAGTTTGCTGCTGGCCCATACAAATTTAGGGGAATGTTGTGCAGAATGCGTACAAACCTTGATCATATAAGCCATTGCGTGTTGCCTTCATTTAATTACTAGTGGATGCCAGGACTGCATCTACAATGCAAAGAAATGATATTTAGTTATGCAAATAAATTACATATAATATTACTTCAAAATAAAACACATTTTTTCCCCTATTTTATCTAGTAATAGTGATACATGTTTTCATATAATCACTCCAAATTTTTTTCCTTCCATCTCCAACTTATTCATAAGGCCAAAAATAATGAATTATATTAGGTCCCTTTAGTGATTAGTCTTAAGATTTTCTTTTTTTTTTTTCTGTATTTATATGGCGTTACAAATAGGTATGTTCCAATGATTGACTGTACCAAATCGAAGGAGATTAGGGATGCAAGCAGACAAGCTATTATAGGTTTCTTGACTCATTTGAACTCGGCATTTATCCAATGGTATGATATTCTATAGGGTTTGAGATAATTTTTAAAATCTTATAGAGTTTAGGTCTCATTGTATGACACGCTCAATACTTGATGGGAAAGCCAAACTCTATAAAATTATTATTTATTATTTTATTCTACGTTTATAAATACACTTTTAAGTTTTTATTTATTTACATTCTTATAAATGTTACAAAGTATATTATTTAAAGTATATAATTGATGTCATTTAACTTTGTTGAATGATATTTTAATAGTTAATTTTTTTTTACTTAATTTGCCCTTTAACTGACTAACCTAGCCCATTCAACCCATTTTTACCGTTTGATGGGTTAATGAGCTAATTTAGCCGGTTTAATCCACTTAAAGAGTATAAAATGAGTTCATATAAAAAAGAATAAATTTAATGAAAAAAGCAAAACTTTGAAAAATTTTCCTTTATAGCTTTCTATTATACCATTTATGTACTATCCTCTATAAGAAAAAAAAAAGCAAAAGAAAAAAAAATACTACATGTTGCGATTTGATAAAGAATCATAATTCCCTCATTTTTTCAAAGTAACTATGACCACAAAACCTACAACATCCTTAAAGCACATATTTCTAACCCATCTTACTATCTTCCACATTAGAAATGATAGATCATCAGCCGTGTTGAAATGCTAGGCCAAATAAGAAGTTCATATACTAAATGTAGAGATTAAAATCAAAATTTACAAATATCAAACAACAAATAAAATAACCAAGATAGCAAGTACAACCATTAAACAAACTTCATGCCAAATAGAAGTATAAATGGCCATAAACTAGTTATATCAATAGTAATCATTCTTCATTAACAATCACATTTGACAATGTTGTTTCATGACTTTTTTCACCTTCATCTACAATTCACCAAATAACACACATAGTTAGATGGAACTATTAAAAGGTTAAAATCATAAATTATGAGAAAATGTTATATAAAAAAAAAAAAAGCTACCTTCCCAATCAAATCCCTGTAACCAATTGCAAGTACAAACTAAAGCTTCCATATTGTAAGGAAACATGGAACTATGGTATTTAATCAAGACACGAGTGCTAATACTAAATATAAACTCATATGCTACTGTAGCAATTGGAATACTAAGCACATCATAAGCCATTATACATAAATCCAGATACCTTTGATGTTGAGTCTCTCAATACTCCCATACATCTAACTCTAAATAAAAGTTTATATCTAATACAGATTCATCTAGATATAGGTCTGAGGAAGACTTAACGGTTGTTTCTACCTCAACTTGATAATACTCCTACATCACTAGGGAAAAAAATAGTAATGATAATTAATCATTAAAAGTAGAATATTATTAAAAATAGATAAATAACTAAAGTGATTGTTTAACTTACATCAAAAGTAGCAAAATCTATACCTAGGCTTTTTTCCAAATCTCATGCTTCCTGCAAGTCCTTTACCTATATCCTCGCCCCTAGATGTTTATTGAACTCAAGAAAAACCAACTTGAGAGCTACTAGCATGTGCATTACTTGCCTTGTTCTCGTCATATCACTAAAAAAGTTTATATAACTTGCTTTTTATTTTAACCAACTTCTCTTCACATGTAAATGGATCAATCTTATTAAAGTAAAATCTTAAAATGTTGAACTTCATTCGAGGGCCCAGAACAACTCTAAGTGAAAGGATAATGCTATATTCCCTCTAATATTTGTCAAAATTTTCTTTCATCTTAATACACATATCTCTTATGATAAAATCTTAACTTATTAAATTCTCATTCAATATACATTTTATCCTCTACACTTGTAAAAAATAAAGGTTTGAAGTTGGATATGAAGAACCAAACATCAAAATTGTGATGGTGTAAAAAGGACTCTAGAACTTGCATAATTTTTGTGCTCTTTCCCACTCCTTCATTGATGGATAGTATTTATAATTCGAGTCATTTAATTGAAAGTAAGAAAAAACATGTTGATACTTGAGAGCACTATCAAGCATTAGATAGGTAGAATTCCATGTGGTGGCTACATCCAAACGCAAACAACACTGGTGTCAAGATTAGCAACTTATTCAACCCACTCTTTGAAATCTTTTATTCTACTCTCTAACCCCTTTATATACTTTACACTCACTCTTATTTTATGTAAAACCTCATTGGCTACTATTAAGCCCTCTCTTATATCTAGGTAAAGAATATGAGCAGATTATCTAACATGAAAAAATTCAACATTACACAACAAGTTACACTATAACTTTAAGTTGATCTTTCAAGAGATTTTGCATGCAATCATTAGTAGATGCATTGTCCAAGATAAGATTGAAAACTTTCTTATCAATACCCCAATCTTTCAAAAAATCAAACATCTTCTTCGATAATTCAACTCTTGAATGAAGAGGAGGCACATGACAAAAATAATGAATTTTATTTTTAAGTTTCCAATTCTCATCCACAAAATGTGAAGTCAAACACATATAACTCTCACTCGTGGAAGTTGTCTATATGTTATATGTCAAACAAGCTCTACCATGAATTTTTTCCAAAACTTTTTTCAAATTCTCTTTTTCAGTTAAGTACAATTTCCAAACATCAGATGTAGCTGTTCTCTTAGAGATGGAAATATAAGTAGGACAGAAATGGTTTATCAATTGTACAATCCTCTTGTATTCAATGAATGAGAAAAGAAGATTGTGTTCAATTATCACCATTGATAAAAATTCACGAGCAACTTTGTAGTCTACTTTTCTTGCCTTTAACTTTTCAGACTGATCAATCATGATATCACCCACATCATGATCTTTGGGAAACAAACGACACTTATGCATATGTCAAATTAAAGTTGATGTCCCATATTTAGAACCACCAATAATATACTCTTTCCTACATCCTTTACAATTTGCTCTTTCTTTACCATCCTTTCTTACTCCTATTTTTGTAAAAATTTCCTAAACCTCTTAAGTGTTTGCTCTAAATCTCTTACCTTTAAGTTCTTCGGAGTCTAGAGATGTTCCTAGTGTAGTATTAGATAGCATAATGGAATCACCCCCATTAGTGTTTGACTCATTGTCGACATTAATCTGCTAAATGGTATTATCGTCACTAGTATAAGTAGTACAATCTATTTTGAAAATATACAAAGAAAGATATAATTCATTTGCGAGAGTTTTGGTAGAAATAGGAGCAAAACGAATTAAAAAATAGGAACTACGGATTATAAGATGTTAGTTAAAAAAGGTTTCACTCTAAAGTGGTCACTCTTCTATTATTAGGCTGCTCACTCTATCTTTGAATTTTACTCATTATGTTAAATACACTCTCTCCATTAATTTATCATTAGACAGATACCTCACATGTCTAAAACACTTCACACCAAAGTTTAGTCTTCACCTTCTATCATAATTATCCTTAATGGCTCATATCATGCTATATCAAAAGCTCAAGGTGATGCAAATTATATTTTTAGACACTTATAGCATTTTGTAGCTACATAAGAGTGCAGAAGTACTTCTCCAATTCATCGAAGCTACTTAGGTTAGAATTGCCCTTCTAAAGTTGATCTTAGATATTAAAATTTATCGTTGCTTTCCAATATTTTATTTGATCTTCATGTCTACTTTATAGTTTTATTATCGGCTTTCTTAAAACTTATCTTCTCTATTACCCCTGACTATGATTGGAATGGGGAAAAAGAATCATCATCGACAATTAAATATATTAAACTTCATGAATAGTTAACAACAATATCATCCAAATATGGTTGGACTGCGAGTAATGTGTGGCTTCTCCTATAGCTTCTACTAATTTGTTATCATAGTTATTGATAACCATGAACACAAAAATTGACATGCACTACTTATTTTGTTTTCTTGAGCAAAAAAGTATTAATCACCTATAATACCACTATGTTGCATCAACTGAGCTAAAATAAATAAATAAATGAAGTTTAACTATTGCCCTTATGAATTATTGTCCTTATGGTCACTTGCTTTGGTTACATTCAGTAGTTGGGAACTTAAAAAAGTATTAGCATAAGGATGATGGATGCATTTAGTGACTTTTGACAAAGTAAAAGCAAAAGGGGATTAATAATGGTGTCACTTCACCCACCCTAACTCCCACTTAAATCATCCATAAGCAATTACTGGACTTAGTCCTGGTTCATATATTGCACTTGCTTTTTACTATTGGTATTGGAAGGGATAAGGTAGAGTTGGAGGTGGAGAGCAAGCGTTGAATTGTCAATGTTGAAGGCCAAGTCCTGCATGCACGGTGCAATAGGGAAGAGAGAAGGGAGAGTTCAAGGCAGAGACTGGAGGGTAACGAGGAGAGGAACGAGAAGTAGTCTTTTCTTAGGGTTTTAATTTAACTTTCTATTTTGCGATGTTACTGTCTGTAGCCTATGTTGTGAGTTATGACTTGTGATGTGATATGTGAAATGTGACTTGCTGTTGCATGCCAACCGCAATTGAACTGAGTGTGTGATTTTGAATTACTGATGCTTGATGTGTGTTGCAATGTTGACTAGTTGCTGCCAAGTCGAGTTAGCTGACTTCTTTTTTTTATTATTATTTTAAGTCTTTAGGGTAAGTGGGCCAATTTGGTTCGTTATGGGCTAACTCGTTTTAACTCGTAGGTTAAACAAGCCAAGCTTATTTGACTTGCTTCTTAAACGAATTGAAAAACTCAACCCAAACCCCTTTTTAAAATAGGTTAAATGGGTTGATCTACGAGCTCCAACCTATTTGCACAGCTCTATATGTGAGTATATATTTCGTTGCTAGCATAAAAATGGTATTAAATCATATCCAGTGCCTTTAGTCATTAATCTATAATGATTTTTATTTTATTTGCTTAATGTTGAAAATAGAACTGTATTAAAATTTAATAATAGACTATATTATGACAAACTTAATTGTGGGGGTAGAGCCTGCTCACTTTCGACAGTGGCTAAAGGGCGTTTGATGACATTAAATATGCTTAGACATGTACAAAATATTTCCCCATCACATCATATGGACAATTGGTAAAAATTTTAGAAAAGAAATTTAAAAAAAGAAAGTCTGATATTGAAAGATTAATTTGTAAATTATTTAATTGTTTAGATTATTTTTTTTTCTTTTCAAGTCATCAACAAATGACTTAAGATAATACCATTTCAACCTAATATTGTTTGACTTTTATTATTCGTAAACTAAGTTCGACATGAAAATTAAAGAAAATCTGTATAAGAACATAAGTTCAAAATGAAAATTACCGCTTATATGTATAAGTATCACTATATATATAATATATATTTTGTGATTTTAAATAAAGAATAATATGGAAACTAAGAGTACATGACCTTGAGAGTAGCTAACTTCAATTTTGTCCACACCCTCCACTCTATGGAAGGCCAACTCCATACCCTAGAAGCACCTTACCCCGAACTAAGCAAACTCAAGTCCAGGTCAATCTGGCTCGTCTAAATCTGGATCCAAAGCTGGGTTGGCAATGTTCAAGCTTGCCATTGATATTGGCTGTGACATCGCATAACGTTGCAAAATATCTATATCTTATAAATAATTCAAATGCTTGAAACAACCCTTACTATACATAATCTATATACGTTATCTTTGGCAGATTTTAAAAAGTACTAAATCATCAGAAATGGATAGAAATTAAAAGAAAAGAGTGAATTTGTGATTTTTATTTTATATATGAAAATATAAAAAGAAAATGAATGAAAATAATGAGAAATTTTTTCACTTTTTATGTTTGGTTCAAATCATAAAAGGAAAATGAAAGGAAATATCTTGCTCATAAACTATTTTATTCTTACATTTTATTTAGTAAAGTTAGATTTCAATGATATTTTTATAATTTTAATACATTTTTTTTCACCATGTTTTTTTCAATTTTAATAGAAAACATAATGGCCTTTAATTACTCATTTTATTTAATTTTCACTTTAAACTTTCATTATCAAACACAATTTTTTTACCATTTTTTACTCATTTTTTCTCGTTTTCTTCCATCTGTATCCAACGAAACACAGCCATAATTTAAATAGAAAGAAATTGAGACTATACAGGAATTACCTTTAATTTTACCGAAGAAAGATATTCATTTATTTCATTATGTAATGAATGTGATCGAAAGATTGATAACGATTCAGGAGTTTCTTCACGATTCACGAATCCAACCAAAGGCTTTCAACAACTACCAATTGATATATACGTCCAATTTCAGACACAGTGCTTCGAAATGACAGTGAATGTGATTGGTGCACTAAATTCAATGTTTTCAAAGAAGGTTTCAAAATTGCCATATATATATATACATCATTTAAAATTGACTAAATTTGAAAACGGGAATTTTTTTTTGATATTTTTTATGAAAACGGTTTAATTTTTAATTTTATTATTAATTTATATATTAATAATTAAAATTTAATAATAATTAATAGTAAAATTTAGTATATATAATTAAATATTAAACTAATTTCGTTAAAATAGTAAATTAAGTTGTATAAAAGGTTCTAGAAAACTAAAACTTATTTATTTATTATTAATTGGTAGAATTGAGAGTGGAAGTCGGGGAGGTTAGACTTGAGCCCATTCCAAGGGTCCCATCATCACGATAAAGGATTTACGGAGATTAATATGCCACGTTAGAAGAAATAAAAATTTGATCTTTAGGATTATTTATAGTTATTAGTATTATTTATCTTGATACGATGGAAGAAATATGAAATTTTATTAGATTCAACCTACCATGAAACAATCATCTTTTTTTATATTCTTTAATTTTTTTTAATTTACTTATTTAAAATGTTGTCATATATAATTAGTGATTAAAACTACAAGGAAGTAAATAATTGTATAATGATATTGTAAATTTGTCTAAATTTTTATTTAATTTAATTATTGATTTATAAGTTGAGGGGAATTAAAGAAATGAAAATTAAGATGTTATATTTTCAAATATTACATATGACATCAAATTTATTTTTTTTTATTTAGAAAAAAAAAAGTATTCATAGACCCATGAGGGCATTTCTAGGGGAGGCTGCCCCATTTTTAATGTCTAAGTTTGCTCCTGGCCCCATACAAATTTAGGGGAATGTTTTGCAGAATGCGTAAAACCTTGCCTATATAAGCCATTGCTTGTTGCCTTCATTTAATTACTAGTGGATGCCGAGACTGCGTCTACTATGCAAACAAAAGATAATTAGTTATGCCAATAAATTACATATAATATTACTTGAAAATGAAAAAAATATTCTTTTTTTTGTTTGTTTTATCAGTAATCGAGACACATGTTTTTATATAATCACTCCAAATTTTTTCCCCTCCGTTTCCAACTTATTCATAAAGGTGGAAATAATGAATTATATTAGGTCCCTTTAAACTTTGGACGGTGGTAGGAAGGAGAAAAGTTTCATTATGAATAGATTACTAGTGTACAAATACATATAAAGTTATAATTGATAGTTTTAATATAATAAATTTTATCACAATCATGTGTTTAAATACAATTAATATTTACATGTCATTCTTTTAAATACATAACGTATTAATATCTTATTGGAAGAAATTTTATAACACTTATTATGCTTAGACATTAAAAACACACACACACACACACAACATTGTTTGACTTCCATTGAATAATTATAGATAATCAAAATCAACTTTCATTAAAATTAACAATTATATTCCAATCATATAAATTAAACATTCTTACACCTTCTCAGCTCATCTATACTAGTTTAACTAAGGTTGCCAATAATCTAAGATATCTTTTTTAATTAAATGATATGATCATTTTATTTATTTATTTATTTTACACATATATATGAGTAGAGGTGTGCAAGTAGGTTAAACGGGCTAACACGAGCTGACCCAATTTGGCCCATGGGTTAAAGGGCCAGAATTTATTAGCCCAACCCAACCTATGCAGGTTAAAGGGTTAAACTGGCCAACCTACTAACTTAACTTGTTTAACCCACTTTTACCCTTTAATGGGTTAAATAGGTTAACCTAGCCTATTTAACCCATTTTTACTTTTTGATGGGTTAATGGGCTAACCTTGCCTGTTTAATCTACATGAAGTTTTTTTTTTTATTCCTTTAATTTATAAAATAAGTTCATATAACTGAAAAAAAAAATTAATGGCAAAAGAAAAACTTTGAAAAAATTTCCTTTATCATCTTCTATTCTACACATTTATGTACTATCTTTTATCAGAAAAAAAAAAAGCAAAGGAAAAAAAAAAACATACTACATGTTGCCATTTGATAAAGAACTACAATTTCCCCGTTTTGTCAAAGAAAATATGATCACAAAACTTACAACATCCTTCAAGCACATATTTCCAACCCATCTCACTATCTTCCACATTAAAAATGGTAGATCAGCAGCCTTGTTGAAATGCTAGGTTAAATTGGAAGTTCATGCACTAAATGTAGAGATTAAAATCATAAATCACAAATATCAAACCAAAAATAAAGTATTAAAGATAACAAATACAACCATTAAACAAACTTCATGTCAAATAGGAGTATGAATGGCCATAAATTAGTTATATCAATAGTAATCATGCTTCATCACCAATCACATTTGAATCTTCCTTTGACAACGTTGTTTCATGACTTTTTTCACCTTCATTTACAATTCACCAAGTAACACATATAGTTAGATGGAACTATTAAAAGGTTAAAATCATAAATTATGAGAAAATGTTATAAAAACAAATTAGCTACCTTTCCAATCAAATCCTTATAACCAATTGCAAGTACAAACTAAAGCTTCCATATTTTCAAGAAGCATGGAACTATGGTATTTAGTCAAGACACGAGTGCCAATACTAAATGCAGGCTTAGATTCTATTGTACCAATTGGAATACTAAGCACATCATAAGCCATTATACATAAATCCAAATATCTTTGACATTGAGTCTCCCAATACTTCAATACATCTAACTTTGAATAAAAGTTCATATTTAATACCGGTTCATCTAGATATAGGTGTAAGGAAGACTTATTAGTCATCTCTACCTTAACTTGATAATACTCCTACATCACTAGCAAAAAAAAAAAAAAAATAGTAATGATAATTAATCAATGAAAGTAGAATATTATTGAAAAAAATAACTAAGTTGATTAAAAAAATAATGATAATTAATCATTGAAAGTAGAATATTATTAAAAAAAAAAAAACTAAAGTGATTGTTCAACTTACATCAAAAGTAGCAAAATTGATACTCAAGCTTTTTCCGAATTCCATGCTTCCTGCAAGTGCTTTACCTATACTCCCACCTCTAGATGTTTATTAAACTCGAGAAGAACCAACTTAAGAGCTACTAGCATATGCTTTACACGCCTTGTTCTCGTCATATTCTTAAAAAAGTTTATATAAATTGGTCTTTATTTTAACCAACTTCTCTTCATATGTAAGTGGATCAATCTTATTAAAGTAAAACCTCAAATAGTTAAACTTCATTTAAGGGTCCGAAATAGCTCTAAGTGCAAGGATAATGCTGTATTCCCTCCAATATTGTCCAATTTTTCTTTCATCTTAATACACATATCTCTTATAACAAAATCATCACTTATTAAATTATCATTCAATATATATTCTATCCCCCACACTTGTAAAAAATAAAGGTTTAAAGTTGGATATGAAGAACCAAGCATCAAATTTGTAATGGTGTAAAAAGGACTCTAGAACTTTCATAATTTTTATACTCATTCCCGTTCCTTCACTGATGGATAGTAATTATAATTCAAGTCATGTAATTAAAAGCAAGAAAAAGCATGTTGATACTTGAGAGCACTATCAAGTATTAGATAGGTAGAATTCCATGTGGTGGCTACATCCAAACGTAAACCAACACTGGTGTCAAGATTAGCAACTTGTTCAACCCACTCTTTGAAATGTTTCATTCTACTCTCTAACCCCTTTATATACTTTATACTCTCTCTTATTTTATGTAAAGTCTCATTGGCTACTGTTAAGCCCTCTCTTATATCCATGTAAAGAATATGAGTAGAACATCTAATATGAAAAAGTTCACCATCACATAACAAGTTACACTATAGTTTAAGTTGATCTTTCAAGAGATTTTGCATGCAATCATTAGCAAATGTATTGTCTAAGGTAAGATTAAAAACTTTCTTGTCAATACCCCATTCTTTTAAAAAATCAAACATCTTCTTTAATAATTCAACTCCTAAGTGAGGAGGAGGCACATGAAAAAAATAATGAATTTTATTATTAAGTTACCAATTGTCATCCACAAAATGTGAAGTCAAACACATATAACCCTCACTCGTGAAAGTTGTCCATAAGTCAAATGTCAAACAAAATCTACCATGAATTTTTTCCAAAACTTTTTTTTTTAGATTCTCTTTTTTAGCTAAGTACAATTTCGAAATATTAGATGTAGTCGTTCTCTTAGAGATGAGAATATAATCAAGATAGAAATGTTTTATCAATTGTACAATCCTCATGTATTCAATAAATGAGAAAGGAAGATTGTGTTCAATTATTACCATTAACAAGATTTCACGAGCAACTTTGTAATCTACTTTTCTTGTCTTTAACTTTAGACACTGATCAATCATCATATCACCAACATCATGATATTTGGGAAGCAAACAACAATTATGCATATGTTGAATTAAAGTTGATGTCCCATATTTAGAACCACCAATAACATACCCTTTCCTACATCCTTTACATTTTGCTCTTTCTTTACCATCCTTTCCTACTTCTATTTTTGTAAAATTTCCCAAACTTCAAAAGTGTTTGCTTTAAATCACTTACTTTTATGTTCTTGAGAGTCGAGAGATATTCTTACAGTAGTATTAAATGGCATAATGGAATCATCCCCATGAGTGTTTGACTCATTGTCCACATTAATCTGCTAAATGGTGTTATTGTCACTAGTATAAGTAGTATGATTTATTCTGAAAATATACAAAGGAAGTTGTAATTCATTTGCAAGAGTTCTTGTAGAAATAAAAGCAAAAATGAATCAAACAATAGGTTGACTTCATAGTTTTATTTTCGGATTTCTTAAAACTTATCTTCACTATCACCCCTAACTATGCTTGGAATGGGAAAAAGAATCATTCTCGTCAATTAAATATATTAAACTTCATGAATAGTTAACAACAATATGATCCCAATGTGGTTAGACTGCGAGTAATGTGTAGCTTCTCCTTTAGCTTTTGTTAATTTCTTATCACAGTTTGATAACCATGAATATAAGAATTGACATGCACTACTTGTTCTATTTTCTTGAGCAAAAAAGTATTAATCACCTATAATACCACTATGTTTTACTATTCATGATGGGTGTAGCCATCCATGAAATGCATCTACCAAGCTAAAATAAATAAATGAAGTTCAACTATTGCCCTTATGAATTATTGTCCTTGCGGTTGCTTGCTTTGGTTACATTTAGTAGTTGGGAACGTAAAAAAGTATTAGCACGGGGATGATGGATGCATTTGGTGACATTCAACATAGTAAAAGCAAAAGGGGATTAATAATGGTGTCACTTCACCCACCCCAACTCCCACTTAAATCATCCACAAGCAATTATCAAACTTAGTCCTAGTTCATATATTACACTTACTTTTTACTATTGGTATTGGAAGGGACAAGGGAGAGTTGGAGGTGGAGGGCAAGCGTTGAATTGTCATTGTTGAAGGCTAAGACTTGCGTGCGCGATGCGACTGGGAAAAGGGAGAGCTAGAGGCGGAGATCGGAGAACGAGGAGGAGAAGGACGAGAGGTAGTCTTTTTTTAGGGCTTTAATTTAACTTTCTATTATGTGCTGTTATTGTTTGTGGCCTGTTATGTGAGTTATGACTTATGACTATGATTGTGATTTGTGAACTATGACTTGTTGATGTGTGCTAATTGCGATCGAACCAAGTGTGTGATGCTGAATTGCTGATGCTTGATGTGTGCTGCAATGCTGGCTTGTTGCTACTAAACTGAGTTAGTCGACTTCTTCTTCTTCTTCTTCTTCTTCTTCTTCTTTTAGGTCTTTAGGATAAGCAGGCTAACTTGGTCCATTATGGGCTAACCCACCTTAACTTGTAGGTTAAATAGGTTAAGCTTATTTAACCCGCTTCTTAAACGGGTTGAAAAAATCAACCTAAACCCATTTTTAAAATGGGTTAGATGGGCTGATCTACGAACTCCAACCTATTTACACAGTTCTATATGTGAGTATATATTTCGTCGCTAGTATTAAAACGATATTAAATCATATCTAGTGCCTTTAGACATTAGTCTATAATGATTTTTATTTTATTTGCTTAATGTTGAAAATAGAACTGTATTAAATTTTAATAACAGACTATATTATGACAAACTCAATTGTAGGGGTGGAGCTTGCTCACTTTGGATGGTGGCTAAAGGGCATTTGATACCATTAAATATGCTTAGACATGTACAAAATATTTCCCCATCACATAACATGGACAATTGGAAAAACTTTTGGAAGAGAAATTAAAAAAAAAGAATGTTTGATTCTAAAAGATTAATTTGTAAATTATTCAATTGCTTAGATTAAAAGTTTTTTCTTTTTAAGTCATTAATAGATGACTTATGATAATACCATTCCAACCTAATATTTGTTTGACTTTTATTATTCATAAACCAAGTTCAAAATGAAAATTAAAGAAAATCCATATAAGAACATAAGTTCAAAATGAAAATTACCTCTAGTATGTATAGGTAGCACTATATATATATATAATATATATATATATATATAATATATATATTGTGATTTTTAATAAAGAAAAATATGGAAAATAAGAGTACATGACCCTAAGAGTACTTGACGCCATCAGTTTTGACCACACCCTTCACTCTCTAGAAGGCTAACTCTACACCTTAGAAGCACCCTGCCCGAATTGAGCAAACTCAAGTCTGAGTCGATTTGGCTGGTTTAGATCCGGATCCAAAGTTGGATTGGCTGTGTTCAAGCTTGCCATTGATACTAGTTGTGACATCGCATAATGTTGCAAAATATCTATATCTTATAAATAATTCGAATGTTTGAAACAACCCTTACTATACGTAATCTATATACACTGTGTTTGGCAAATTTTAAATGATACTAAATCATCAAAAATGGCTAGAAATTAATAGAAAAGATTGAATTTGTGATTTTTATTTTATATTTGGAAATATAAAAAGAAAACGAATGGAAATAAAGAGAAATTTTTTTTACTTTTCATGTTTGATTCAAATCATAAGAGGGAAATGAAAGGAGATATCTTGCTCATAAACTGTTTTATTCTTACATTTTATTTAGTTAAGTTAGATTTTAAGGATACTTTTATAATTTTAATAAATTATTTTCACCATGTTTTTTTTTCAATTTTAAAGGAAAAAATAATTTTCACTTTAAACTTTCATTATGAAACACAATATTTTTTTTATCATTTTTTACTCGTTTTCTTCCATCTCTATCTAAGCAAACACAACCATAATTTAAATAGAGAAAACGTGAGACCATACAGGAATTACCTTTAATTTTACCGAAGAAAGATATTTATTTATTTCATTATGTAATGACTGTGATCGAAAGATTGATGACGTTTCAGGAGTTTCTTCACGATTCGTAAAATTGACCAAAGGCTCTCAACTACCAATTGATAGATACATCCAATGTCAGACACAGTACTTTGAAATGACAGTGAATTTGATTGGTGCACTAAATTCAATGTTTTCAAAGAAGGTTTCAAAATTGCCCATATATATATATACGTCATTTAAAATTGACTAAATTTGAAAACGGGGGAATTTTTTTTTTTGATATTTTTCATGAAATCAGTTTAATTTTTAATTTTATTATTAATTTATAATTTAATAATAATAATTAATAGTAAAATTTACTATATTTAATTAAACATTAAAATTAAATATTAAGCTGATGCATTAAAATAGCATATTAGATTATATAAAAAGTTCTAGAAAACTAAAATTTATTTATTTATTTTTACGAGTTCAGTAGAAATGAGAGTGGAAGTTGGGGAGGTTAGACTCGAACCAATCCAAGGGTCCCGTGTTCACGATAAAGGATTTGCGGAGAATATTACGCCACCTAAGAAGAAATAAAAATGTGATCTTTAGGATTATTTATAGTTATTAGTGGTATTTATCTTGATATGATGGAAGAAATGTTGAATTTTATTAGATCCAATCTGCCTTGAAACAATCATCTCTATTTATATTTTTAATTTTTTTCTCAATTTACTTATTTAAAATGCTGTCATATATAATTAGTAATTGAAACTTTAAAGAAGTAAATAATTGCATAATAATATTATAAGTTTGTTTAAATTTCTAATTAATTTAATTGTTGATTTATAAGTTGAGGAGAATTAAAAGAAAATGAAAATTAAGATATTATATTTCCAAATATTACATATGACATTAAACTATCAATTTTTTTTATAAAAAAAAACATGGACTTATATAGACTCGTAGCCCTATTTCTGGGGGAGGCTACCCCATTTTTAGTGTCTGAGTTTGCTCCTAGCCCATACAAATTTAGGAGAATGTTGTGTAGAATGTGTACACACCTTGACCATATAAGCCATTGCTTGTTGCCTTCATTTAATTACTAGTGGATGCCGGGACTGCATCTACAATGCAAAGAAAAGATAATTAGTTATGCAAATAAATTACATATAATATTACTTCAAAATAAAACACAATTTTTCTCCTATTTTGTCAAGTAATAGAGATACATGTTTTTATATAATCACTCCAAATTTTTTTCCCTCCGTTTCCAACTTATTCATAAAGCCGGTACTAATGAATTATATTTGGTCCCTTTAGTGACTAGTGTAAAGATTATTTCTTTTTCTTTATTTATATGGTGATAAAAATAGATATGTTTTGATTATCGACTATATCAAATCCAGGAGATTGAGAATGCAAGTAGATAAGTTATTATCGATTTCTTAGCTCGTTTGACCTCATCATTTATCCAATGGTACGATACCCTATAAGGTTTGAGATAAGTTTTGTGACAATTTTTAAAATCCTATAGAGTTTAGGTCAGTTTATATGACACGGTCAATACTTAATGGAAAAACTTAACTTGTTAAGATTATTATTTATTATTTTATTCTACTCTTATAAATATACTTTTAATTTTTCATTTATTTACATTCTTTTAAATATTATAGAGTATATTATTTAAAGTATATAATTGTTGGCATTTAACTTCATTGAAGAATGTTTTAATAGTTAAAATTTTCTTTTACTTAATTTAAATTCGTTAAGGTATGAATCTTAAAGTATTTAAGCAAAATGTTATTAATCTTACGAGTGAGTAGTGGGTGGGTTGCAGGTACCTTATTACTCTACTGGGCTGAATTTGGGTAATAGGTAAAAAGTCCTATGGGATTTGGGATCGAGACGTGTTTAGATTTTATGAAACCTGTCTCCAATTTGTCCCATTTACATCTTTAAAGGGGATGCAATAATGTCTTATTATTCTACTACAATAGCTAATTTGTTTGCATGCGGCTTGAAGACTAAAAGTCAACCATGGTTAGGCCTTCTCACATTGGATTGTAGTGGTAAGAAGGAAAGTTTCAATGCTACTATGTGATTGATTAATAGTGTGTAAATATATATAAAATTTTAATACTTAAAAATATAATTGGTAGTTTTTAAAATAATGTGTTCTATTACAATCATATATTTAAAATTTAAATATCATTAATACTTACACGTCATTTTTCCAAATACATAGCATATTAATATCATTATCGAAAGAAATCTGAGAACACTTATTATACTTAGACATTAAAAACACATACAAACACA
Source organism: Laguncularia racemosa (assembly GCA_037954665.1). Lineage (NCBI taxonomy): Eukaryota > Viridiplantae > Streptophyta > Magnoliopsida > Myrtales > Combretaceae > Laguncularia > Laguncularia racemosa. Next base: position 2,632,447 of record JBBMOL010000032.1, on the reverse strand, counting down.
CACACACAACATTGTTTGACTTCCATTGAATAATTATAGATAATCAAAATCAACAATTATATTTTAATCATAAAAGTTAAACATTCTTACACCTTCTCACCTCATCTATATAGGTTTAATTGAGGTTGCCAAAAATATGAGATATCTGGTTTAATTAAATGACACAATTATTTTATTTATTTATTTTACACATGTATGTGAGTATATATTCCGAGACTAATATTAAAACAGTATTAAATCATATCCAGTGCCTTTAGTCATTAGTCTGCAATGATTTTTATTTTATCTGCTTAATGTTGAAAATAGAACTATATTAAATTTTAATAATAGACTATATATTACGACAAACTTAATTGTGGGGTTAGTGCCTGCTCACTTTAGATGGTGGTTATAAGGCATTTGATAGCGTTAAATATGTTTAGACATGTATGAAATATTTCTTTTTTTTTTTATAAGTGAAATTTTATTGATCCAAAAAGTAATATAATAGTCAAAGGCGAGAATAGTAGTTACAACAAAGAGCTAAAGCATAAAGAACAATTGCTTAGCATAAAACACTAGGTTACGACGGATTAATATAGGATCTAATCTGGTTGGCTACAAGGCCGACCCCTAGAAGGACTTCGTCCAATCTCACTTTGTTCCGAAGTCACCATATGCAATAAACTGATGCCGCTAATGCTGCTCTCTAATTACTATAGGTCGGGTTAGAGGAGTCCCCCATTGCCACTAAGAAATTAGTGACACCCTGCCAGCTATTGAATGAGGCTGAGCAATGCAAGAAGTCACACACTAAATGCCAGACTTGAGAAGTGTAATCGCAGTCAAAGAATAAATGGGCATGGTTCTCCAAGTTTCGATTACAGAGAAAGCAAGTAGTTGATTGCACAAGCCCCCAGTTGTACACTCTGTCAAGGGTGGAAAATTTGCCTAGCCAAGCCAACCATAGGACATAGGAGTGTTTGGGCAAAGTAAAGTTGTTCCAAACTACTTTATACCATGGCATGGTGGGCCTAGGAGGGTTAAGAAATCCATAGCCACTTTTGATGGTATACTCCCCTAATGTTGAGTGTATCCAACGAAGATGATCCAAGACAATAGCATTCAATTGGATAGAGGATGGGATGTAGATGTTAGTCCAAAACAGGCCATTAGGAATACACCATTCATTCCCATCCATGATGGAGTAGAGCCTCATGGTATGAGAAAAGCCTGTGCTTCCCATAGCATGAGTGCTATGGTAGGTGTCTTGGAGGACCAAAAGTTTTTACCCTTCAACAAGGTGAAATGAACACATTCTACCCATAGGCTCTTTGATCCTTCCTTGCATAGCCTCTAGATGTGCTTTATTTGGATTGCCTTATTCCAAAGGTGGATATTTGGGATCCCAAAGACTCCTTTTTTTAGGGGTTTACATACATCCACCCATCTGACCTTAGCTTTTGTAAAAGTGTATGGGTTGCCACTCTAAAGGAAATTCCGAAGTAGCTGGTCTATGTTTGTGACAACAGACTTAGGCAGAAGAAACACAAAGCATAAGTAGATTTGCATGGAGAATATGATAGATTTTATCAACTGAAGCCTACCAGCATAAGATAAGTATTTGGCCGTCCAAGAATTTCCCATCACATAACATGGACAATTGGTAAAAATTTCAAAAAAGAAATTAAAAAAAAATTCATCATTGAAAGATTAATTCGTAAATTATTTAATTGTTTAGATTAATCTTTTTAATTCATCAATAAATGACTTATAACAATACTATTCCAACCTAATATCGTTCGACTTTTATTATTCCTAAACTAAGTTCAAAATGAAAATTACCTCTAGCATGTATAAGTAGTCGATTACAATATATATATATATAATATTTGTTATTTTCAATAAAGAAAAATATGGAAGCCGTTTGGTTTCGAAAATCTCAAAACAGACCTTGATTTAAAAGATTACAACGTTCAGTTTCAACTTTCAGCCTAAGACTCCAAGGACAAATATATATATATGAAAAACAAAATCTAATATTCCAAATATAACATGAGTAGAGACATCTGATGACACACAGGACCTTTCTTGTCAGACATTGGAACAAAAAAATTAGGCGAAACAGCCAACATCAACCAAAACAACAGTACAATTTGCTTTCCTCCATCTATCACCTCCTCCTATCTCTAGCTATGAAATTTCTACCTATTATATATAGTTCATCGAATCTGAAATTTCCCGAGTATCAGCCAAACCATACGTTAATCTTTTCCTCTTTGTCTGGGACAATGAAGATATGGCTTTTGCTGACACCACTTTTTTCACTAATAGCTTCCACCTCACATCTTCTCTCCTGTTTTCTTGCTGTGCTTTCAGTTTGAATTGCCTGTCATGCGTAATATGAGTACACATTAGTCCATCTTTCTTTATTTCCAGGATGGTCGTTACATGTTTATACAATAATTATAAAGAAACAAAAGTACTCAAATATCATTATATGGATTGGTCACATTTAAAATCAAATCACTAATCTCAAAATCATTGAAGACATATAATCACCCAATTTGAGCTTTAATACCCTTTGCTAGTAAAACAATAATTGTTAAATATTATTATAGTAATCTCAATAAATCGTAAATGTAAGTAGCTTTTAATGGTATTAGGGGATAATGAAAGCGGTTAACTTTTGGTGATGGTTAAAGATAACGGAAAACAGAAAATAGAAAAAATGCTTTTTTTTTTTTTTCGTGGATATTTATTTACAAGGACGGTTAATCACCAGTGCTAGTAGCCATCAGCTGCCATTTCCACCGTCCATAATGACTGGCAGCCAGAAAGTATTTTACCACGGTCATCGAAATCGATAGAAAAATCATGGTCTATACCTGCAAAGAGGGACTTTGCAAGAGTCTTGCTGGTCGCAAATTGAAGAGTGTAGTCTTAGAAGCTGCCACATACTTCTGCAACGTGAGCAACCTCCATTGACCCTCTTCTTGCAAGTAACAAAATGTCTAATTAGGAGTTGGAGACCATGGCAGGTGCTGAATTTGCTACAGGGCTCCTTATTCTTAGTGTGATCCATGTCACATGGCCCAACGCTAGTGCACCCTTCAGTACATATGTGCACCAAACAATCCATGGCCTCACTTAGCTCTAAATAGATTTTCTGTTCCTGTCTGTGCCTTCTTGTCCTCTTCTTCCTCTGTTTTCAATATGTCACGATTAGTTAGCATTTTAGAGAATAGAAGAGGTAAACATATCGGAATCATTAAGTCTTTGTTATTTGAAAAAAGAAATTTATGACTAACTTTTAATTGATTGCATGACTATTTAAATTATTATATTTGTTTTAGGTTTTCAATATAACTTGTTTGTCATATGTATTTAGATAATATGTACAAAAGCAGTTTTAGGGTTTCATTTGAATAAAAGACGAGTTGAGTTGTAAATTTCAATTTTCAGACAGGATGGAACCATAAAAATCAACATTATTCCCAGGACATTTTTATATTAAGGCTAATAAAAAATATGTTTTTGAAGTTAGGAGGATGGCCGTAGAATCTTATCCTCTATGATCTTGGGCGATATCAAACCCCTATAGCAACGGTGTTGTGCCATATAATTTTGTCTAATGTCAACAAACATACGTTGGAAATGGAAAATGGAACCAGAAAACAAATAAACCAAATGGGTCGATGTTGAATTACCAATTCGGCTTCATCAATGAATTGAAGAATGTCAAGCTCAAGCCAGGGGTCGTGATGTTGCAAGAACTTATAGCCTTCGGTCTCTTCAACAGCCTTGAAATTGGTATATATCAACTTCATGCATTTGATGTAAAGATTAGGTGCATTGCATAGTCGTGAAAGTTGAAGCAAATCTACTACGTTATCGATTGTCAGGTGTTGCGAAAGCCCTTTGATGCATTGCTGCTTCAATTGTGGGACATAGTATACATGAGCTAAAGCCAACAGATGGATTTCGTACTTCTCCATTTTCTCCTTATTGCACCTGCATTATGAATATCTTGTAGGTTATATATAAGCTCTTGAATGGGCTGGTAATTTGAGTTATGATTAGTGTATTTGGACACCGCACGATATATATAAAAGGATTCGATTTTGAGTTTGGCTAATTGAATCATGGATCTAAATAGGTTGTATTAGCATTAGCATTTGTGTTTATATTCATATTTAACAAACATACCATTTTACTGACCCTTCAATTTGGATGATCCAAAATTTGAACTCTAATTTGTCTCTCATTCCTTGTTATGCTACAAGTTTTTTTTTTCTTTTTTCTTTTCTTTTCATATTACAAGGATAGTGGTAGAGTTATATTTGACTATGTAGATTTCTTTAATAAACTTTTATAGAATTCAATGTAAAAAGGTATACAAATCAGTTTCATTGAGTTCACAAACAAATTAATAAATAGTTAAACAGATGACTAAAATGCATTAATGCAATTAATAAATAAACCCAGCCCTTGTCACAACAATTAATTACTGTTCCTTGTGGTAAACTGAAACCCTAACCAATTTACTAAAAGGATTTTGCTTGTATTAGGGTCGTAGACATGAAGTTGTTTATGACCTACTATGAACACAAATTTTTAGCCATGTTCTTTTATAGGAAACTTCCAAAGGGTAAGGTCTTATCGTTAGAATTATGGTTCATATGCTTAGTCCAAGGAGTTGGTGTTAAAGAGCAACAATGCAGAATAGGGGTAATTGTCAGCCATGTTCTTCAACATGACATGTTCCCTTGGTACGGTAACGCTCTATTACCATAGAACTCAACGCAAAGAGCAAATTTGGAGCTATGAATTGCACTTAGACGGCTTAAGTAGGCTGAAATGCTGATAGTCGACCGAGATCTTTTGTTGGTGAAATGAAGTATGTGGATATGTGTTTGTCGAGGGATGCAAGTGCAAAAGAGGTGAGAAGGAACATTCTAGGGGTATGATACAAGTTCATTTATTGTAAGATATAATACAACGTGGGAATTTATAGTTAGTAACTGAGTTTAATTAGTCGACTATAATAGATTTGAGAGGAAGGTCGGTCCACTAAGGAAAACAATTGAGTTGACTAACATCCTTCATCCTTTTTTTTTTTCTTTTTTTTTTCTCTACTTTTTATTTTACAATTGGAGAGAAAAGATTCAAATTTAATTCATCTTATAAGAAAAACAATGTTTCTTAACCTTATTCATCAATTGAAGTGTATGGTTTTACTCTTTTTTTTTTCTTTTTCTTTTTTAAATTTCAAGCCAATTTTTGTTTTATTTGGAGTTGAAATAGTTTTTTTTTTCCTTTTTTTTTCTTACTGTCTATCTTATAATTAAAAAAAAAAAAGAATTTAATTCACCTAATAAGGAGAATAGTATCCTTTAACCTTACCATCTATTAAAGTTTGTGGTTTTGCTTCTTCATGTTTTTCTGATTTGAATTCCAACTCAATTTTTGTCTTATTTGGAGTCGAAATAACTTTTTTTTTTTTTTTCAGACAAATTCAACGTAGTGAATTGTTTTTCTTTGCTGTACGTGGGTTATTTAGTCCATAATATACAAGGTTTTCTATGTGAAGTTATTTTTTTTTCTTTTTTAAAACTATATATTTTTTTTCTTCTATTGTTTATTGCATTGTGTATGATCATTTCGTTTCCGCTCTAACTAATAGAATACCAGCCTATCAAAGAATAATACTTTACGAATTTTTAGTTGTGCTGTTAATTTTTTTTCTTTTAAACTATCTAATATAAAGTTCTTATAATTCATCTTGTAAAATTGAATAACACTGTTTAAGATAAATGCTTATCCACTATTGAACATCTACTAAATACTAAATGGATTCCGATACTTAATGGTTTCAAAAAAGAAATTTTTATAATTTCTAATATTAATTATATAAGTGAATTTTTTTTTTTTTATAATTGTCCCTAAATGCTAGCTACAGAATAGTAGTATTCAAAATCGTTTTGGCTACTTTTGGGGAATCCTAGAAAAGTGTTTCCACCAAACTAAAACTTCTAAATGAAGATGCTCTTTTCCATCTCCACGTGGGCCAAGATACTTGGCTACACGCTTTTCCATCCTTTATTGTTAGTTTTTTTTATTGTACATTTTGTAATAGGATGCTTCCATACACTAACCTTTACGAAGGATATTTTATATAAATTTTAAGTGTAAATATATGCTACTTGTGCACTAGTTAATTAGATAAATTGAAAAACTATATACATTCCATTATGTTAACCTTTTCTTAAAGTATGTAATCTTTTGAAATATGATAAATATTTTTATAAATATATAACAATTTCTTTTAAGATATCCATATATATGATATATAATTAGTGCTTTCAAAGTTATATATTTCTTAACTGATAAATACATAAAAATATTTATTTATAAATATACATACGTAGAAAGCTTAACTATGAAAAATAACAATAATAACTAGCGAATTTAGGCAGCAATAATATTTATATTTAAAAGATAAAATATGAATAATATAATAAAAAATAACCATAAACATGAGTATATTAAAAAAGAAAAGTTTTAACATAAATAGGATGATAAAATATTATATATATTTTAAAAATAACATAATAGAAAATAAGTGATAAAATGTAAATAAATAAAAAGAAAAAGAGACTAAAAGTTTAAATTGTGAAGAGATAGATAAATTAAAAAATGTCCTTTATAATATTTTATATGGCTACTAAAGCGTGGAGAGCAAGAGCCAGGTCTCGACGTTTCGGACACCAGAAGCATCATACGCGTCGAGCCGGCTTTTACCATCAGAGAATAAGAAACGTGCTTCTTGTTGGCCCAACCGTATTTCTTGGCAGAAAATTCGAAATCGGATTCTAAAACGTAACCTAACGGAAACACAGGACTAGAATAGAGAGACCAACCTGGAGGAGGAGTAGATGAACTCAACGAACGCCGCAACGGCGTCGCACGGAACGCCTAGGATCGGTATGGTCTTCCTTGAACTCTCGTGCTTGCTTGGCCTGTCAATGATGTTCTCTAGTACTGGTGATACCAATGCCTCCATTTTCATGTGAAATTAAGAAATCAAAGCAACACTTAAATCAGCCTATAATTAAAAGAAAAGGATCTCTAGGCTTTAGATCTGCTGGGACTGATTATTAAATTGCTAACAGGTCATGATTATATGATTTATGACTGTTGGAAATATATATGCTAAAGCATGAAGATTGCTTAATTATAATCCAATATGGTGTGAATTGATGTGATTATGGAATTTTAATTGTTAGTAATACAAGATCAGATTTCATGGAGGAAACATGAAAACATTCTGGTAGTAACTCCGATTATTAACACGTACCAGAATGCCGGAATGGACGGGGATGCGCAGTCCTCCGGAGGTAACGATTTGAACATCCGGTTCAGGTAGCTCTCTAGGAAGTGGGTTCTTCTTCGCATCTGCCGGTGACGATGAATGACTGTAGAGATCGCCATAAAAGTCGGTGGAAGGTACGATGTTGTCTTCCATGTGAAAGCAAATATTAGCAAGAAATGATGTAATTCGATCGACTATCGATCGGAAGTCTCTTTTGCTTCGAAATTGGAAGGAGAAATGGGTGTCGCTGTTGCCAATAAAAGTTGAATGATTATTCTCGTGGATGTGTTTAGATAGTTGAAATAATGTCTTTGGTTTTATAGACAACCAGGGTTTTGCTTTGACGATGAGTGATCCAATCAAAATACCCTTAAGAATCTGTAGGGGGGGGGGGGGCTATTATGTTACGTGTGGGGACAAAATGATGATGTTTTGAGTTCTTTCTGTGTGTGTGTCTCCCTCCTACCGCCCTCTATTCGTGCATGAACAACACTATATTAGACACACACGAAAAGGAATAGGATAAAGTTTTCAATTTATTAAGGTATTCCATCAATTTCACCGTGATATGTACAAAATAAATAAAATATTTAATGTTCAACTCGCACATAAGTGAGGAGTAACGTGGCTTTACGCGATGGATATAGTTGATCTATTCTCATGGAATTATTACCATATATATTATGAATATATATGGTAATAGAAATAAGCCTAAATTTGTTTATATGGAAAGTTTAGTCAAGTTCTCAATTCCAAACTTTCCAATTGGAGGTCAACGATTCAATTCCCACGCTCGTATATATACCCGAACAATCCATTTAGTGAAATTAGCCTTTAGGAGTTAATTATGAATTTTCTCTCTCTCTCTTTTTTTTTTTAATAATTTCTCCCTATCTTCTACGGCTCATTTATAAATTTATCTTTATTTCATCATTAATATTTTCAAACTTAAAGTATGAAGTAATTATTTTCTACCTTTAGTGTTATAAACAGTGATAAAAATAATGGAATTTGAGTTTTCAACATATATATTAGTTTTTTTTTTAATTTTTACATCTTTTTAGTACTTGCAATCTTCATTGAATATGGATAGCTATTAACTAGCATAACAACAACTTCCTCGATGGATTTGAAAACTTCCATGGAGTTGATTAATTCAAATTACAATTGATATCTTGAATTCTTGATATAGTGATGTAGGGTTGCAATTTAAAAAATTGTCAAAAAAATTTCGAGGAGGATAGGTTTCAAGTAATAAATTTAAAATTGATTTATTTTAAAAGCCTATACTCTTAATTTGAGATTATATATATATATATATATATATTGTTGTAGTTATAGCAGCATATGATTACGACCAAACTAATTAATGGAACATTAGGTAAATTTTATATTAAAAAGATAGTAACAATTCGTGTTGTATCGATTAAATAGTTATGTACTGACAGAGATGGGTAGGCGTCTAAGTAACGGTACGACCTGAACTTGTGGTTTCTATGTTGGAACATTAAATAACCTAGGATTTTATCTTGGGATATGTTGACGAAAGTCAATCTTATCCATGGAGACAGCTAGACGTGACATGGCCAAATGGTTTGGTTTGATCTTCTATAATCCACGATTGCCTCAACCAAATAGGAAGATCTTTTAATGTATGTATTATAATAAATGCAGACTCATGGGTGAGATGTAGATGGGAAAACTAACCAACCGGTCGAGATGATAATATATTTTGGGTGGTATAGAGGGGATGGTCTATGTTCCATCCAACTATACTCCGTTATATATTTAAAAAATAAAGGAAAATATGGAATAAATATTAAAGATGTGTGTAATAGTATATAATTAAATAGCATATGAATAAAGACAATATAAATTTATGTAAACTTAATTAACATAGTGTAGTGATTTGTATAAGTAGGGGTGTGCAAAAAACCAATTAAATTGATAATCGAATCGAATCATGAGAAGTAAAAAAGAAAAAAGAAAAAAAGAAAATAGCAGTAAAAATTTAGAAAATATATTACTAAAAAAGAAGATTTTATATTACTTATTTAATTTTTTTTTTATTTGTTTTTAATAGAGTAACTTACTATTTTTTTAATTTTTAATTTTTATTTATTGACCAATATAGAAATTATAATCATTTTGAGGAAAACAATGAAATCTTTTTAAATATATCAAATGGGTATTGAATATAGTAAATGATATTAAAGAAATAATAATAAATTATTTTTTTATAGCTTATTGACTTTTATATAAAATAATAATAATATGTATAAAAATAGTTCAAATTGTGAATTGAACTAGATCAAACCATTTTTTTAAGTTAAAAAAATTGTGAATCGAATTGTACGATTATGTTCAATTTAGGAAAAAAACTGAACCGATAATATCTACTTATATCTAAATGCTGTCTAATTTGGTTAGATTCATATTTCAATAAATCTCTAAAAGGAAAATTATTTTTACTTTTCAACTCAAATTTTATACATAGGTTTTTAGGCACGATTACCATTTTCTATTGCTTAATGATACTTTGCAAAATCATATAATCATTTTTTTTTATCAATTATGCATCAGTCTAAAGTCTGAGTATCAAATATATTCATCTTATTAAGAAATTTTACTAAGATATTCCAAATACTATTTACATTGTCGAAAATTCTCCAAACATCCAAAACCTTAATTGCTATAAACTTTATCTAGGTGGAATAAGACAGTAATTTCTCTCCTTTAAACATATTCTTGTGTTTGATTTGCATTGTAGTATTTTACAAAAATTTTATTGTTAAGAAATAAGGAATTGTAGTTTCTTTACGGAATTTAAAAAAAAAAGAAAGTAAAAACAGCTTTTTCATGGTTGTTTCTATCATATTTCTATAACTACTCTCATGATCAACTAATGGATTTGGGATAAGAATGTTTTTTTTTCTTGATCCTGTTTTGTTGGGAAATCCAGTTTTATCTCTACCTTAATCCATTATGAAAATCAAAAGTACCATTATGGTATATTCGTATCATTTCCTTCACTTGTTTAAAAGCTATAATAAATCATTCTTACTCAGTGCATTATAATATTTTGATGTTTTTCTTATGAACAGTGTTATTTGTATTTTTAAAATGCTCAAATTAGATAAGCAAACAATGTATGAAATGGTACACGCATGAGCAATCAATCTTTCGTAAGAAATCCATCCACAACCAATTTTTTATCCGCTAAACTGTAAGTGGGATTGATGTTTTGTGCGTGTTGAAGTGGCTAGCAAAGCATAGCCCAGAGAATGCATGCGTGTGTGGAAGACAAAAAAGAACCGATAGTTCTAGGGCTTTCAAAAAGGCTGGAAATGGCTGACGATTCCTCAATGTGAAAGAAAGTTAAATTTAGAAAATTTGTCAAACTGGTTTAAGAATCAAAATGAGGAATCAGACTGGCTAGACGATTCCACCACCTCTCTCGGAACCACAGAAACTAGTTGCTGTTTAGGTAATCCATAACCGGAAACCACCGAGAACTGAAACTGACAGTCACTTGGAACTAGGGATATGAGTTGAGTTGGCTACATTTGAAATGTGTTCGAGCATGATTTGAAAATTCAAAATTTAATTTGAAAACTCGAGTTTAGAGTTTTAATACTCGAACACAACTTGAGATGACATTAAACAAGTTCAAATTTGATTCAATGAAGTGTATTTTATTTGAAATAAATATTTTTTCTTTTTTTTTTTCAAACTATAATAATGTTGATGCTCAACCACAAATCAAACTCATAAGCTCAATTTGAGTTTGACTAAACTTTGGATCGAATTGTCCAGGATATCTTGAAGTTTGAGATAATCTTAACAAATTACTTAAGTAAATTCAATTTAAATTGAACTAGATTACAATTATGTTAAATTTAAGTAAATATTGAATCAAATTCAAATAATTTATTAATATGTTCAACTCATTCATATCTCTGGATAGACGATATGTACCGATAGTTGAAATATTAGTTGAGATGCTGTAGTATGCAAGTTCAATCCTCACGAGAAGGAAAGCAATTGAATCTCTTCTCCTTGTTAATTTCATAAACTTGCATAAATCCATTACTTTAACTTGCTCAATTTGCTATCACTAAAAGAAAAGTCTTATTAGATTTTGAAGTCAATTTCAATGTGCAACCGAAATTAGATAATTTAATCCAAATGATCTAGCAAAACTCAAAAGCACCCTAATATCGAAAAGAGTAATTACACAATTTTCAGACCACATATATGAAAATGAAAAGGGTTCTTATTAGAAAGAATAATAAATCTGCCTGACGTATTAGTATCCTAACTCGTTCTCATCCTCACCTCGATAGCAAAGCAATCAACCTGTCCTCCTCTTAAACCACTTGTAAATTTACGAAAGAAAACAAAAAAGGATGACATGCACATTTTATCTTACACGTGGAAGCAACCCCGATGTCATTTGCAAGATATTATATGGTTTTATGACTACGACTTCAAAGGTAGGTCCAATCCAAAAAAATTATATTGATCGTAAAATCAAACAAACGAGAGTTTTTATTTATTTAATTATTATTATTTATTTTAATCGGAACCGACTTCACCGTCCACACAATTTGAGCCGACCGAGGTACGTAGTGAAGGTGCGGTGAGAGACAATATAATCTAGAATAATCATTATTATACGGTTTCGTTTCCTTTTAGTTGAAGTTTTTTTTTTATGTTGAGCCGTAAATTTTATTTTATATAGAAAGTATAGATTGACATATGCCTAACTGAGGGCAACATTAAAAAATATATATTTTTTAAATTTATAAATATTGTATCAAAAAAGAAAAAACAATGAAAATAGATTGTGAAGGTATGAATACGATCTATATCTTGATAAATTTATATTAAAGATGTGATGCTACCCGCGACTTCAGTGTAATTTTTTTTATTTTTATTATTAAAGGCGTGGATGCTACAAAAAAATTTGCACTTAAAGCATTGATGCCACCTGCACATTAAAAAAAAAAATACTCAAAGGTGTAGACTCACTGAAGGCATGGCAACTGTCGGTGCCTTCACAACCTATTTTTAGAATAAATTTTTTTTGATACAATATTTACAATTTTTTTTAAATCGCAATATTTAGGAGTATTGTCCCTTGGCATGATGTACATTTTGTACTTCGTAGGAGAAGAAAGTGGAGAATATGGAAATTGGCACATTCTAGATGGATCCCAATTCCAATAATCTTCTATGTGTGTGTGATGTCTTTGAAAAAAGTATAAATGAGAATTGTTATTGATTTATAAGATTAAATAATAAATAGTATGTTAATGTTAATGTGAATTTTTTAAGTTATGTAACTATAATAGTAAAAAATTTATTAATATTTATTAACTTAATTATTAATTATTTTTTTATTCGAGGTGTTATAATGTGAACTATAGTATAACTTTAGTCAACAATCAACCATTACTATAGCTATGATACATTAGTGCATCAATAAGCAAAAACATAAACATAGTGGACAATTTATATACATTTGCATTATTCCTTATAGACACCATCTAGATAAGTTAGATTCTAGCTGTTGACTTAATAAGTTTAGTATTCACGATCATTTACTAGTAGTACATACTAATACTATTTATCACTTGACTTCCTAGTTACATGATATAAGGATATTTTAAAGGTGTGTTTAGCTGATTTTTTCTTATTGATTTGGTATTTATTTTATGTCCACTCGAATTTGGATATTTAACTCATAATGGAAGAAAAACGATAGGTAAAAATTATACATATATCTTTATTATAAAACTAAATTCCTATTCAAATGGAAACAAATCAAACAAACTACTTAAACATCCGGTTTTAAACAAATATAGATTAGAAATAGATAAGATATAGACAAAAAAAATAAATAATGAAAATGAAGCCTAAGTTGCATCCATAGTCTACTCTACTCATGTAACCACGTCATTAATTGCGAACATATTGAAGGTAAATAAGTCCTCCACATTGTGGTGATACTAACTTGTTAAGGAGACTATAAGGGAATAAGTAATGAATAAGCAATGGACTCAATAAGAGATAGAAGAATCTCATTATAACATAGCATAACAATGAATAGGTTAAAAATCATTTTAAGTACAATGCCAATACAAGCATATGCCCTTTGCACACTAGGTATCTAGTGCTATGTGAAGCATAAAGAAATCAAGCCCACTTGAGCCTAAGTTTAAAGAAGTTAGATTCACAATGCACAACAAATTGACCACCAAACCTAGGAAGTGTGATTAGGCCAATCTAACCACTATTGCTTGCTTGTAATGCCACTCAAGCTAACCATCAATCCTTCTATAATTTACTCTCCTATCACTTAGTTTAGTTGAGGTTAGAAAAGCTTTTTAGCATAGCAATCCTTCCTCTTCTATGTTGTTGAGTTTGGTGTGCTATCCAATGCATATGGAGATATGTTGCATGTCTTATTTAAGATCTTAACTTGATAATAATTATATTTAGTTATTGATGATATAACAATTTCACAAACACTTAACAAGAATGTGATGACTTAAAGTGGTAACAACATGTTGTACACTAGAATCTTAGTTACTCATCTAACAATTAATGTTAACAACACATGTTGCATACGCATGTTGGAATCTCTTTACCATTACATGCAAGTATAATGACTCATGGTCATTAGAATACTCGATAATGCTTGTCATGCAGTTGCATTTAAATAAACCCACTTAAGTGGTAGTTTACTCAATCTAGATAGTCCTCATTCGATGTATCATAGCCCTATAGGTGACCATTACGACACAATAAGTATCATGTCCTATAATAAATTATTAAGCTAAACATGATTTTCTTTTCGTTGTATAAGGTTCTTAGCATATTCTAAATATTATGAGTAAGTAGCAATTAAGTTGCTACTTTTAAAGAAATTTTATAGAATTTTAAATATTTTTAAAAATTATTCTAGCCTTTTTAGATTATTTAAATAGCTTAAACAAGTTTGTATTAATCTCAACTTAAGTTAATAACATACAATAATCGCTTTTTTTATAAGATTAAAATATCAATATGATTAAGTTAGGATATAGATACACATTGCTGATAGGCCTTTTTGTCGTGGGCTTTAAGGCCTGGCTTGCTTAGCTCCTCAGAGTCAAATTAATATGGCAAGAGTTATGTAAACACCCTATTTTTGTCATCTAATTCTAATTAATGTTTTCTTTCTTTTTTTAATCATTTTTTTCTATTTTTTAGATATAAAAGAAAAAATAATGATAAAATAAAATAAATAGAATAAGACACCAATAATGGAAAATAAAGGTAAAAATAACAATAAAAAGTATTTAGGGATTTTTATTAAATTTTAGAATTTCAAAATAATATAAAATTAATCAATATTACCGAGTTTATATATAATTTTTGTGTAATATAAAACTGATATTTGGACTGGCTCAGCTGGCTCGTGCATGTGCTTGGAAAGCGTGTGAGAAGGGTGAGGTCGCAAGTTCGAATCCAGGAAAAGGCACTTTGTGCCATTTTGATTTTTTTTCCTCGAGTTGCCACGTGTTAGCAGCTGATTGGAGGACTCAAAGACACACACCTAGTGCGTATTCATCTTCAACCTCCGATCGAGACCGACGATGACGCAGGGAGAGCAAAATCCAGCCATTTCAAATAAGATTTTAATGAATCTTTAACCAAAAACAAAAGATAAATATCAAATTAGTACGAATCAAAACAAAAAAAAAAAAAACAAAAAGATTTGTTCAAATCGGAGAAAAAAAAGAAAAAGATAAGGATGGGTTTTAACCGGCTCTGATTCGAGGTCATCAAAAGGGGTTTCTACGAGTCTATAAATAGGACTCGACTTCGGGAAGAAAGAGGAGGGGATCAAAAGAAAATAAAAAGGGAAAAGGGGAAAGGAATACACTCCCTAGAGCTCTCTCTCTCTTTAGATCTCGCCGCCATAGCCACCGAACCATCGCTTAGGGTGGTTTTTAACAAAAACTAACACTACCAAGCAATTCCCTACCTCTGGAAAGCTCGGAAATGCCCGCCAATCGATGAAAATGGTCACCGAAAAGCCACCATCGAAGAGTTCTAGTTGCCATGCGTGACTTGATCCAACCCAACCCGCAAACCAAACTTGACCTGACTTGACCCAACCTGCAACCCGCGTCCAGGTTAGTTGGATTTCTTCATTTTATTATTATTTATTATTATTAGTTTTTAATACTAAATAAAATAAGAATATATATGGAAAAATAAAATAAAATATACATATAAAAATAAAAAATAATAAAGATGTATGTTTTTAGGAATATGTTAATGGAACTAGGTTTAGAGTTTTCTAAAAAAATATATGTCTATTATAATTAATAAAAAAAATAATAAATATTTTATTACTTAGAAAACTTCTTTTCATAAAATAAATGAATGAAAATAATCAACGTTTTTCAAAATTAGAAGTTTTAGTTTTTTTAGGCTTAGCAATTTCTTTAAATAAATTTAAATGGTAATAAATGTAAACCTAGCATGTTTTCGTAATTAAAATTAACTAATCCACTAAAGTTTTACAAAAAGTGAACTATGATATGTTTGATCTTGAATAGCGTATATGTAAGCACTCTTATGAGACAACTCTAAAAAATAAAAAAAATATTTTCAAATCATTATTAGTGTAATCGTTGTATCATTTTTCTAATATCTTCTTTTTTATACTAAAAAGGATATCATAATATAATTCAGATTTCAGAAGGATAAGGTGGTAACTTTAGGGTTTTAATAGGATAGCCCCTGAGTCGAGAATCTCTAGTTTTTCTTTCTTCTTCTTCTTTTTTAAAGGAAGATTTCGTCGACTAGTTATCTAAATTAGAATTAATCTGCTCAATTAATTCTAATTTAATAATTTTTCCTAACTCTAGTTAGGTGGCCACTTCAAATAAATAATAAAATTCCTAGTTTAAGTCGAGGATTTATATTAGATGAGCATAGGATCTAATATGAATCAAATTAAGAAAACAATATAAAATTTTCAAATTAGACTCGATAGGATGGCGACTCCACTGGGACTTGCAGTGAGCTAGCTACATAAACCTTCTGAAATCATTATTTCTAGATATCCTTAATTAGCTTTTATGTTGTAAAATATTGTTTGCACTAATGTTTGTATTTACTCGTGATCCAAGGATTTAATAAAATTAGCTTTTTTTTTTTATTATTGAATTTCCATGCATGCAATTGTGTGATTAAATGCGGTCAGACCTAGGCCGTCTTAGGACTTTGGGGGGGAGCCATTATGTAAGTTCTAGGTGAAGTGAAATATTCACCGCTCGGGACTGATTAGGCTATCCTACCCAATGCTTCGATATGGCCAGAGATTCGTTTCTTTGAGAATGTGGGAGGCCATAGAGCTTGGGGACCTTTAGAACCTACCTTCTTTGCATACATGGAATCATAGACCGAAAAATGACTAATGATGTAATTTCTTTCTTTAGAGTTCAGATGCAATCGCTTGTAAAAGAATTCTTATTGTTGTTTTGTAAGATATTTGTTTATAATTAGAAATTTTTATTATAATCCTGCTAGATGGCTAGTGCCGTAATTGACCGCCTCCTTCGCAAAGAAATCCGGTTTGTAAACCTTTGGATCATAAATTGGTATTAGACCATTAGTTCACCTTATATAGCCTTGAAGAGTAAACCGTCATCCAGAGCAAAATAGGATCCATTGTCTCGCTAATGAAAATGGATGTCAACCTACCTTTAATTCGGGCCATATTACACTTTTGTGAAATTGAGCCCGTGACTTTCTTTATTGGGCCACACGAAATCACGCCAAACATAGAAGAATATACTCAGTCTGTACCAGGTAACCCAAGCTTGCAAATGAAAACTTACATGGAACAGGTAAAGGCGTTGATGGAAATCTATCTTGAAGCCATAGAAAGTAAGAAAGATGTATGGAAGAATAGATTTAAGGAATCAAATTGGAAGAACAAGGCACTTAAAGCCCAATTGAGGAAAACCTAGGCAAGGGTTAAAACACTGGAAGCTGCCATGGATGTAGAGAAGAAAAAGAAAGATCTAATGCCCACCCAATCATAGAAGAGGAAGCTTAGAAGTTAGGAAATTAGATCACAATATTTCTTTCTTATGTTTTCAATAAATCATTGAACTCCAAAGTTTGTAATATTAATAAAAGTTCAGTATTGTTACATCATTAATTAAGTGCTGGTTCTTTTGCAACTGTGTGAGCATCTTGTTTACATATTCACTAAAAAATAATAACAACAAAGAAAAGAACAAAGCCAAGAAAATTAAAGAGTTGCTAACAATAAGAGATCCTTTCAAGGTCCTAAAAGTTTCTTTTAAATGGTTAACTTAACCCAAGGCTCACAGTCACTTACTCTCAACATAAAGCCAAAGACCTCTATAACCAGCTCTCAACTTGAAAGACCCCATTCACTTCAAAAGGTCTCCTCATATGTTGATTTAGCCTCAAAACACAAAACCTTCCAACTCTCTCTAATTCTAAGGGTTACACTTGAACTATCTTTTCATCAGAAGTTATATAAAATAGACATAGAGACAATTAATTTGTAGGGCACACTTTCGAAGTGGCTATGGTCAATTACCAATGAGGGTATAAAGAAGACTATCCTAAATAGTTGAGTCATGGGCAACTGAGACTAAATCGCTTGTTCAAGTTGGTAGGGGCACATAACTCCTAAAGACATCATGAGACATGGTGAATATGGGCAAATCCGGTAGAATGGAAGGATATCTCATTTGTTCGAGTGGTTTAGGATGACAAGAGGCAAACTACATCCCAAACACTGACCCTTAAACACTCGAGAGTTAAGTGTTATTAATATGAGGTTTTTGACTTATTCGTTAAAAGAGGTTTATCTTGAATTTGATACGTTAATCAAAATAATGTTAGGCACTCATTTTTGCTATCCTAAGCACAATAATCCTTTGCCAACCCCATTTGAGCTTATATAAAAAGAGTTTCAAAATTTAACCATGTCGAGAACTACCCTACAATAGGATGATTAAGAAGATAAGGACATCAATAAAGAAAAAGGGAATTAACTAAAATTTGCTTGCCTTAGTTGCAACAATTCAAGGGTAATTTTTACCATGAATAATTTATTTCTTTTGATGAAGAAAAGTCTACATTTTGAAAAAACACCCATGACCCATAAGAGATAATCGCCATTGGGCCTAAAAGAAAAGGAAAAAAAAGATGGAAAAAGAAAATGAATGAAAGAAAAAGAAAGAAAAGAAAAGAAATGAGAAAAGCCTAAGAATTTAGTTAAACCTATACATAATAAAAAAACCAACAATACTTGAAAATACTAAGACCAAATACAAAAACCCAAACATTATAGCTAAAAAATATACCACCTTTCTTTGAAGACTTCTCAAAATAATTGAAAATAATTTATCTTAAGCAAAAATTACAAGAGTAAGTACTATTATAGTTTCTTGACTTGTAAACCCAGGTTGAAAAGATGTTTTTTTTTTTCAAAATAAAACATTGGCATTGATACTTTTTTGAAACCAAAACCTATTGCATTACAAGTCCCAAAAAGGCTTAATAGATTGATCAAAGTGTATTACCTACAAGAGAGAATATAATTTTTAGAATAAAAGTCAAGAGTGACATCTAAATCGAGTGATTGTAAGGAAGTCATCTTAGATTAAACCAATTGAGAATGAGATATTTATTTCCAAATAAAATGAGTTAATTTAAAGTCATTCCTCATTGGCGTTGTTTGGCCCAAATTTTAAAGATGCCCCCCAAATAGAAGATATGAGTCTTAATTACAAGAAACCCCTCAAGAGGTGATTGATTAAGCTAAGACACCACTTTTTCAAGATTAAACTAAACCCTCCAAGTAAAATGAGGCAAAAGAGTAAGTGATTATTGAGTAATAGGGTGGGCCTACCCTTTATTTGTATTTTTAGGAGCCCTTATCATACTCTTTACTTGTTAGCAATGCTTTAAAAAAAATAAAATATTTCTTTTAGAGAAGAAAGAGGAAATTTTTCAAAGTTTGCTAGAAAACACTTTGCCATCTTATCCTTAAGTTTCAAAAGAACATTTGTCTTGAAAGTTTTTAGTTATCATTTGTTTAAAAGTCTTAAGTCATTCTAAATTTAGAAACTTTTGACCGTTATCGAAAAAAATAAGATTCTCACTTAGGAATTCATTCCTACTATCGGTTAGTTAGCCCACAATTAGGCACCTTCCTAGATATCCTCTCTTAGGGTTGCAAGTCTAAAGAGACGCTTCCCAATGTCAGATAGCCCATAATAGTATACTTCCTTAAACTTTTTTCTTCAGGGTTGTAAGTCTAAAGAGACGCTTCCCACTATTAGTTTGTTAGCCAATAATAGGGCACTTTCCTAAACTTTTTTCTTTAGGGTTGTAAGTTTAAAGAGACGCTTCCTATTATTGATTATTTAGCTCATAATTGGGCACTTTCCTAAATATCTTCTCTCAGGGTTGCAAGTCTAAAGAGATGCTTCTCGCTATCAATTAGTTAGCCCACAATGGGGCACTTTCCTAAATATCCTCCTATTACAATTGCTAGTTGATAAATCTATTTTAACTCTTATAATTGGAGATGATTAAGTCAATTTTTAAGATAATTGGGCGTGAAAATATAAGATTATGATGCTTAATTGATTTATATTTCATGTTCAGGTGTGGAAAAGGATGATTTGATGAAAAGTATTTAAATTCAAGACGAATTGGAGATAAAAGCAAGTAAAAAGGGAATGCTTTGAAGTTAAAGGAAGTCACATGGTTTTACAAACGGCCGTGTGAAGGAATCAGGAGACTACACGGTTCGGATACACACCTGTGTATCCGACAGTATATCAGCGTGGAAGAAGAATTTTCAGGACAGACCAGTACACGGTTGGAATACACACCCGTGTAACCTAACCGTGCATAAGAAGAACACATTAAGGAGGACACACGGTTGAGTTACACACCCGTGTAATCAACCGTGTATGAAGAACAAAGAAGACATAGGAATACACGGCTATTACAAACGGCCGTGTGGGATATACACGCCCAGAGTTCACCGATTTAGAGAGATACACGGTTTATCTACACGCCCGTGTAGTATGACCGTGTGTCTATCGAAGGAAAGATATTTTCAAATCGATTTTAAATCTTTCGTCCATATTTGAAGGATATCTCCTACACACTAGAGAGGAAGCTACCCTAGGTATAAATAGTCGTCTTTGAAGAGAGAGAAAGTAGTTTTAGGAAGGCAGAAAACACATCCTGGAATTTTGGAGAACAACAGCAGTCAAAGGAATTTTCGAGCTTTAATTCTAGAAGGGTTTCACACATGGATTTGATTATTTCGTTTTGTTATTCCTTGAGAACCATGTGTAGCTAATTATTTCATACCCGGATCTTACGAAAGTCTGATTACTATGTAGCATTGGGTTTATTGCAAAATTAATGACGATTGAGCATCTCTGATTTCATCCATGTTGTTTATTATATATTGTTGATTTGATGTTTGGCCAGCATTAGATTACATTGATTTCTGATAAGTTGATTGGAAAATCTCTTGTTTGAATAGATCATACATTGGATGAAAAGGCTTGTATGCAATCTAGGGATAGAAAGCATAAGTTTTCCGTATTAGATTGGATATAATGATTTAATCTAATTGAGGGTTGTGGTATAGTCATGCAATTCTGATTGTTGTTAATAAAAGAGGGATCTTTGTTAATACGGTTAGAATTAGGAGTTAGTGATTTTGGAAGAAACATTGACTTAGTGTTAGATGCCCCGCGGATCAGAGATAATCAATATTCATTAATTAGTTTTCTAAGGATTGAAGTTGCATAGTAATTAGATGAGTAGTAAGAGTAGGGTATGCGTTGGAACATTGAATTTGATAATTTAACTCATTGTTTGATATTCATTGATTTCAGTTCTATTAGATAATTTAGTTTAATTTAGGTAATTTGGTTAAATCAATTCACTCGAAATTGTGCGGTTAAATAGTCGGTTTGAGGTTAGTATTAGTACTTGTAGATCCCTGAGGGAACGATATCCGTGCTTAAACTCTATACTACTGTAATCGATAGGTGCACTTGCCTAATTGATCGCAAGGAAGAGTCGGAGTAAAAAGGATTTTAATTTGTGTGATTGCGATTTCATCAACACTAGTCTAGTGAGACGCTTCTTATTATCGATCAGTTAGCTCATAAAAGCACTTTTCTAGATGATCTCTCCTTTATGGTTACTAGTCTAGTGAGACGCTTCCTATCATCGATTAGTCAACTCGTAAGAGCACTTTTCTAAATAATCTCTTTGTAAGGTTGTTAGTCTAGTGAGACACTTCCCATCATCAATTAGTCAGCTTATAAAATTACTTTTTTAGATGATTTCTTTAAGGTTGCTAGTCTTGTAAGATGCTTCCTATTATCAGTTAGCTAGCTCATAAGAGCGCTTTCCTAAACAATCTCTTCTTTAAGGTTGCTAGTCCTGTAAGACGCTTCTTATTATTAGCTAGTCAGCTTGTAAGAGCACTTTCCTAAAACAATCTTCTCATTAGGGATGCTAGTCTTATAAGATGCTCCTTGTTATTAGCTAGTTAGCTCATAAAAACACATTCCTAAACAATCTCTGTCTAAGGTTGTTAGTCTAATGAGATGCTTTCTATCATCGATTAATCAACTCATAAGAGCACTTTTCTAGATGACCTCTCCCTCCGAGTTGCTAGTTTGGTGAGATGTTTCTTATATAAGACCATTCCCTAAGGAGTAATAATCATCATAAAGTGATAATTTTTTTTTTTTTTTGCAACATGGGATTGTTAGCTCGTGGAGCATTTCCCTTAGTTAAACTAATAGCCAAACAACTCCCTAGTAGAGCCAGATTCAGATAGTTAATCGATTATGGCATTATCTACCCGTTCTATTAGGCAAAAATGGTGTCTTTGTTGTCTTTACAATTAAGTTTTTCAAACTTTACTATAAAGAGGAGCAGCTGTAAACACCCCATTTTTGTCCTCTAATTATAATTAATGTTTTCTTTTTTTTTAATCATTTTTTTCTATTTTTCAGATATAAAAGAAAAAATAATGATAAAAATAAAATGAATAGGAATAATACACCAATAATGGAAAATAAAGGTAAAAATAACAATAAAAAGTATTTAGGAATTTTTATTAAATTTTAGAATTTCAAAATAATAGAAAATTAATAAATATTACTGAGTTTATATATAATTTTTGCGTAACACAAAGCCGAGATTAGGGCCGGCTCAGCTAGCTCGTGCATGTGCCTAGAATGCGTGTGGGAAGGGTAAGGTCACGAGTTCGAATCCGGGCAAAGGCACTTTGTGCCATTTTGATTTTTTTTCCTCGAATTGCTGCGTGTCAGTAGTTGATTGGAGGACTTGAAGGTACGCGCCTAGTAGGTGTTCATCTTCAACCTTCGACTAAGATCAACGGCGATGTAGGGAAAGCGAAATCTGGCCATTTCAAATCAGATTTTAATGAATCTTTAACCAAAAACAAAAGATAAATATCAAATTAGTACGAATCAAAACAAAAAAGAAAAAAGATTTGTTTAAATCGGAGAAAAAAAGAAAAAAGATGGCGATGGGTTTCAACCGGCTCCGATTCGAGGTTATCAAGAGGGGTTTTTGCGAGTCTATAAATAGGACTCGACTTCGGGAAGAAAGAGGAGGGGATTAAAAGAAAAAAAAAAGGGAAAAGGGGAAAGGAAAACACTCGTCGGAGCTCTCCCTCTCTCTCTCGATCTCGTTGCCGTAGCCATCGAACCACCACCTGGGTGGTTTTCGACAAAAACTAACACCACCAAGCGATTCCCCACCTCTAGAAAGCTTGGAAACGCCCACCAGTCGACGAAAACGATCGTAAAAAAGCTACCATCGAAGAGCTCCAGTTGCCATGCGTGACCCGATCCAACCCAACCCGTGAACCAGAATTAGCCCGACTCGACCTGAACCGCGACCCGCATCCAAGTTAGTTGGATTTCTTTATTTTTTATTATTTATTATTAGTATTTTTTAATACTAAATATAAAATAAAAATATATATAAAAATAAAAAAAATAATAAAGATGTATGTTTTTAGGAATATGTTAATGGAACTAAGTTTAGAGTTTTCTAAAAAAATATATGTCTATTATAATTAATAAAAATTTTAATAAAAAAATAATAAATATTTTATTACTTAGAAAACTTCTTTTCATAAAATAAATGAATGAAAATAATCGACGTTTTTCAAAATTAGAAGTTTTAGTTTTTTTAGGCTTAAAAATTTCTTTAAATAAATTTAAATGGTAATAAATGTAAACTTAGCATGTTTTCGCAATTTAAAATAATTAATCAATTAAAGTTTTAGCGAGTATGTAGGCACCCTTATGGGCAACTTCATAAAATAAAAAAAAATATTTTCAAATCGTTATTAGTCTAATCATTGTATCATTTTTCTAATATGTTCTTTTTTATGCTAAAAAGGATATCATAACATAATTCAGATCTCAGAAGAATAAGGTGGTAACTTTAGGGTTTTAATGTGGTAGCCCCTAAGTCGAGAATATTTGGTTTTTTTTTTTTTTTAAAAAAAAAGGAAAATTTTGTCAACTAGTTGTCTAGATTAGAATTAATTCGCTCAATTAATTCTAATTCAATAATTTTTCCCAACTCTAGTTGGGTGGTAACTCCAAATAAATAATAAAATTCCTAATTCAAGTCGAGGATTTATATTGGATGAGTATAGGATCTAATATGAATCGAATTAGGGAAACAATATAAAATTTTCAAATTAGACTCGACAAGTTGTTAAGAAAAATATAAAAAGTAAATCTAATCCTTAAGATACACATCACCATATCTTTATGAGATAAGTGTGGATATCGTTAGGAAATATTTACTTATCACAAATATCTCACTATACCCTTCACTATAAATACTCAACTAATTTACAAGGTAAAGGATCAAAAACTCTCATAACTACTCTCTTTGCTACCACACAATTCTTGTGTTTGCCTAACTGAATTGTCAAAGTCCAAACATTGAAGTCAACTCCACTGTTGATAGCTTACTTTTGCTCTCTTGTAGATTAAATTGCTCACAAATTGGTGATTAAACTTGACATAAGATCCTTATGGCAAGACTAGCAATCAATAATTAGCACCCATTGTTTACAACCAAGAAAACACCATGGTTGGAACAATAAATACAAGCTATTTAGGAAAGAATGTTGTTGACGACACCACCAACCTAGTGGTTGATTTAACCATTTGTCCACCACCACCACCACCGCTATAGGAATCACATTAGGCGAATAACTAAAGGGTTGCATGATTTGAATAGTAGATGGTCAAGCTGTTGACTAAAAATCGGCACCTCAAAGACCAATTTAATGCAATTTAAGAGCATCCACAGTGTCATTCTTAGCCACATAGCGAGCACCAAGATGATAGCACTTTGCATCATCAAAGGAATGTGCCACAATAGATAAATAGTGCTATAGCTTCACATAGTGAAGCCAACTAAACAAATTGATATGATATGTTTAAGGCTCACTCGACTTGATCTTTGGCGGACCTAACCATTAATGTGATCAATGACATGATTAATTTCCTAAATGACTTAAAGGAAATGAAGAAGAGTGATCCTTGAGACATGTTCACTATTGGTCAATCTCCTTTCAAAAGTAGATTTTTGATGAGCAACTCCCTACTCGCATTTAAATCCCTTAGATGGAGTTTTATGATGAGACCATTAACCTATTGGAGCATCTAAGCTACTATATAACTCAAAATTAGCCTCTTAGGCATTTCTGACATCATAACTTGTAAGGCTTTCTTATAATGCTAAAAAAAGCAGCTTATACTTGGCATAGAGGGCTCAAGCCTAATTCTATATCAAGTTTTAGGGAGCTTGGTATGCAGTTCTACTTGTACTTCCTCACTAGCAAGATGTGGAGGAGGACTCTTTCACCCTTAACGTCATCGTCAATGGTAGGATGAGACACTATGCGACTACATCTCTACATTCAATAGAGCTATGCTTGAAATTCCTAATGTAGACATAGACATTGCTTTGAATGCTACAATTGATGGAGTAAAGGACCATTATCAGTTCTTTTACTCCTCGACATTAAAGAAGTCTAAGGATTTTAAAGAAAGGGTAGCAACTTATATTGCCTATGAGGATACCATTATAACCAGAAGACAAATTGAGTAGGATTCCTCGGATAAGAAGAAGGAAGGAAAAGATTGACCCTTAGCTAAGGACAAGCTTAGCCCTAAAGGTGATAATAAGGGGTTTAATCAAAATGGTGATGATAGTACATCATAAAATAAAATAAAATCACACTATCTGTTTCTAAGTGTAGCACACCTAACTGAATAATCCCTAAGTTAGCATACTCTTCAAAATCAAAGATGGGGGTATCTTAATGTAGCCTAAGTACATGAGTAATCTATCTAGGAGAAACTCTAACAAATACTATAGTTCTAATGTGATGAGGGCTATATAACTGAGAATTGTACTTACCTAAAGAACACCATAAAAGACCTCATTAATGTAGCTAACTTTAGGAATACATTTCCAAGGTTGAGTAATCTTTGAAACAAGGTCATTGAGATGATAATGAGTAGGTACAAACACTTAATGCTTACCTACCTACAAAAGATAAATACAATCGTAGGTAGCCCAGCAGTAAGAGGGTAGTCGAGCTCTCATAACAAGGCTTATGCCTACTCGAGGAATTATCAGAGTGTGCTCAACGCATAAAATAAGAGACTAGGAGTAAATACTGCTATCTTGTTCTCTAATAAAGACATGGAGCGCATCATGACCCCTTACGATGATGCCCTTGTGATCTAAGCATAGATTGTAGATTTCATTGTATGTAAGTTACCAATCGACAATGGCAACTCTGTGAACATCATATTTAAGAAGGCCTTTGATCAAATGAAGGAAAAAACTAAGGTGAAAATCAAACCTTATGACCATGAGTTAAGAAGGGAAAGAAAAGTAAAAGAAAAGGAAGAAGGAAGAAGTAGCAGGGGGTAGGGAACAACAGGTACGGATGATGTGACTGGCGTAGGCGACATGATGAAGGCAATGGATTAATCCTACTGCTGTGCTGTCGTACCGTCTGATGTGAGTAGGAGGGACGGATGGGTGGACAGGACATGATTTGAATTTTTTTTTTTGGGACTTCACATCCCATCATCAAGTTTAAGGTTTAAGTGTGCATGGGTGTAGGCCCATAGTGGCAGTTCCCATCACCAAGTCATGCTCTAATGTGTTAAGTGTGTTAAGGGGGTCATGAGTGCCCTGTTATTTTCTTGTAGACTTACATTATATTATGAAATGGTTGTCTGTGTTTAAGTTCCGTATGATATGTGTGACACTTATTTATGTTTGATCATGTGTATGTGTTCATGTTATACATACTGGGCATTAGCTCACCATTTGGGGAATCATTTTAGATGCAGGTGTCGATGGAGATGAGAACCTAGAAGATAACTTGGGTTTGGGTGAACCACTAAGAGAAGAAGATGAAGATTACCTTTACTATTATGGTGATTAGGTTTTAGTAGAATTATGTCATTGGACTATGATAGACATTATCTTCTGAAAATGTTATTTTGGTGTTTAAAGACTTCTACTGTGTTAGATGTTTGATATGGTCTTTGAGATTATTTGAATTCTGGAGATACATGAAATGTTTTCATATAGGAGTTACAGGGTAAAATGTATCAGAGTTGTTTCAGAGCCTTAATGTGTTTTGTGAAATAAGGACACGTAGTAAGTAGTAGCGTGGCTCGAGGTTTTAGAGCGTTACACTATGTCATCTTAAGTCATGATTCAACCTCTAGGTAGCAAGTTCAACCATTGCTTTACCATACAACTAAGAGATAATGGAAATAACCTAAGCCCACTATCATTATCACAAGACCATTGTTCTTGAATGTATTACACAACTTTAAGAAACTAGAGATCTGCACATTTGAATCTTTATCCACCAACCCATCAAACTGCATGGTTTGTTGTAGCATCTGAATGATGTTCGACTAAATCTTAAAATTGTTTGTTGCAACAACCGACCTAATAATGATAGTGGTCATTCTATCCAATGAGGGTCGAGAATAATCGAACATTGTTATCTACTTTTGCTCACTTCCATTGTTTTCCAAGATTATTGAATGCTCATTTTTAGATACTTGAGCAAAGATTGCAAATCTTTAACTATTCCTTCATCATCCCCTAGGCATGAATTGCAAAAAACTTAGGATCTATAACAATCAAAATATTAACAAAGGACTATGATAAATGTTATAAAGTACTTATTAATTGTAATATTTATAGTAGTCTTTTTTTTATATATATTTCTCTTATATTTTGGATGGATATTACACTTAATCACTCTTTATTTTGATCTCAGAGCTTTGAAATGTAATTTATAATTTAATAGAAGGATTTCATGAATTTTGAAGCAAAAATATTAAATTTACAAGATTAGAAAGCTCGGAATGGTGAAGAGCAAGGCCATGTCTAAGGCCGTTCAAAACAAAACAAGGCAGATCATTTTGGAGTAGCCATGTAAGTAGTCGTATAGAAGTACACGGGTAAGAACATGCCTATGTCAGTAGGCATGTTGAAGGTAAATTTTCAATATATTTGAAACTGAATGGTACACTGTTAATAATACGACCGTGTTATGATTGTGCCAAGCCAAAATTCAACTTTCTAAAATTGATTTCCAAGCTCAATTTCACTTCACAAAAGTGTAATTCATCCTAAAGATTTGATTTCCTTTCAAAAGTAGCTAAGTTTGCTAAAATCCTAGAGAAGTCATTACTGCCTATTGAATTAATATTTCCTAATTTATGAAGATTCTTCGGATTTTTTTTTCTAGGAAACTAAAACTTTCCTAGAAGGACAGAAATTGATGGCTATAGAAGGAGTATGAATTTCCAGCAAGAAAAGTATTGTAGAGTGATAGTAGTATAGTGATATATTTTTAGTATTGTTGTTTATTTGATACTTTCACTTTTAGATTCAATATGTTGCTAGCTTAAATTTTCTTTTGTATTCAGGTATGATGAACGCTAAAATGAATATGTAAATTTTTTGATTTATTATTAAATAAATTATTTTGTTATTCTTACAATCCAATTATGTGTTATTTATTGTTTACAATTTAATATTGCCGACGTATTAGTTGAAGTTTGATTTCTTATGTAAAGATCAAGAGATCTTATATTAGAATAAATCTAGCATAATTAAAGGAGTTGCACACAATCCTAAAGATAAGATGACATAAATCTTCCGGATTATAGTCAAACCTAATAGCAAAGTTTATAGATCGAATGTAATGTCAATTCTAAGGGTTTTAATTAGGAAGAGATTCTAATTAATCAATCTAGAATTAAGAATTAGTAAACTTAAGAGAGCTATTAGTTCAAATTAGGAATTCTCATTATCAAAGAATAAAATAAAGAAATTAAATAATAATTAGTTAATTACATTACTAGCTCTAGGGGATTCAATATCAAAGTACACTTTTAATGATTGTTATTCTCTTTAATTTACTCATTATTTGATTTCGCTCACTCTCCTCAATTTTTCAAATTAGATAATAAGAAAAGGGCTAATTACTAATAATCGTAATCCATATAGGATCAACACTTGATATCAATATTTGCAATACCATAGAACTGTTAGGTGTACTTGCCTATAAGTTGAAAGTAATAGGATAGACGATACTAGACTATAGTAAATAAATTAAAAAAAAGGGTTAGATTAATAAAGTACTCTAGTTGTCCGTTGTCCTAACATTAATTTGTCTACAGCAATGGCACCAAAATACTCAATATGTAAACCTATTTGCTACTTCAAAACAAAAGTGTATTCTTACTAGCAATTACACTAGGTTATGTATGAAATATAATATTAATGAGACTAGGTTGAACCCATAGAGACAATTTAATTACTAGAACTTCCCTTTTTCATTCATTATCTAACATTTAAATTATGGTTGATAAAATAAAACTAATAAAATTAAATTAAAATAAACTAAACTAATTTTATTAAACTAATCTAAAAAAATAAAAATAATTAAAACATAAAGGAATATCAAAACTACATAATTAGGCATCGAATTTCTTAGAAAAACTATATAATTTATTCTATCAATCTCATCATAATTTCATTAGACCATAAGGAATCCTAAGTTAAATTAATCGCTCTTTCGAGACTATTAAACTCCTAACTCTCAATTGATTAATTGGAACTTCTTCCTAATTAAAACATTTCAAGTTGCATTATCATTCTATAAATCTTGCTATTAGGTTTAAACTTAACTTAGAGGATTTATGTTACCTTAACTCTAGTATTACATTAACTCCTTCTAGGATTATTAATTCAAAAAACCAATGAAGAACACACAATTAGATCTTAATGAATAAAACATCTCGGAACTAAAATAAGAAAAATTAGAAATCCAATCACTTATTTCCTAAGGTTTCAATGTCTAATAATTTTCTAGTCATAATAATAAAGAATAAACAACAAAAATGAAGATTCATAGTAAAACCCCCTTTAAACTTGTTAGATTTGCATTCTTTTTAACTCCTAGCTTCTCTTTTCCAAACCTTAAGTGTTCTTAAATACAAAAAAAAAAAAAAAAAATCCCCACTCTCTTATCATTAAAAGCTTTAAAAACTAAAGGAAAATTGGCAACCCCAAACATGATCATGGGCCATGAACACGTCATGAACTTAGATTGTGATCTTCTCAATCTTCTTTTCTTGAATTCCAAAACTTGGCACAATCACAGCTATTGATCATGAGAGTGATTGTAGAATATGAACCTTCCTATTCCCTCGTTTCCTCTTTGATTAATCACAATCCAACTTCATGGGGTAAGTTCTTTAGGTGTAGTTTCTTCCAAGTTCCATAACTTCTTTAGTTTGACTCAAAATTACATGAAACTTGACCAAATTCCTTCCTTATTCTTCAAATTTACTCCTTAACCTTTGTAAACAAAATTTAATTCAATTAAGCATCAAAATCAAAACAACACCCATTGAGTTCATGAAAACATAATAAAAAGAACTTAGTAAAATAGATACAATTAAGCCCTATTAGAACCAAATCTAAATCAAATAGAATTTGGAACATCCGGTTACTAAGGCATCATAATATGTGAGTTTAAGTGGCTATCCAATCAACTGCTTGACTGGCTTTGCACTTTACTAAATTGAAATCAATTAAATTAAAGCTAGGCAAGATGTCCTCCAAGTCATGAGTAAAAGTGCAAAAATGCCATAGCATAATGGCACGGTCATATTTGAAACAAATAACCCACTAACCCCTTAATTGAGCAAACCTAGCTACATCAACAGTTGTCATAAATTTCACAATCTTGGGTAAATTGGCCACATATGATTTGGAGCTACCATCATAAAGAAGACACTAGGAATTTCTAGCTATAAAGCCAAGTGCTACTTATAAGTGGGTCAAAAGCACCAATAGAATTTAACTTTATACATGCATCACTGGGAGCTGTTTAGCATGTTTTGGAAGTGATATCATGTTGCTACATTGGACAAGTTGTGGAATGATAACTTCGCCCAATGGATATGAGGATCTCGCCACTAAATTAATTAGCTCATTGTTACTTCTTTTCATTTAATCTTGATTCAATTGTGATTTTACATCAGGCTGGATACCATTGGTTACATTAGAGCTAGGTATAACCAGCTACAAATTAATTTCAATTTAGTTTCCAAAGCTTACATCAATTGTGTGTTACCTTGGCAGCAAATTGGGTTCCATTTAGTTACAATTATTTCCAGGAAGTTCTAAGAACCTACTTGACAAGCCTACTAAGCTAAAAGGACATCGATGAGCTAGGTTAACTTTAGGTAGCAAGCAACTTAGATTATTAGCCAAACTTAACCCATTCTCATGAATGCCTAAAGGAGCATGCTATACCTTTTTTAATTTAAGCAAATCAATTATAGCAATAGCTCTTCTACAAGAACTTATAACAGCAAACACTTTAGGAGCTTTAAAATTGAAAGTTGCATTACATCTCACCCTCCAAATGCACCACATTATTGTACTTATTTTAGCAAACAAATGAAGAGACTCTTATCTACTTCTAGCCATAACATCAAAATAGAATTTTAACCAAGCATCTGGAGAGGTTATTCTTTCAACAACTAAATAGATACCTAAAGTGGCAAACCATATTAGCGTCATTAAGGGAAAAATAACAAAATATGTTCAATTGTTTCCTCATGTGAATAGAATTTACAACTCGTATTATCAACTACATGTCTCTTTGTGAGGTTGCTTTGGTGGTTGATGCATTATTCAAGGCCCTCCACATGTAGTGCTCTACTTTTGATAAACAATTACAAAGCCATCTATATAGCACCTTTTAAGAACTAATCCCTACCATGCTAAATGCTTACCTAGTCCTAGGAATCTCTAAAATCTCTAGTAGCCTACAAGAACAATGTATGAGGGATAATATAAGCCTTTCAACACCTATACATAAAGGGTAATAGGATTACCAAACTTCTTTAAGCAAGTTTAGTTAGAAGAGCTGAGTTAAAGTCATTCAAATCCATGAAAACAAGACCACCTCTAGACTTTAGAAAAAACATTTTATCTAAATTTAGTTAGTGAATCTTCCTATCATCATTTTTTTCCCCACTAGTAATGAGCTATCAATGAGTTAAGCTCTTTGCACCACTTTGCCAGTGATATCAATCTATCCTCTATCTTAAACTTACAAGTAAGTGCTCCTATTATTTCTTTAGTATAGTGGACAACAATATCGAGTGTCAATCTCATAAGTATTGAGATATCAATGAGTTAAGCTCTTTACACCACTTTGTTAGCGATATCAATCTATCATCTATCCTAGATTTATAGGCAAGTGCTCTTATCATTTATATAGTATAGTGGATAACAATATTAAGTTTCAATCCCACTATGATTATTAGTATTAATCTTTTCCTATTATCTAATCATCAAAATTGAATGAGAAAATTAACAAGTTAGAAAATAATAATCTATAAAATAGTATTCGAATATTGAATCCCCATAGAATTACTAATGCAATTAACTAATTATTTTTCAATTCCATTATTGTATTCTTAGATTAAGAATTACTAATTTGAACAAATAACTCTCGTGTTTACTAATTCTTTACTCTATATTGATTAATTGAAATTTCTTCCTAATTAAAATCTCTAGAATTGCATTACCTTTGATTTGTGAATTCCACTCTTAGGATTGACCCTAATTTATAAGATTTATACTGTCTTATCTTTAAGATTTCACGTAACTCCTAATTATACTAGATCTATTTAAATATATGATCTCTCGATCTCTATGCATCAAATTAAAACTCAAACTAATATGTTGGAAATATTAATTTGAAACAATAAAGTACACATAATTAGACAACAAGAATATCAATAATTTCATTAAATAAACAATTATCAATCACACTTTCATTCTAAGTTTTATCATACTCAAGTACAAAAGAGAATTAAGCTAGCATTATAGTAAAACTAAAAGCAACAATATAAAAATAATGCATAAATGAAAACATCAATAATTCAAAAGTAACAATAAAATTCTATAACTACTCTATAGCTAAAACTAAAACTCTATGTCTCTTCCTTAGACTTTGTACTCCTTTTATAATAATCAAATGTGTCTTGAAAAGCAAAAGTTGTATTTTCGTGGAAAGAAAAGTTAAATTTTCATAAAATAGGAAAATTGTTTTCAATAGGCAAGAAATTGCATCTTCAATGTTAAGTAAACTAGAAACGTAATCTTTTATCAACCATGATAGAATAAGAAAGTGAATTTCTTGATGACACAATCATGTATCCTAGTCTTTTAATAAATTCCTTTCCTATAGATACCTAGGCATCAACATTGTCATGTTGTTGACTGTGTTCAAGCAACACCAACATGGTTATATTTTTTAGGACATTTAATTAATTTCTTTTCTATGGAAACATTAGAACTAATGTGGTCATGTTGTTGAACATGTTGAAGCTTTTCTTATAAATTGCATCAACATAGTTATGTACGTGATCGTATACTTTTCAAAATTGCATAACTTGTTCAAATGAGCTCTAAATCATGTGAAACTTGTCTAATTTATTTTCTTTAATCCAAAATTTCTTTAAAAGACGTAAAATCTAAAATATGAGCAAAATCAATTTAATATTTAATAAAAACTGCTCATAAAATAAATCAAGACTATATAAAAACCAAATAATAATAAGTGTAATTTTACACTTGTCAAAAGTTCCCACATTTAAGCCTTTACTTGTTCACAAGTAAAGATATATTATAGAAAAGAGAGAGAGAGAGAGAGAGAGAGAGAGAGAGAGAGAGAGAAATTGAGGGCAAAAACTCCTACACTAACTAATTTTACTATATTAAAAACCAATATTTATTTTGCAATTGACCTGTTGATAACTCATGACTTCAATTTGCATTTAACAATTATTGAATTAAAGTACTTAGCAACTCTTATACTTATCTTACTCAATCACATAGCAAAGTATAAAAAATAATAAATACTAGAGTCTAATAACTAAAACCAAGTAAATTAAAGTTTTACCATGCCATTTAAATAAAGATTTATAAACTTTTGATCTAGCATCAACCAATTAAGAAAGAGTTCACTTATCTAAAATGTATACACCATTTCTTCCATTTCTCTAAGCACCATAATGTTAAACAAATGCATACTGTGTCTATCTTCTGAAAATCTTCCTCATTTATTTTTCTTTTGACTAGGAGTTTCTTTTTCTTTTTTATCTCTCTTTTTTCTTTTTTCTTTTTTTGGTAGCAGGAAGTAGTTTAATCAATTAGTATATCTAAGACTAGATGATCTTAAGCTATTAGGTTTTGAGATACCCCTTCAAACCTTTACTAATTCCATTGCTTTTTATGTTTATTAAATTAAATATTTCTTAGATTTTTCTCTTGACCTATGTACTAAGCATTCAACCAATGATCCTAAGCTCATCACTCAAGTCAGTAGGTGTTATCTCCTAAAAGACACCCCATAAGCGTAATTGCTTAAGTGGGGGTGGACTGGTGGGGGGTAGGGGGTAGATCTTCAAAAGAAAATTTTTATATGTTCATTTATTCAAGATTATAATGCTCTAAAAATTTCTAACGAACAAGCATACATCAAAGCAAGCTTAAAAATGTAGATACCTAATTCTTAATTAGTGACATTAATCTAATTCTAAGTCTTATATCAAGTTTTAAATAACCTATAACTTTACTTTACATAGATTCCACAATTTAACTCTACTCAAGTGTTAAAAATCCAATAATGATCAAGTAGGAATAATATATATATATAACTAGTAAGTTGTTTATTTATATAAATAAAAATTGATTTAAATGTGTTAGTATAATAAAGTGATTTTCACATATAGAAAATAATCATAATATCCCCTTCTTAACACTTAAAAATGTACATTTTCCCCATTATACAAAATGATAACAAAATAAAAATAAGACAAAAGAAAAACTCATGGGAAAGGAAATAATGTAAACTAATACTTCTTTGGTTTAATTAGTTCAATTATGCTTTGACCTGATTTCCATCCATTAACTATAGTAAAGAACAATGAAAGCACAATAGAATAAAATAAAAGAGAATAGTGTAGTGTGGATAGTGTTAAGATCATTTGAGGAAGAAGGCGTTGAAGATGTTCATGGCGAGCTTGCCCTAGATATCTATCTACATGATGGAGAGGATTGAAAATCGATTAGACCTTGTTTTGATGAGCCTAACACTTCTAGGTTGAGCCTTAATGGGGTTAAAAGCTCTATTTGCAAGGCTAATGCAAATTTAGTGGAGCTATACTATGTGCCCCTCTCAGAAGCCTAGATAATCTAACTTGCATACAGATATAGGCAACTTCACTTATTAGTTTTATAATATATAAAACTGAGTATAGATATCATCCCATCAAGACTATAAGTACCGATAATAACTTTTACTTTATTATCTAACTAGTAAATGTTAGTAATTCAATAAAAAAATTTTAAACTAATTAACTATGAGAATCAATTAAGTATAAAAGCAAGGCAATAAGAAATTAACTTAAAAAATTCAAGAACACATATCTAGACATTGCTTCCCCTAGAATTAGTCATACAACTCATTAAAGATCATTCCATTATGTTTTTAATTTCTTGACTGTTAGAATTCCTTAAGCAAATTAGCAACTTTCTTAAGTTTACTAATTTTTAATCCTAAGATAATCAATTGGAATCTCTTCTTAATCAATTTTCTCAATATTTCATTAAAGATTTATGAATTCTTTTACGAGGTTAACCCTACTTCAAAAGAATTATGGTCTTTTATCACTAAGATAACATGCAATTCTCTTCAACTATGTTTGGATCTAATCATACACAAGATTTCTCAATCAATGTGTGTTGTACAAAATAATTAAATTAATACCCTAGAAATGTTAATTTAACTTAAGAAAGAACACATAATTTAACCAAGAATTTAAAGATTTCATTCAATTTAAAGATAAAAGATAAAGTTACATGATAATCCTAAGTTCCATACATCTTGATACTAAAACTCCAAGCTCTAAACATAATCTTTAAAGAAAATTGAAAGAAATAAGACAAAAATCTAAAAACCCCTTACATCTAAATGATCTTTCACTTTTGATGTTGGAAAAACTTGCTCTTCCACTTCTTCTCAAGTCTAGAAGCCTCTTAATTTCTTATGTGCATGTGAATAGTATTAAGATAGCCTAGACGCGACCTCTCAACCTGGCTATGTTCGAGTCATGTCAATCGAATCTTCTTATATGAGTTTTAATGTGAACATAGCCCCGACATGGTCGTATCAGTTGGGTCATGTCATCTAACACAATCTATCTCAACATGGCCATGTCAAACATACTTTTGAATACGAGAGTTACATGACCTATTGACACAGTTGTGTTATTTGTTTATATTTCTCATTGATTGCTTGTTCTTGTAAGTAGATCCTTGACATGGTCATGTCAAATGGCTATGTCAAGCTTCAAATTCTCGTAACTTCTTCAATTTAACAACAAATAAAGCAAAACTTGTTTCAATTAGCTCCTTTTCTTTTCAATTATTCATCAAAGCCTAAAATCTAAAATTTTATCTTAATTTAGTACCAAATTCCACTAAAATACACCCTAAATCATAGAAAATGCTATAAAAACTAATAAACAAATATATGTAATCTAACACCTATCACATACAAACACAAGTAAGTTGCTTTGATGGAAGGCAACTACTTTTGTGTTTATCAGAGGTTCCTCGAATTTGGATTGCAACTACCCTTCATTAAGTTCCAAAAGGAGTTCTTCAATCACCATCGCGTCAACCCCTATCAAGTCGTATCAAACATATATACCTTACTGGTGGCGTTCTAGAGCTTATGCAAGTCATTTGAAGTGAGGTTAACCTCGTGGTTATTCTATCATTTCTATAGCATGAAATGTTGTAGGCTTTTATGAGGGTGGTACTGTTTGTTGAGTCAACCTAAGGTAAAGTTGCTGGATAGGTTGGTTTCCTCAATTCAAGACTGGAAGGGGAAGTCCATCATGATTGAGACTACCAAGTAACTAGACTACTAGGTTTGTTAACCCTATAAGGACAAAAGCTATTAAACTTATGCCCAACAATAGTCTCTATGCTAAGATCTTGACTTAAGCCCTCAAAGACAATGGAAAGCCCTTTGATGTGCCAAGCTTCAGGAGGAGCATTTTAGGAATTACTATAGGGACTCCTAAGGGCATCAAAGTTGAACTTAAGTAGAGAGAGAAAGCCATAAGGAGTTAAAGTGAGGTTAAGGAAGAGTAAGGTGAAGGTAAGGGTCTATACCCAAGGGTGAGATTGGCTTGAAGGGAGTGATCATCTACTGTAGCTTAAAGACATCGTCCCCTAGTGATGTTTTTGTTTAGTAAGCCTTATGCATTTTTAGCTAACACAATTTCCTCTGTCTTACAGATATGCTTCCGTTAAGACTAGTTTAGATTTCTAACCCTACTCTCCATCAATCTAGGTGAGGAATGAAGGATGCTTAAGGGCTAAAGAAGATGGTGTAAGGAGCACCCCCTCAAAAGAAGGCACTAACTAGGGGTATCACCATTCAAGGTCTTGAGCCTCCATAAGTTGCTCCCCTAGCTCTTGCTATTGTTACTAGAAAAGGGAAAGGAGAAATTTCTAAGGCTGAAGAACGTCGCAACTATGAGTGGGGAGCTATAGCACATAGTATGAGGCCTCAAATGGATAAAGTAATCCTTATTGCAAGTGAGACTTGGGTAAGACTTTTTACTTTGGTTAAGGAGGTCGGTACTCTTATTGCCAAAAGTCATAAGAAAAGAAGGCTCAACACCCCATAAGGCAAAGAAGATGGGAAGGAAAGAAACAATTCATGGGAGTGCTAGAGTTTAACTTTTCTAGGCTCCAATTGCCACTAGTGACTCATGAGTTAAAAGTTAGGGCATGTCGAGTTGACTCATTTGAGAGTGTCCTTAACTATAAAGAGTAACGGGATGTTTATGTGGTCATGGTTAGGATAATTGCTCCTTAGTTGTAGAGTCACTTCTCCACTCAACTTTTGAAGGTAAGTCTTTATGCTCATTAACTGTAATTGCTCTTCTATTGACTTAATTTAACATATGTCTCACTTTTAGATGGTTAAGGTTGCTTATGGCATCTTATATGCATGCGCTAATGGAGATTGATAGGTATGATGTCTTTCTACTAACTATGATTATTATTTTTGGATTTTTAATCACATATGTGGTCATAATGAACTTCATTTGTAAAGAGCTATGAAGATAAAGGATGAGATAAAGGGTGCTCAAGAGGAGCTCAAGGTAGTTAGGGAAGACTATAAGAAAAAGGCAACTGAGGCTAAAGAGTGGGTCGAGCAACTATCTGGCAACTAGAAGAAATGCTGCTTTTGTCAAGACAAATTCATATTTTTGGGGTTTATTGTAAGAAATGGTGGAGTGAAGGTTGATGAGGGAAAGATCCGGGCCATTCATGACAAGCCGACCCTAAAGGACACATTTGACATGAGAAGTTTTCATGGACTTATGTCCTTTTACTAATGCTTCATTAGGAACTTCACTACTATAGTAGCACCTCTCATTGAGCTAACCAAGATGAATGTAGAGTTTAACTTAGGAGAGAAGGCTCAATGAAGTTTTAAGGAGATCAAGGAAAATCTTACCATAGTGATATGAATCATATACCTACAGGAGCCATCACTAGGGCAAAAGCTAAAAGATTACAAAATTTGGCGATGGAGGTCCTCTTTGAACAATTAGACCCCGAGGATATTTGTTTAGTATCTTCTTTTCCATTGTATAATTATTGTGCATTCCAGTAGGTACATTCATCGGTTTTACAAGATAGTGGGTAAATTCACTAATGCTCAATTTGTGGGTCGTTCATGGACCTACATAAATCAAAGAAGAACTGGTCCTCCATTGCTCCTTGGAGGTGCAAGAAGCTAGCCACATATGAGGGTTTTATTTGTATTTTTCTCTTAATTAGAAACCAGCCACATTTGTTATTTTTACTTGTATTTTCTTTTGTTAAAATTTCCTTATTTAGAACAAGTATAAATACTTGTAAAGTAGGGTTTGTAAGGGACTTTTTTATTATTAGAAATCTACCGTTTCTTGCCATTGAGAGCTTTTCCTCACGCAACCTTTACTCTTATCAATTTCATTGTTGAAATTGTGGTGAGTGGGCTTAAGGAATTATTGTGAGTTATATCAATATTTCTTAAGTTGCTTCCAATTATTACTAGTGTGTCATGTCTAGTGTGTAATTGGGATTGATTATTTGTTCTTATTCACGCCAAATTAGGGTTCTTTATATTGCTTGGTTTCACGTCAATTGTGGGAGTTGAAATTGAATTGTTCCTCTTTTATTTAATTGGTATTGGAATCCAATTGTAGCACATCACATAGCCCTTATGCTTGTACTCCTAGATGACTACAATGACCTTTTTACAGATGAATTACTAGAGAGTTTACCACCTTTGGGAGGTATAGAGTACGCTGTTGACTTCCAACCTAGATCAGTTTTACCAAACTGACCTACATATCACATGAATCTTGAGGAGGCTAAGGAATTGAAACGTCAGGTAGACGAGCTGGTAGAACGGGGTTTTTTCAGGGAGAGTATAAGTCCTTGTGCTGTTCCAGCCCTTCTTGTTCTTAAGAAGGATGGCACTTAGAGGATGTGCATTGATAGCTGAGCCATCAACAAAATCACCATCAAATATAGGTATCCTATTCCTAAACTTGATGACATGTTAGATGAGTTATATGGTGTACAGGTATTCTCCAAGGTATTCTCTAAGGATGAGAGAAGGAGACGAGTGGAAGACTACTTTTAAAACACACCATAGATTATATGAATGGATAGTTATGCCATTTGGTTTAACTAATGCTCCTAGTACTTTTACGAGATTAATGAATCATGTAATGATGGAGTTTCTAAGTAAATTTGTTGTTGTTTATTTTGATGACATTTTGATCTATAGCAAAAACCTAGAAAATCATGTGGAGTATCTATAGGTGGTGTTTTCAGTATTAAGGGTACAACAGTTGTTTGCCAATCTCCATAAGTGTTCTTTCTACCAAATTGAGGTAACATTTCTGGGATTTATTATATCTGGTTCTAGTGTCAGGGTTGATGAGGAGAAAGTGAGGGCTATTAGAGAGTAGCCAACATCAAAATCAATTGTCGAGGTAAAAAGTTTCCATGGACTAGCTTCATTTTATAAATGTTTTGTCCATAACTTCAGTAGTATTGTTAGTCCTTTGATTGAACTATCCAAGAAAAATGTTCCTTTTATTTAAGGTGAGAAGGCTCGAAAGAGTTTTGAGGAGATAAAGGTAAAACTTACTAGTACTCCAGTATTAGCTTTACCTGATTTTGATAAGGTTTTTGAATTAGAGTATGATGCCTCAGGGATAGAGATTGGTGCTGTGTTAATGTAGGACAAGAGGCCTATTGCATATTTTAGTGAAAAATTGAGCAGTGCAACTTTAAACTACTCAATATGTGATAAAGAATTCTATTCCTTAATGAGGGCATTGATGACATGGCAACATTATATCCTTCCAAAAGAATTGATTATCTATACAGATCATGAATCCTTAAAACATTTTAGGGGTCAACAAAATCTATCAAAACGCCAAGCCAAATGGGTGGAGTTTCTAGAGAGTTTTTCATATGTGATTAAGTACAAGAAAGGTAACATGAATATGGTAGTTGACGCTTTGTCATGCAGGTATGTACTTATCACTTTTCTAGAATCAAAACTGCTTAGATTTGAATTGCTGAAGGAACAATATATGCATGATGAATATCTAAAAGTAGTTGTTGAGAAATATTATGGGGGGAAGATATTTGAGGGATATTATATGATTGATGGATTTTTGTATAAAGATGGAAAGTTGTGTGTACCTTATGGGTCTGTGAGAGAATTGTTGGTAAAGGAAGCACATGTTGGAGGATTGTCTAGTCACTTTGGTGAAAAAAGAACTTTGGCTTTGTTAAAAGAACATTTCTATTGGAGGGGCATGATGAGGGATGTTCAAAAGGTGCTGTAAAGGTGTGGGGTACGTAAAAGAGCAAAAGGAAAGAAAGGGGTTCAGGGTGAATATATGCCTTTGCCTATACCTACTAAACCTTAGACTGATATCAATATGAATTTTATCTTAGGTCTGCCCAAGACACAAAGGGGAAAGGATTCTATTATGGTTGTTGTTGATAGATTCAACAAAATGTCCCTTTTTGTGCATTGTCACAAAACGGATGATGCACTTTTTATAGCTAGCCTTTTTATGCAGGAAATTGTAAAACTACATGGTATTCCACACAACATAATGTCTGACAGAGACACTACGTTTCTTAGCTTTTTCTAGAAGTCACTATGCAGAAGACTTGGTACTAAACTCATGTATAGTACCTCTTACCACCCACAGACTGATGACCAGACTGAAGTTGTTAATCGTACTCTTAGCACCTTACTAAGAGCAACGATTGGCAAGAATCTTACTGATTGAGACTTGTGTCTCCCCATTGTTGAGTTCGCTTACAATAGGTCTAGTCATAGTTCAACCAGTAAGTCTCTCTTTGAAGTTGTGTATGGCTATAATCCTACTCTTCCATTGGATTTCATAGCTAGTCCGGCAACAAAGGAAGAAAGCTTAAGTGGAGTAGAAAGAGCCAAGGAGATTAAGAAACTTCATCAAAAGACAACTGAACATCTTCAGATAACACAGGAACAATAGAAACTTCAGGGAAACAAGAACAGGAAAACCAAAATTTATAATTCAGGTGATATAGTTGGATTAATCTTAGCAAAGACAGGTTTTCTCACAAGAAGTCACAAAAGCTATCACTAAGAGCAGATGAACCTTTCAAATTTATTAGACGTATCAATAATAACGCATACAGGATAGAATTGTCAGGAGGATACGACATCTATGCTACATTTAGTGTTGCTGATTTGTCACCCTATTTACCTGATGATGTTCATGAAGACCTATCAAATTTGAGGGCAAATCTTCCATAAGCTTGAGGAGATGATAGGAATTATATACCTATAGGACCCATCACCAGGGTAAGAGCTAAAGGATTACAAAATTTGACGATGAGGGTCCTCTTTGAACAATTAGACCCCGAGGATATTTGTTTAGTATCTTCTTTTCCATTATATAACTATTATGCATTCCAGCAGATACATTTGTCAGTTTTATAGGATGGCGGGTAAATTCACTAATGCTCAGTTTGTGAGTCATTCAGACCTACATGAATCAAAGAAGAACCAGTCCTACATTGCTCCATGGAGGTGTAAGAAACCGGCTACATATGAGGGTTTTATTTGTATTTTTCTCTTGATTAAAAACTAGCCACATATGTTATTTTTACTTATATTTTCTTTTGTTAAAATTTCCTTATTTAGAACAAGTATAAATACATGTAATGTAGGTTTTGTAAGGGACTTTTTAATTATTAGAAATCTACCATTTCTTGCTATGGAGAGCTCTTCCTCGCGCAACCTTTACTCTTATCAATTTCATTGTTGAAATTGTAGCGAGTCGGCCTAAGGAATTATTGTGAGTTATATCAATATTTCTTGAGTTGCTTCCAATTATTTCTAGTGTGTCATATCTAGTGTGTAATTGGGATTGATTATTTGTTCTTGTTCACGCCAAATTAGGGTTCTTTAATTGGAATTGAAGTATTCCTCCTTTATTTGATTGGTATTGGAATCCTATTGTAGCACATCACATAGCCTCCATGCTTGTACTCCTAGATTTTCTAGAAGTGTTTAACCTAGAGTATGATGCATTAAGAGTAAGGATTAGACCTATGTTGATGCAAGAATGACAACCTATCACTTACCATCGTGAGAAGCTTAGAGGAGACTCTCTAAACTATTTTATGCATGAAAAAGAGTTCTATGCTCTCTACTAAGCCCTTACAATGTGGCAACATTATCTCTTACCTTGAGAATTCACTATTTATACCAACAATGAATCGTTGAAATACCTCTAAGGGAAACATAAGTTCTCCAAGCGCCAAGCTCGATGGATAGACTTCATGGAAGGGTTCTCTTGTGTTGTGAAGTATAGGAAGGGGGTGAGCAATGTAGTTGTTGATGCACTCTTGCAAAGGTACACCTTGATTATTACTCTACTGGCTAAGTTGTTGGGTTTCAAATCAATCATTGAGCAATATGAGCATAACCCATATTTCAGTCTTACTATGGCTAACTATACTTAGAGAAGAGTGGCTGGAGGATATCATATGAAGGGTGGATATCTCTTTTGAGGAGGTCAACTGTGCATACCAGCTTATTTAGTTAAAGAACTATTGGTACAAGAAGCTCAAAGTTAGAGATTAGTTGCCCGTTTTGACAAAAAGAGAACATATGAGCTACTTAGAGAACATTTCTTCTAGCCATGGATGATGAAGGATGTATACAAAGTGATTGAAAGATGTGCCACATGTTCGAAAGCCAAGTATTGACATGGTCATAGTTCGATGGATTTTGTGCTAGTATTATTAAGGACAAATAGAGAGAAGGATTCTATATTAGTGATCATCAATTGGTTTAGCAAAAAAAGCACACTTCATTCTTTGCCATAAAATGGATGATGCCCTTTATAT
The DNA here is from genome assembly GCA_037954665.1 of Laguncularia racemosa. Taxonomy (NCBI): domain Eukaryota; kingdom Viridiplantae; phylum Streptophyta; class Magnoliopsida; order Myrtales; family Combretaceae; genus Laguncularia; species Laguncularia racemosa. The sequence goes on along the minus strand of JBBMOL010000032.1, from coordinate 2,588,772 downwards.
TGATAACCTTTTCTTGTACGAAATAGTTCGACTACATGGGATCTCGACATATATCATGTTTGACTAAGACTTTAAGTTTTTAAGCTATTTCTAGAAGAAATTGTGATATCAATTTGGTACTAAGCACATGTTCAGCACATCTTGCTATCTCTAAACTGATGGTTAAATCGAGGTGGCCAATAAGACATTAGGGTTCTTACTCTGAGCAATAGTTAAAAAGAATCTTACTAACTAGGTCATATGTTTACCTATCATTAAGTTTACACACAATAGGTTAATACATAGTACAACTGGTAAGTCTCCATTTGAGGTCATCTGTAGGTACATCCTTAGTGTGCCTCTTGATCAACTACCCATACTAAGTTGAAATGAGGAGAGCTAGAGTGAGATTGACTAAGTTAGAGAAATATAGCAACTCCACCACAAGGTCATAAAGCAAATTGATAAGGTCGCAGCAAAGTAGCAATAGCAAAGCCATGGGCATTGAGTTATGTGCATTCAATCCAAAGATCTTATGTGGATCCGAGTAGAGAAGGAGAGGTTTTCAAACCAAAGGGTGAACAAGCTGACTCCTAAGGTAAAATGACCAATCTAAGTGCTTTTAGAAGATCTACGACAATGCTCACAAGATTAACTTACCTAAGCGGTGTGGAGTCTCAACCACATTCAATGTTTTTGACTTAAGCTCGTATACTGCTGATAAATAGCAAAGAGACCAAATCGATTTGAGGGAAAATCCTTTGCCACCCTATGTAGATTATGTGAATCAATATGTTAGGTACATCACTCGAGCCCTTGCCCAAGCATTTTCAAAATTCAACATGGGGATTTTAACCGGGCACCCTTATGAAGACAAACTACTATTTACATAGAATGGAGGAGCTTTCCACTTTTTGGCTTGTCCTAATCTCTCACTCTTTATCCTCTTCCCACTTAAAGCCCAATGCATAGAGACACTATCCGACCCAAGAAACACAAAGGAAGTCATCGCTAAACTACTAACCTTAAGCAGCTTGGACCGACCTACCCCATCACCTACCAATCATCCTTGTAGTTAACACTACCATCACCCTACCTATTCACCTTGGGTGTATCCCTTGTCAGCTTGGATGAAGGCCTTACCTGTCTAGCACAATTTTGCCTTGTCTTTTTTGCCAAGAAATTAGCTAGTGCCCTATAGACACATGTCCTTAACACTTAACTACTATATGTGTTCCTATGGATATTCCATCTAGTCTCTTTACATTTTTACCCTTTTGTAATATTTTAGATAAGGTATTATTGTGTGAGCTTATTTGGATTTTCCTCTTTTAGTATTATATCCTTAAGGACTTTAAATAATCCCATTTCATGTATGCTACATCATCAAGCATTGAATACAAAACTACTTCTTTTATTTGTGAGTTATTACTCTCAAATACTGCTTTTATCAATCCCTTTAGTAAGGATTATGATGAGGATCGACTAGCATCAAAAGTTAATGAGCCAAAGTCCGATGACCCGCTACATGGTATTGGAGGTCCAATGACACGAGCTAAAGCTAAGCGGATGAGTGAAGTTTTGCAAGGATTAGTCATGGATCTACAAGAGAAGGAACCAAGTTATACTAAAGGAGAATCGACCTTTATTAATTTGATTCAAGCTTCCACAAAGGTGTGCAAAGATATGAGAGCTTTAGGATAAATTAGTTTTAAAAGGAAATTGAACCGAAGGAAGACCGCTTGGCTTTGTGCCTTTGTTTTATTTGCTTGTAAATTTTTTGGCCCTTTTTAAGTCAAGGCCGGTTTTGGAAATTTAGGTTTTATGTGTAAGACAATATAGCTACACATGATTTGAACATTATTATTGATTGAATACACAATTTTTTTAAGGGACTCTCTCTTGTTCTTTGAGAACGAACTCACCGATTTCTTCATATTAAATGCTTGGGGAAATCATTGATAACTAAGGTTTCAATCAACAGGTGTGGTTAGGGTCTAGTTCTATCATAGCTTGTTCAAGACGTTCCTTGGGGGATCTGATTCAAACAACGATCGTCAGGTTCTAGGTTTAATATACCTAGGGTTTACATCAGATTGTAGTGAGTAACACTAGTTATAGCTTGTAATTCACATTAAGTTTGGGATTGGGACATGTTTTGGCTTGTGTGGTGCATAATATTCATTCAAGTCATTTGCTTTTAGCTAAAACCCCTCATTTCACATCATATTCTTCCACATCTAAAAGGACCCATTTCGTAGTTTGGTTCTTAGTCGATGCCCTGGTGAATACTTACCTCCTAGGCATATCAAGGAAGCTATGATAATTCTTGTTTACTGATTTAAGATTATGTTACTTTAGTTTACATTTGTGAGTCAATTTCAAGTATATTTATTTTTTCTTTTTAGTCTACTATCTTCATAGGTTTTCAACTTCAACCATTTGCTTTGAATTTAACTTGAAATTCACTTTTGGTTAAATAAATGCAAACATATTTAAAAACTAATGAAAACTAGTGTTATCACAATGGAAAGTATTTTTTAGAAAGAAAAAACTAGTTCATTAGTAATAAAATAGTGGTATTGCTTTGATGGAAAGTTTTTTAGTAATAAAATGGGTATTTAACAAGTACTATAAATTTTCACAAGATATTAGAATAACATACTTCTTGAATGCATCCTTTTTAGTTTGATGACTCATTAAATTTGTTTCTTGACATTGTTGATGTATGGTTAAATAGTATAGTTAAAGGATGCTTATGTTTTAAGCACCTTGCACATTTCTAACATACATAGTGAATTGTCATGATCCCATTAGCCTACCTTTAGGGCTTAAGAAAGATCCACAACATGGTTGCCAATGTTCTAAAATGCAAAATAATGGTGTGATTATGATCCCAAGAATCACTTCTTCTTTTTTCTTCTCTTTAGCCATAAGAAATCACTTATGTTTTATTCCTTGGAATATCATACTGGTTTTTCTTTGTTTTATTCATTCAAGTATTATACTTGTAAATGTCCTTAGAGATCACAATGAAGTGATCTTTTTATACATGAAAACTATTAATAATCTAATAACAAGATTATTATTAATTAAATTCCAAGATTTATTAGTAAGACAAAAAAAAAGAAAAAAAAAGAGAGAAAAAAGAAAAGTTACCAATATTGATGAGAAAAACAAAGCATCCTAGAGTTAAAGGCATACCATTTGAAAATTTATATTGTAAATACCAATACCATTTTTTATAATAAGAGAGCGACAATTCCATGAAACTATAGATTAAATCAAGAAAAAAGAATATGAAAAAAAAGGAATATTACAAATGTCATCCTCTTTTTCTCCATCAAAACAACAATTAGTTCTTTAAAAAGTGCACCTAGCATTGTAGTTTCTTCACTCAATTTATAAACTCCATAAAACACTATAGAACACAACTAGAGAAAAACATAAAAGTCAACATAACTAGCTCTCAATGTTACAAAAACATTCCATGAAAATCATTTGGTCCACTATCCTATTCATAGCTTTCTTTCTTAACGTGAGTTCTCCATGAATTCTTCAAGAGAAATTTGAAGTAGGCATAAGTAATGGCTTCTCAAGTGAGAATGTCAATGTGCATTGTGGGTCAGGAGATGAAGATCATGGTTCCCATCTACTTGCTCCTAAAGAGCAATTCGACTGGAAATTCTATCCTAGATTTAATGACAAGACCCTATTTTATTGCAATGCCAGGTGGGATAATAGGCATAATGTGTTTGATGTTTATAGGGATGATTATGTGAATACCATTTGTTCAAACAAGAAATGTTTATGGGGGATTATTTGAAGGTGGGATTTACATATTTGAAGAGATCACAAAAGTATGGAAGCTTGAATTTCAATGGGAAAAATGATCAATTCATATATATATATATATATATATCTTAGGTGAACTGCATTAAGGATGAAAGTAGGACGACCGTGTGGGTTTTGCAATAAAAGAAAATAATTCTCATTTTTCTTTATATATATCTCAGGTGAATTGCATTATGGACAAAAGTATGATGACCATGTGGGTTGTGCAAAAAAAAATAATAATTGTCTCATTTTCTTTAAATAAAATTTCAAAGTATGCATAACTAGTTTTATGGATACATGATAAGTAGTACTATTGTAAAATATTATACAAATAATTTTTGGAACTTATTATGAGGTTGTGAAGATGTGATGGGTATTTACGTATGATTAATTCCTTGTGGGTATATGTCCATTGTATATGTGGAGTTTTGACCATGTTTATTCATGGAATTTTATTCATGATTGACCATTGGTTTTTATGAATTGAGACTACATACCTTGATGGGATTGGAATGTTCTTACGAGTAGGCTATGATGACTTCGAAATCGTTTGTGACAATGCGATTTAGGCATAAATGCAATCGAACTCACTCACATTTATTAGGACGAAATGGTGGATTGTGACACGTGATGGTATTATACAATTTCAATTAGAGCACTTAGCTTATGACAAGAGCTAGCATTATATTAAAGGACAAGAAGGCCTTTTTGGTGTCTAATAGTTTTTGTAATTTTACCATTAAGAGTTACTATTTGACTATTGGCAAAGCAGCGTATAGATAGAGCAAAGCACCCACAATATTTCCGGATAGATTGGTGGGACTAAGTTAGTTGTCACAAACTGTCTGTAACATTAAGCGATGACATGGAACATGGTAGTGATTACATAGATGATTATGTCATGTTCCCTTTTGACTCTATGGGACACAAAGAAAGAGATGCTGTCTCGTTACTTCAATCGCCATAAACACATGGAGTATGCATGCAAGGCAAATTTTCTACTAACTGGAAGTTGCTTGAGCTGCGTGCATTGTATGCTAATGCTAGTGCTACAACATGACATACCAAGGAAATGAAAAATTAAGAACAGTACTGGCAAGTTATTCACTTGTAACACAATCCAGCTCAATTACCAAAATGCAAACGAAATCTTTGGTTGGGAATTTTAAAATGAATTTGCGAGGATTTTGCATTTTAAGATACACTTGGTCACTAGCGATTGAAATGGATTCATAATCCATTTTTTTACATTGTTCCCTGGAATTGCAAACAAACAGAGCAGATTGATTGTTATCTTTTATTATGTCTTATTTCATAACATGTGTCTTTTATTAATTGGTATTATTGTTTCATAGCGGAATCATTGCATCACATGAAACCGAGTGTTGCTAGCAAGAAGCACTCTTGAAAAATTGAAAACTTATGAGATATTATACCTAGGTAGAAGGGCTCAAGAATTTTTTTACTATTATGTGTCTTTTCAAAATAAGCAGCTCTTGTAAGAGTATATTTTGAGTGTCAATTGAGAGTAGTGATTTAGACTCATAGACCCAATGTGAAAAGTGAGTTCTATATGAAGCGTTAAGGGTTAAGACTAGTGAGAATCAATAGAACCTGGAAGAATCGCAAAGAGCACAAAAACAATAGCTAGTAGGTGTTATTGGAGTTGTTATTGTTAGAGAATTCACATGTACTTACTTTTGAAAAGAAATAGTAAATTTCCAACTATTAAAGTAGTAGTGCTGGTAGAGAGGATGTATCCAAGAGACTGAACTTGGATGCTCTCTTTCTCTCTACTTTTACTTTACTTTTATCTTATTGCTTGTTTGTTATGCTACAACTCACATATCTAAGGTAGAGGTAGACAATTTTGTATAACTCTAATACAACCCAAAGTGCTTCTACTTAACAAATTAATTAAGGGGTTTATATAAATTTGATCTTAAATTTATTGAGCAATCAAGTTATTCCCTCTTTTGATTGCCACTCTAGGACCTACAAATTGTATTTTATCTTTGACACATATAGGGTGGAATTCAAAATTAAGCTAATACACACACTACACTATGTCCCCTAGCATGTGGAGCACTACCAAAAGCCACCTCAAACTCTAGTATCATCCTCACATGGGTTTTAAAATTCTACATAAATTTATTTGGTCATATAATCAAACACAATAGTGTCTACGATTAGCAAGGGTCAAATAAGAGGTAACATGCTTAACGTTTCTTTTACTATTATGACCATTAAGGGATTTTTTGTTTGGGGTTCCAAAAAGTCTTGGCTTGCTTAAATGTAGCTTGGACGATTTTGACTGATTTAGAAAATAAATTCATACTTGAAGAGGATTTTTCAGTTTATGATTCAATTAGCTGTACTGAATTCATTTGCCCCTCATATTTTTTATATATTTATAACTTGTTTGGTTTGCAAAATGAAGTAAAGTAAGAGTAAAATTATAATTTGCAAGGAATAGAATAGAGAATCAAAGTTATTCATTAAAGTTTCTTTTAAGGTATTATGAATAAATTTTAAAATATGCTAAAAAATATTAAAGAATAACTATTTTTTTGGTCTTGTGAAGGAATTATAATTCCTCTTATTGCAATAACAATAATCCCATAAAATAGTTGTTCTACCAATTAAAGACAAGAATAAATTTATAAGAAAAGAATATCCATTATATTCTACTCGATGAAGTCTACCAAATTAAACATACCATTAGATTTTTTGTTCACTATGAAGCTTCCAGCACATTTCCCTAGTATTATAGGGCCTGTAACTGTGATCATGCCACGGCTCTTCGTTGGATTTGGACGCACGCACGGATCGGACTTGTGTTGGTGGCCAATGCAGAGCTTTGGTTTTGATGTTTAATGATCGATAGAGTAACCTTAAGCTCCCTCCCACTCTCGTCTTTCGTTCCTTTAGCAAAGATTTCCCCTAATGAAGGAAAAGGCTTCTTGCCAATGAGCCTACCATGACCTTGGTCAATCTCAAGATTCAGAACTTGAAGAGAATCAATCACCCTATCCTTTTCAAGCACTCGATCATACTTTACCACATCGTCTAATCACTTCCCATCAATATTATAAGAAAGATCCATTTATTGCCATCACTCAATTAATTCATCAAAGTATTCTATCATAGACATACTTCCTTAATTTATCATACAAATTGTTGACCTAATTATCGAAAAGTATTTTCGTGGTCCAAATATGTCTTCTTGACAATATCCTAAATTTATTTTAATGTCTCATAGTTAAAATAGGTATGTCCAATGCATGTCTCCCTAGAAGTAATGAGTCAAGTCACTCGATGGATTTTTCTACTTGTGTATCAAATAATAAATGTACTAAAAGATGCCAAATATACCAACAATTACATAAGTTAAAATTTTCATTTACTACTCATTTCATTTGATGTTGAACAACATGGTTTGTTATGATTTGTGGAATACTGCTATAGATAAAAAAAATTCAAAAAAAGAAAAAAGAAAAAAGAAGTTCGTTTCATGGAATCCATTAAGGAGTAAAGTGAATTCCCTAGCAAAGACCCGTTTCTTACATGTATATGATTTGATATTTTATTTCTAATAGTTTAGCTAATGGGTACCTCAATGCAAATTTTTTTCTTTAAATAAAAGAGTCCGCGATATAAGGTCCATAAAGGGTTAATATAGTTCTTTGATGAACTTTTGTAAGGGCCACAGGGTAAGTGTGACCTAAAAATTAAAAATAAATAAATAAATAAAAGGATTACTGCTTGTAAAGTCCATGATTATGTAGTCATTATTATTTGACTCATGGCAAAGCTCTGTATAAATAGAGCAAAGCACCCACAACATTTCCGGATAGATTGATGGGACTAAGTCAGTAGTCATAAACGGTAACATTAGGTGATTACATGAAACATGATAGTGATTGCATAGATGATTATGCCATGTTGCCTTTTGACTCTATGGGACACAAAGAAAGAGATGCTGTCTCATTATTTCGATCGCTATAAACGCATCGGGTACGCATGCAGGGCAAATTTTCTCCTTGTTGGAAGTTGCTTGAGCTGCGTGCATTGTATGCTGATGCTAGTGCTACAACATGACATACCAAGGAAATGGAAAATTAAGAAAAGTACCGGTAAATTATTCACTTGTAATACAATCTAGCTCAATTAACAAAATGCATACAGAATCAATGATTGGGATTTTAAAATGAAGTTGCAAAGATTTTGCATTCTAAGATACACTCGGTCGCCAATTATTGAAATGGAATTATAATTCTTTTCTTTACATTGGTCCCCCGCAATTGAAAACAAATAGAGTAGGTTAAATGTTAGCTTGTGATGCGGACATCATGGCGGACACAGGTTAAGGCACGGATTGATACACGGGTGGATACACGGCCGTGTAATATGTCAGGGGAACTCCCAAAAGCATACACGGACAGAGGCACGGCCATGTACTCGATCAAGATTTTCCCCAGAAGCATACACGGTCTCCATACACAGCCAGAGGTACGGCCGTGTACTCGATCAAGATTTCTCCCAGAAGTATACACGGTCTCCATACACGGCCAGAGGCACGACCGTGTTCTCTGTCAGGATTTCTCTTAGAAGCATACACGGCCTGTATACATGGCTGTGTACTTTTCAGACGACAGACGTGTATACTTATATTTATTTCCACATGTACATATTTACTTCCTTTTTTACATGTTTATTTCAGACGACAGATGTATAAATAGTTATTAAGTCATTCTTAGGGTGAGGCTTTACTTTTTTTATCATTGAAACACACTTTGAGAGACGGTTTTCTCTTAATTTTCAATTGTGCGCAATTGATTTAATCCCAAAATAAACTCTGATTCGTCTTTGTTTATTCTTAAGTTCCAATCCTAGAATTAGTCTCGGTTTTACGCTTTCCTCGTTGCGTCAGTTGGTATCAAAGCAAGGAAAATTCCTGCGGAGATGTCGGTTAACGATGGTGTTGATGGCGGTCACGTTCTCGACCTTAATCGAGATGCGGAAGTCCAATGAGTCAATCAATGGGCTCCAAGGGCGGTGGTTGAAACCATGGAACAGAGGCTTAAGCGCGTAGAGCAACGTCTAGAGGACTTGGTGGCGCGTTTCGACACCATGGTGATGGACCACAACGGAATCAGGGGTGTTGTTGGGAATTGACCGGGGGTAGCAGCTGCTCGTGGCGGTCCTATCAATGAACTTGTTGCCGGAAATCAATGGAACCGAAGGTTTGTTGAGAGCTCTTCTGAGAAAGAAAAAGGATTTATGCGGAGGAGAGAACAACCACCGAGAAGGGGTGGCGTTGGTGGTGGTAGATACCGTGGAGTGGATGACCGGAATGATCAAGCGTACGGTGGCGGGTATCGACGAAACCACCAGGGGTTCGATCATGCTGATGGCGATGACTTCCGTCTTAAGGTAGACATTCCTTCTTTTAATGGCAATCTTAATATAGAGGAATTTTTGGATTGGCTGGCGGAGGTCGATAGGTTCTTTGATTATATGGAGGTTCCTGAGGATAGGAGGGTACGGATGGTTGCTTATAAACTGAAAGGTGGGGCGTCTGCATGGTGGGATCGATTGCAGAAGCGTAGGCAAAGGGAAGGGCGGCAACCTATTAGAACATGGTACCGCATGAGAAATCTGTTGCAGAGAGATTTCTTACCACCCGACTACGAGCAAATTCTTTTCCAGTAGTATCAACGGTGCCGTCAAGGGCAGAGGACGGTACATGAGTACACCGTAGAATTCATGAGACTAGCGGAGAGGAACGATCTGAGGGAAACTGAGGGTCAACAGGTGGCACAGTTTATAGACGGGCTGAAACCTCAAGTTAGAGATAAGATAGGAGTGACAATGTTCAAAACCGTGAATGAAGCCAAAAACTTGGCCCTTCGGGCTGAAATGATGATCCAAGAGCAAAGCACAAGGTTGGGAGGAGGTAAAAGAAACTACATTTACGATAATCTCGGCAGTAGTAGCAGGGTGATTGGCGAAAGGCCTAGAGGAGTCGTTGAAAAACCAATGGGAAGCGTGGAACGAAAAGAAGACAAGGCTGAGGGAAAGAAGCCACTGGAGAGCAAAGAAGCCCCAAAACAAAACAATCCATATGCCAAGCCAATATTGGGAAAATGCTATAGGTGTAATCAGCCGGGACATCGATCCAATGAGTGCCCGAATCGCCGAGCTGTAAACATTGTAGAAAGGGAAGAGGAGGAGGAGGTGTGTTGTGAGCCAGATGGTGACGAGGATTACTATGAAGAGGTGGATGATATGGTGGAGCCTAACTATGTAATTAGGAGGATGATGCTAGCACCGAAACAAGAGGGAAGTTCACAGCGACACCAGTTATTTTGCACTAGGTGCACGATTGGTGGGATAGTGTTCGACCTAATTGTTGATAGTAGAAGCTGTGAGAACATCATTGGAAAGGAGGTTGTGAAGAAACTCCAACTACCAATGGAGAAACATCCGAGTCCCTACACCATCAGATGGATTAAAGCGGCAGAGCGAATCGAGGTGAAAGAGAGGTGTCGAGTTCCTTTTTCGATAGGCAAATATCGGGATGAGGTATACTGCGACATCGCCGATATAGATGCGTGTCATTTGTTATTTGGGCGGCCCTGGCAATTTGACGTAGATGCCCAACATGCCGGGAAGGAAAACAAGTATAGGTTGGAAAAGGAGGGGGTGAAGTATACTCTATTACCATTGAAGGATAAGCGACCCAAGACCTAGAAGGCGGAAGGAAAGTCTTTTCTGACGATCACTCAATCCGAGAAGGAAATGACCAAGGACATTAAAGAGTCTCGTTTGATGCATGCTCTCGTAGTGAAGAATGCAGGAGAGGACATGGGTAGTGCAGAGGCTCCGAAGGAAGTGAAGGAGTTATTAGAGGAATTTAAAGAAGTAGTGCCAGAGAACTTACCGGAAGGATTGCCTCCATTGCGAGACATCCAGCACCACATCAACTTGGTGCTTGGAGCTAGTCTCCTTAACCTCCCTCACTATCGAATGAGTCCCAAAGAAACGGAGGTCTTACAGGAGAAGGTCCAGGACTTACTAGACAAAGGATTCATCCGAGATAGCTTGAGTCCATGTGCCGTACCAGCGTTATTAACGCCTAAGAAGGACGGAAGTTGGAGGATGTGTGTGGACAGCTGGGCGATCAACAAGATCACAATTGGGTATAAATTCCCAATACCTCGCATTGAGGATATGTTGGACCAGTTGAGTGGGGCGGTAGTATTCTCCAAAAGTAGACCTCAGAAGCAGGTATCATCAAATTCGGGTCAGACCTGGGGATGAGTGGAAGACCGCCTTTAAGACAAAGGAGGGGTTGTACGAATGGTTGGTTATGCCATTCGGCCTCAGCAATGCACCGAGTACCTTCATGCGCGTGATGAACCAGGTACTTAAACCATTTATAGGTCGGTTCGTTGTTGTATACTTTGATAATATCCTAATATATAGCAAGACTCGGGATGAACATCTGGTGCATTTGAAGGGTGTTTTAGCTGTACTAAAAGAGAATAAGCTCTATGCTAATCTCAAGAAATGTGTATTCATGTCACCGAGGCTGCTGTTCTTAGGCTTCATAGTGAGTGGTGAAGGGATTACGGTGGATGAGGATAAAGTGCGAGCCATTAGGGATTAGCCTACACCTAAGACCATCACCGAGTTGAGAAGTTTTCTAGGGTTAGCGGGATTCTACAAGCGTTTCATACGGCATTTTAGCACGGTGGCGGCCCCCTTAACTGAGTGCTTGAAGAAAGGAAAGTTTCACTGGGACGAGGAAGCTGATTCGGGGTTTGCGATGCTCAAAGAGAGACTATGTAGTGCACCAGTGTTAGCCTTATCGGACTTCGACAAACTATTCGAAGTTGACTGTGATGCCAGTGGTGTAGGTATTGGTGCGGTGCTCTCTTAGGAGAAGAGACCCGTAGCCTTCCACAGTGAGAAACTCTGCAAGGCCAGGAGAAAGTGGTCCACGTACGATAAGGAATTTTATTCAGTGGTTAGAGCCTTGAGGATGTGGGAGCACTATTTAGTTGGCAAAGAGTTTATCTTATACTCAGATTGTGTCGCCCTGAGTAATCAGACCCGCATCTGCAAAGACATGCATGCCAGATGGATACAGTTTTTACAAAAATTCCCGTTTCGTCTGATGCATAAATCTGGGGTTCAGAACAACATGGCCAACGCGTTAAGCCGAAGGGCAGATTTGCTAGTTACCATGAGGGCTGAGGTGGTCAGATTTGAGCAATTGAAGGAGCTATACGAAACGAATGAAGATTTCGGAGTTACTTGGAGAAAATGCACCAATAAGGAACCCAATGACAACTATTACATTCTGGAGGGTTACTTGGTGAGGGGTAACCAACTTTGCATCCCTGAGTTCTCCTTGAGAGAGAAAGTGATCAGAGACCTCCATAGAGGAGGATTAGCCGACCATTTGGGGCGGGACAAAACCCTAGCAGCAGTGGCTGCCAAATACCATTGGCGTCAGTTGAGAAGGGACGTAGGTCGAATAATGCAACGATGTTACATCTGTCAGACATCAAAGGGCCATTCTCGGAATACTGGGTTGTATACTCCGTTACCCCTACCTGAGAATATCTGGGAGGATCTATCCATGGATTTTGTATTAGGTTTGCCTCGTAACCAACGAGGTGCTGACACTGTCTTTGTAGTTGTGGACAGGTTTTCCAAGATGACTCACTTTATCCCTTGTAGAAAGACAGCGGATGCACAAAGCATGGCCAAGCTATTCTTTAAGGAGGTGGTCAGGTTACATGGGGTTCCCAAGTCCATCACTTCTGATAGGGACACTCGATTCCTTAGCCATTTCTGGAGGATGCTATGGTACATGTTTAACTCGTCCCTTAACTTCAGTAGCACAGCCCACCCTCAAACCGATAGGCAAACAGAAGTGATGAATAGGACCCTTGGAAATCTAATACGAAGCATCTGTGGAGAGAAGCCAAAGCAATGGGACCTGGCACTCTCTCAAGTCGAGTTCGCCTATAACAATTCTATACATAGAACTACTGGAAGATCTCCCTTTTCAGTGGTATATACCAAGGCGCCTTCTCACGCCTTGGATTTAGCTTCTTTACCCAAGGGTGTGGAGACCAATGTTGCTGCTAAACACATGGCGGAACAGTACCACATGGTGGCATCAGACGTGAAGGAGCAAATTGAGAAGGTGAATGAGCAGTATAAGGAAGCCGCCGACAAACATCGGAGGAAGAAGTTGTTCGAGGTGGGAGATCAAGTGATGGTGTTTCTAAAGAAAGAATGCTTTCCCGTGGGAACGTATAGCAAGTGGCAACCGAAGAAATATGGGCCTTACCATATCGTCGCCAAGATCAATGACAACGCCTATGTGGTTGGTCTACCGAAAAGCATGAAAATCTCCAAGACCTTCAATGTAGCTGACTTGTACCCATTCTACGCGGATAACGAACCCCTTTATCTAGAAGAGAACTCGAAGCCAAGTTCTCCATTGGTGAGAGAGAATGATGCTGACATCGTAGCGGACACAGATTAAGGCACGGGTTGATACACGGGTGGATACACGACCGTGTAATATGTCAGGGGAATTCCCAGAAGCATACACGGCCTCCATACACGGCCAGAGGCACGACCGTGTACTCAATCAAGATTTTCCCCAGAAGCATACACGGTCTTCATACATGGCCAGAGGCACGGCCGTGTACTCAATCAGGATTTCTCCCAAAAGCATACACGGTCTCCATACACAGCCAGAGGCACGACCGTGTACTCGGTCAGGATTTCTCTCAGAAGCATACACGGCCGTGTACTTTCCAGACAACAGACGTGTATATTTATATTTATTTCCACGTGTACATATTTACTTCCTTTTTTACATATTTTACTGAGATGTATAAATAGTTATTAGGTCATTCTTAGGGTGAGGCTTTCTTTTTTTTATCATTGAAACACACTTTGAGAGACGGTTTTCTCTTAATTTTCAATTGTGCGCAATTGATTTAATCCCAAAATAAACTCTGATTCGTCTTTATTTATTCTTGAGTTCCAATCCTAGAATTGGTCTTGGTTTTACGCTTTCCTCGCTGCGTCAGCTTGTCAACCTATGAAATTAATCACACAAGAGTAAATTTTTGTCATTTTGATGTAGACAAATGCTAAATATAAAGTATGAGTCATATCATACGTACAGGTTTAAATTTTAAATCAAAAGTTGTGGAGTTAAACTTATCAATTCTTAAAACTTATTACTATTGAGGTGTGACTTATACTCTCCTACATTAAAGGGCTTTTAGCATTTAAGCTCATATTTTTTCATTAAAAGTTTGGGTTTTAACTCATGAATAGTTGTTACCATATAGTCTCTTTTTCGCTTGTAATTAAGGAATGTAATGAGAGACGTGAGATACTAATATAGTGGAATCATCTATTAAACGTAGCCCTAGTCAACAGGTTATCTAAGATAAAATCCTATGTTTTTTATTTTTGTCCCTCTTTTAACTTTACTTTGTTATTGTGCGCCAGCCCTAACAGTTTCATGATAGGTTTAGCTCTAACATGCTATTATGTTCTTCTTTGCACCTTTTTCCCCTATGGTTATAGGGTAGATTACTCTTAATTATACACAAACTTGAAATTATAGTTTGAAGCTTAAAAATAGGATGTGAAGAATAAACTTCATCGTATTGCAAGTGACCTATTGTAAAAACTTTGAATTATGCAATCAAGATTTGTAAAAGTATGTAAAGAGCGATCAAGAAAGAAACTCTATTGATGACAATTTGGAAACAACTCTAGTTCTTGAAGATGAAAGTGTAACAAAACCTAAAATCTAAAATAGAATAGTAACATCTAGCTTATATATCTACTTTACCATCTACTAACTACTTCCTAACTAAATGTACACATGTAATTATAATATAAATACAAGTGGACTAACAAGATATTTATAGCTATAAAACAATCTTCCACATCCCCCCTCAACTTAAAGCCATTTGAAGGCCTAACTTGGAACAGATCATGAGAAGTTGAGCATAAGAAGGTAACTTAGTGAATAAATCCGCCAACTGTTGTGAAGATGAAATATGAATAGGAGATAGAATTCCATGAGAAACATGATCACGGATGAAATGGACGTCAATATCTATATGCTTAGTTCGATCATGTAAGCATGGATTATGAGCTATCATCAAAACAAATTTGTTATTACAAAAAAGAGAGATTGGCAACTCAATAGAAACTTGAAGAACTCGAAGGATGTAAGATATCCAAAGAAATTCTTTTGTTGTAAAGACCATACTCCTATATTCGGCCTTTGTGGTAGAAGTATTGATGATACTTTGTTTCTTAGACTTCTAAGAAATCTAAGCATTACCCAACATAATGCAACAACCACTAAGTGACTTTCAATCAAAAGTAGAAGATCCCCATAGAAAGCTTGAAGAGTGAGAGAATTTTGAGATAAATAAAATAAGCCCAAATCAGAAGTTCCTTTAATATACTCCAACAAATGCAAAACAGCTTTTAAGTGCAAATCACGTGGGCGAGACAAAAACTAACTCAACTTGGTAATAGAAAAGGAGATATCCAGTCTGGTTAAGGTTAGATAAAGAAGTTTACCAATGATACATTTGTGAAATGATGGATATTCAAGTACAGCTCCTATGTCTTTCATAAGTAATGAACCAAAAGGTGGGGGTAAAGATGTTGGTTTGCAAGTAGTTAAACCTATATCAATTAACATGTCAAAAATGAACTTCCTCTAATTTAATAAGGTTCCTATTGAAGCCCTACAAATCTTGAGACAAGAAAAAAAGAGCTAAACCGAAGTCTTTAATAGTAAAAGTAGAATCCAAGTCATGTTTTAATGAAGCAATAGCATCATCATTGGTTCCCAAAATCAACATATCATCAACATATAATAATACCACTAAGAAACCAATAGAAGAGGAACAAGTAAACAAAGAATGATCACTAGTTGATTGATGAAAACCTCTCTTAATAAAAAAATGAGATATCTCAATATTCTATTATCTAGATGCTTGCTTAAGACCATATAATGACTTACAAACTTGAGTAAGACTAGCTTTAAAATAACCTTAAGGAGGCGCCATATGAATATCTTCATCTAAAAAACCATGTAAGAAAGTGTTATTATTATCAATTTGATGTAATGGCCAATTCTTAGCTATGACTACAACAATTAAAATCCTAATAGTGCTTAATTTAGCTGTTGGTGAGAAAGTATCATGATAATCAATCCCTTCCACCCGCATATATCCTTTAGCCATTAATCTTGCCTTATACTTGTCAACACTAACATCAGGTTTAAATTTAATCTTATAAACCCACTTTAATCCAATCGTTTTCTTACCAAGAAGTAACTTAATTAAATCCCAATTATCATTAAGTTCTAAGGCTTCAATCTCCTTATTCATAACCAATACCCAATCTTTACTTTCACACACTTGTGAATAAGAATGTGGTTCATTAGTTGTTAATACATGTGCTAAGGAAGCAACATAATCGGATGGAAAATGGTTATAAGAATTGGGTTTGAAAAAATGATATGAGCAATTAGTAAAGACAGTTGCATTAGTATAGCTATTACTAATTGAATGCATGTAATCAATATGCCATGAAGCACCTTTATGCTCTCTAGTGGTCTTATGCAAAATAGGGGAAGAAGGAACAAAAGTTTGTTAAGTAAAGGAAGGAGTTTCAGAAAAATGTTGATCAATAGACAAAGGTGTAGAGGTATATGTCTTTGAATGCAAAGGAAGGCATAGGAACAAAGGAAGTAACAAAGTTTGATGGACAAGATAAAGATGGACTTTGCTGTCTAAAAGGAAACATATGTTCACAAAATATAACATCTCTACTAAGAACTATCTTATGAGCTTGCATGTCAAAGAATTATAGCCTTTTTTACATGTACATAGCCTAGGAATACACATTAAGTCCCTCTAGGATCAAATTTATCATTTGAAGGAATATGAGATTTAATGAAACACAAGCAACCCATGATTCGCAAATGATCATATAATGGTTTGTCTTTAAACAAACTTGCATGAGGAGTTCTCCATTGTAGATTGGACATAGGCATGACATTAATAAGATACGTGGCAGTAAGTATACATTCTCCCTAAAATTGTTTAGGAAAACCAGCATGAAGCCTCTAAGCTCTAGCATTATCAAGATGTATATGTTTTTGTTCTACCCTCCCATTTTGTTGTAGTGTGTAAGTCATGGACATTTGATGTATGATTCCTAGATCATGAAACATAGTTTGACATGCATATGACATGAATTCAAATCCATTATCTAATTGATTTATCTTAGGTTTTGCTGCAAATTGTGTTTTGATCATCTTAAAAAATCTATCGAGAACTAAAGGAACTTGAGACTTATTATTAATTAAATAAGTCTAAGTATAGCAAGTATAACCATCCAAGATATTAAGAAAAAATTGTGCTTTAGAAATTGCAAGACAAAACAAGGTCCCCATACATCAATATGAATCAAATGAAAAGGAACGGATGACTAAAAACTATTGCAATAAAATGGAAGTCTGTGTGATTTAGCCTCATAACAAATCTCACAGATGAATTTACTTATATCAAGATGTTTGCATGTGTTAAGATGCTTTAGTTTTGACAAAGAAGAATGTCCTATTCAAGCATGAAACAATTGTAAGAAATCTAAATTTTGACAAGATACAGGCAATGAACAAGAGGATTGCTTAGGCCTATCACTAACTGAAGTAAAACTACTTATGGCTTCTAATTTCAAAACATACAACCCATTAACAACTCTAGCAAATGTAACAATAAAATTATTTTTCTAGTCTTGAAAAATGAAAGAAGAATGATCAACTTTGGCTACTTGACTACTTGACTCAAAAAAAAAAAAAAAAAACTACATCAATTGACTACTTAACTCAACATCATTAATTCTATCTCTCAAATTACAAGTACAATATTCTAACCTACCACACTCACAAGTAGGATAGTGCAACACTTGAAGTTTATCCCAATGTCTTTTCAATTTATTATAATATGCTCTTATGGATCGGTTCAATTGCTTCACATTATTGAGTTCATACTACAATTGAAAGATCAACAGGCCGTTTCCTTGCCCATATTGTTATGAAATCTCATTCCAATGATCAAAAAAAGACTGAGTGTACAAATAATTCTAAGCAAGCTCACTGATCATAGAGTTTAAGATCAAACATCTAACCATGTAGTCAAATATAGTCCAACGAATAAAATTTGGTGAATTCTAACAAGGTTTTGCAATACTCCACCAATGAAACCTAGTTTCAATTTAGCCCCTAATCCCATCTTAATCGACCTATTCCAAGTAAGAAAATTCACTCCATTGAAAATAATACTATCTATTACCATACTCAAATTATCAGAAGATGAAACAAGCAATGGATCATTATTGACCTAATCAATTTGTAAACCTGAACCATGTTCAAGCCGGTTTGCCATTGGAAAAAATAAATAAATAAATTGTGGATCTTACCAAGAATGCTCTGATACATGTAGAAACTTTGAACCGTGCAATCAGGATTTGTAAAAGTATGTACAGAGTGATCAAGAAAGAAATTCCATTGAAGACAATTTGGAAACAACTCTGGTTCTTGAAGATGAAAGTGTAATAAAATCTAAAATCTAATACAAAATAATAACATTTAGCTTATATATCTGCTCTACCATCAACTGACTACTTCCTAACTAAATGTACACATGTAATTATAATATAAATACAAGTAGACTAATCAGATATTTACAGTTGTAAAAAAATCTTCCACACCTTTGACATGCTTTTCTAACTCGCCAAGCAACTTGAAAAAGTGAAGCTGATTTTTAGGGGAAATGTGCTTAGTCAGTGTATAGAGCCTTTCGAAAAATTACCTTCTAAAATGATGGAAACTGGTGATATAAAGACCGAAGAACTCAGGCCAGCATGACAATCAAGTGGATATACATGTTGTGTCCTTGTGGTTGTATATACACGTCAATTGTAAGTTCTCTTGAAAAACTTAGAATCGCTACAATTGCGGTTGTATAATAATATAGTTTATATCTGATTGTCTAAACAGTTTCGGACATTAGGAACACATTTAAAAAAAAAATAGTAGAAAAACTATTACTAAATGTTTATCGCTACCCGCATATTGTTAGCCAAACATGGCATGAATTCTCATGTAAAATAGAAAAAAAGTAACAAAAATGACGCAATTTTCTTCTCATCCAACCAAGATTACTTGTCGGTGGCTTTTTTTTTTTTTTGTGAAAATGACCTTAAAACCCTCAAAACGACCGAGTTACACGCAGTAATTGAATGGATACATGACTTTTTACACAATCAACCAGTCCAAAGAATTGAATAAGCATCTCTCCGTATCCACTTTTAGAAATTGAAGGGAAATAATTCAGATTTGACGTGAGATTTCACAACCCTGCATCGCATGTGCTGGTAACCAACTCCATTGGTTGAGAAAGAGGAAGTGTCAGCGCCACATGGCAGGACCATTTGGCACCACGTATTGAGTGGTGGAGTGATCAGTGGAAGCTGCTGTGTTCTTTTCACTCGCCGTCGCAAACCCGGCCTGATTGAATCACGTAACAAGTACTGGCTTTGCCTTTTTGAAAATGATCCCCACCCATATTCCCCAGTAACAGCCCACCCTTATGTGTGCGATGCTACTTATCCATATCGATTGGAGTTCATATCACTAATTTTTGTTTTGGGGAAAAATGTTTCGAGACTTTACAAATGCCGGTTATTAATTTGACAAGCTCAACCGTCTGCAGTTATTAGTAATCTTTTAGCAATAAGCTGTAGTAGAAGAGTCACCAATAATGGTAATTAAAACAAAAATTATTTCATTTGTAAGATAGAATATCATATCTGTCCAAGATTATTAATAACAACCGCAATATTCAAGATTATTATTATAATAGTAATTGACAATTGATCGAGAGTAAATTTTGGTAGACAAAAACAAAAATCCACCCTAACTAATTTACTAAAGTTTTCAAGAATAAACTTAAAATTAATCAATATTTTCATAAGACCTGAATGATTCGCAGTTTTACCTAGAATCAGTTCAGGCTTCAACAAGTGACTGCTTTGGAATCAAGGGCATGTGCCCACTGGACTACAGCCAACTTGTTATCATGGTTTATCGTGATGCTAATGCTAGGTACTATCACACAATCAATGTTTCCTATAATTTATTTATCCATTCGGCGGCACAAGAACAAGAGAGATGCTCTTTACCCCGTAAAATTCTTAAACGTGGATGATTGATTGAGACGGCAAGGGAATCATATAAGGGAATGGGAGGGAACCCACCGCTCTCCACTCTAGAAAACTAGGTTTTCCTTTCAAGTCAGCAAATTAAACGGATACCACGGCCTTTATGACGGAAAAGTTAATTAGTTGATGATGTTACCAAAATCCAATCACAAACCCTCATATACAAGTGTTTTACGTTTTAATACCATAATCGATATTTAAGCGCAATGTAATTTATGGTTTAATCTATATAAACTTCATCCTTTTATAGTATATCCTATTGGATACACTTTTCTTTTGGTATGTAGCGACGTGGCAGTTTGATAGGCATTCAACAGACCATGTCAGCATGCTGGGCCTTATCTCTCTAGATATATATATATATATATAATCGTGTGCAATACCGGGCGAAATTTGCGGTTGTGAAGAAATATGTGAGTGAGGAAAAGCGGTGGGAGAAATAAAGGCAAAGTCGGACCTACAAGCTTAGGCGGGTTTGATTTTGCGGGCATTTGCATGTGATGCTGTCACAAGTATATTCTCCTCCTGATTTGTCGCTTCAACTTCAATATCTCCTATCATCAGGTAACAGGGAAGATAATAACACAACTTAATGATCACATGCATGTGTTACTGCCGACTATAGCCTTTGATGCTATTGAAAACAAGGTTGGATAATGACGTTGTCCTACGTTCAATATCTCAATTTTTCTTTTATTTGATGAAAATTTCTATGGAGGATTACCTGTTGCCAAATATCATATAACAATTAATGCATATCCTTTTCTTTTTTTTCTTTTTTTTTTTCCCATTATATATACATATCAATGTAGTTTCAATCGATTATCATCAACTATTCATTAACTATAATCAACTGGCTAGTGTGTAAAAACGATCAATAACTCATGTCTTCACCTGACTCTACCTCCACATTTTTCACATTGGTTCGGATTTCACAACCTTTAATTCCCCTTACGCATGGCTTCTCTCCCCAGGACTTCACTTTGGCACTAGCAACTTGAACTTGAGAAAAGAGCAACGCCGAAATTATTTTTTTCCTTTTAATTTAAGTGACTTTCTGCTTCTGATTCGCTAAATCTAGCTTTGATCTCAAATGAGACAGTCGAGTCATTGCACACTATAATATCATGAAAATAAGTTGATCCTGGAAATTAAATATTTGTTAGTTAGGGATTCCAAAGCGAGTAAGACAAGCACACGTTAATTACAACTGGAGTAGGGACCCATGAAAATCTAAAGAAATTATAAAGTGATCATCATGGTATCTGCAAATATCCTTGCTTTGTTTTATTGGAGAAGTCCCCGTCAAAGTCCCATTGGGATGATTGTAAATTCAATGAACCGAATAAATTACCCACTCATCTATAATGTAATGATCCATTTCAATTGCCAGAAAGATGGAAGAGAAAATCTGAAGAGATGGAACTAAACTGGTTACAGCAAACAAATACAATAGGGCTTGGATAAACCGCCCAGATTAGGACATTCTTATTTAATGCTTTGTGTTAGGTGATTTTGTTTCATATATCCTCCTCGCATCCTCTTACATTCCAAGAATAGGGATAAAGTCAATTAGTGTCGGTCGACCATACATTGCTATAGCTGCAGACAGCGCAACAAGTTGTTGCCTTTAATTTTGAAAATAACATTTATACATACATACATACATACATACATATATATATATATATATATATATATATATATTTGGTTGTGAAATATGCATATATAATATTATAAAAGCTATTACTATGTGTTAAGCCTCACTCTCTAAGAAAGAAAGATTTCACATTGTAAATTAGATCATTCAAGAAGCTTGATTGGAACTGCTAGAGCATTGTTTTGAATATCCATAAGATTTCTTTCCTTTTTTTCCCTAATTTCTTATAGCAAAAGTAATTTCCTATATCAAGTTATCTATAGGGTTTCACTTGGATAGCTATACATATTCAAGTATATCAGTGAATTATTCAAGTTTTATACAAAATAATTATGACCCACTTGTAAGAATATTTACTCTATTATTCAAAAAACGTTTTACTTGTATTATTCAAAATAAATGAATTCAGTTTTTTTTTTTTTTTTCGTTTTGCCTCTCTTATTGCATCTTGTTATGATCTATAATCAAATTCAGGCTAGTCATCTAGATTGTCAAAATAAATTGGTATATGAGTAGTATGTTGGCATTGGATTTAAAGTTTGTGATTTAAATAAAAGACCAAAACTGCATTGCCTTTTATTTCCTTTCCTTCATTTTGTTTCTATCTATTTCTATTAATTTTCATCCTCCTTAGAGAGCACTTTTCACTTTCATTTCTTTTGCCCGCTGTAAAGTTTGACTAGAATTTACCATCATCAGAGGAGCTTGCTTAACGGCAAAAACTACCGAATGTCATCAATTAGGATCCCGTGAAACCAGAAATCAGAAACCTAGTTGGACCGACATGTTTAGTTTAATCACACCAATTGTCTCCCCACTTTTTTTTCTCTTTATATACTCTTCCCCTCCATCCCACTTTTTTCTCATCACTTCCCCAATCCCCACCACCCCTGCAACCATAACCAAAAACGCTTCCTTAATTACTTCACTTATCAGACAGAACTAACTAGTAGTATAGGAAACTGCAGTACCAATATGCCAATGGCTACTCCTCCCTCTCTTTTCGTCCTCTTCTCTTTCCTACTATTTCCTACCATCATTTCATCCTCCCCTGTCCAGGACCCTGAATTCGTAGTACAAGAAGTACACAAGTGAGTGACTCCACCTTTACTTAGTTAAGATAATTATTACAAAAACCCAACGTCTTGGCGCATTCCATGTTGTAACATGTTATGAACTTTATTTTAGTACTTACTAGGTAAATAATTACCATAGTAATGTGAATACTGCCAAATGTGATATATGTGTTGTGTTTTTCCAGGAAAATCAATGCCTCTAGGAGAAACTTGGGCTACTTGTCGTGTGGTACCGGCAACCCTATTGACGATTGCTGGCGTTGCGATCCCAATTGGGAGCAAAACCGTCAACGGCTAGCCGATTGCGCGATCGGGTTTGGCAAAAATGCAATTGGAGGAAGAGATGGTAGGATTTATGTGGTTACAGATCCCAGTGACGAGGACCCAGTTAACCCTAAGCCGGGCACTCTCCGGTTTGGTGTCATTCAAGACGAGCCATTATGGATCATCTTTGCACGTGACATGACAATTCAATTGAAGGAAGAATTGATCATGAATTCATTCAAGACCCTTGATGGTAGGGGAGCTAGTGTGCACATAGCTGGTGGTCCGTGCATTACCATACAATATGTGACTAATATTATCATCCATGGACTGAACATACATGATTGTAAGCAAGGTGGGAATGCTAATGTGAGGGCTTCACCACATCATTATGGATGGAGGACCATATCGGATGGTGATGGCGTGTCCATTTTCGGTGGAAGTCATGTGTGGGTGGATCATTGTTCCTTGGCGAATTGCCATGATGGACTCGTCGATGCCATTCATGGTTCGACTGCCATCACAATTTCGAATAATTACATGACACATCATGATAAGGTCATGCTATTGGGGCATAGCGATACCTACACACAGGACAAGAACATGCAAGTTACTATTGCTTTTAATCACTTCGGAGAAGGACTTGTCCAAAGAATACCTAGGTAACTAGTTAAATAACGTTTTTAATAAGCGAGTTCCGTGGAGTGTTTTACGTATTTTTTCAAAATAATTTTAGTAAATTTTTCTTGTTATATCTTGTATAATCTTTTTGAGAATATCTCATTTTTGTTTTCTTGTTTATTTTTTATACGTGCAGATGTAGACATGGGTATTTCCATGTGGTCAATAATGACTACACCCATTGGGAAATGTATGCCATTGGAGGAAGTGCTAACCCTACAATCAACAGCCAAGGAAATAGATTTGCTGCACCTGATGATAGATTTAGCAAAGAGGTGAACGAATTCGCATGCCTAATTATTAAATAAGCCCCCTTAATGAGTGCATTGAGTATACTAGTTGACAAATTAAAATAATAATAATAAAACTTCTCAAAATTGAATACACACTAAAAAAAATGAAAATGTATAAAAAAAAATTCTTTTAATCTTTAATAGGTATCTCAAGGTTTAGTTGTAATATTTTCCATTTTAAAAAGGATCTTATTAATGAATGTTTTAGAATACTATTTATATATAAAATTATATTTGTAGCTACTCTTTCTATTCTTATCTTGCCATGAGAACCTCTTCATATGCGGTATGATTGATAAATACGTTAAAGTCATTTTTTTTTTTGGTGAGAAATTTTTCAATCCAGTCATTTAGAAATAAATAGATAATATAGTCACTTTTTATTATTAATGAATTTTATTTTTATTATAATCAGAAAAAATAAATACACTGTCCTGTCACTTCTGACCACTAAACCATAGAATTCGAGGGACGAAAATTTTGCATTTTCATTAAAAGTCTAAATTGATGAGCTGGTACCACAAGAATTGGAAAGTAGCTTTAAAAAATTATATTATGGTATAATATATTAATATCTAGATATGGTTAATGCAGGTCACTAAACATGAGGATGCCCCAGTAAGCGAATGGAAGAGTTGGAATTGGAGATCGGAAGGAGACTTAATGATTAATGGTGCATTTTTCACAGCATCCGGTGCTGGAGCTGCTTCGAGCTATGCAAAAGCTTCCAGTTTAAGTGCCAGACCATCTTCATTGGTGGGCTCAATCACTGTAAATGCTGGCACACTTAATTGCAAGAAAGGTTCTCGCTGCTAGTTCAAGTACAAAATCAATTGCGTAGCCCGGATCCATAAAGATGCATGCATGCATGCTTGCATGCTCGAGGCTGTTTGGATTAACAAAACATAGTAAAAGGGTAAAAGCAAAGATCCACCTCTAATTTGGCTGCAAGAGTTCAAACTGTGCTTTTTATTTTGTTTTACGTTTCTTTATTTCGTGGTGCTTTTTTGAGTTTCTATTTGACAAAAATGATGATTACAACCTCGGCAAAGTTTCTCTTAGAACCATTCAAGGATTCTTTTGAGAATCTTTAGGTGCACGGGAGAATACATGCGCAGAAGTGTTGAGACTTTTTACAAATTAAACCAAATTCTCTCTCCATTTACCCATAATTGTTACTCTCTCTCTCTTTTTCTCTCGAAATGAAAAATACTAAAGACAACATAGAAACAGAAAACACGAATGAAGACAGGAGAATAGTTTCAAATACGACCAACTCGAAATTGTAATAAAGTTGAAGTGATGATGAGGAAAGTTCAACAACCACCTTAGCTGTTACCAAAATTAATTATTAAGCAACAACTTCAAACTCTATATGTCCTACATATGGCACGTATCGTTTCCCTTTTCTACATTATAATAAAATCAGTATCTCCATAAAGTGGACTTTATGCACATACCAATACGACAATAATTTAAATATTCTTTCCTGGAAAAAGTACTTGTATTTGCTTCGAATATTTCGCACTCTCTATATTTTTTAGAATCTCATTAATTAAAAGTTTAGATACGGACTTTAATACAAAAATATTGCAAAAGCTAAGCAGAGAACGTGCATTAGCTAATCAATCCTTCTTTTGGTTTTTCTTTTCTTTTCTTTTCTTTTTTTCATGCAAATTAAGGTGATGAATATAAAAAGACAGCGAGAAACTTAATAACACTTTTAACAATCCTAAGCATATATATACCCTTTTTGTTTCTTTGTTCAATAGCTTATTACGAACCATCATACATAGTCCTAAAACTTCATCACAATTGCAAAAAAAGTCATTTATTCAAATTCGCAAGAATCTAATTATGGTAAATATGTTGTGTTCTTTTTAATATGCCTTACTACTACATATTAGCATTTTATAATTCGTAAAAGAGATAATATGGAATGAGCCCATTAAAATTGAAAAGCAATATTCATGCCATTAAACGACAAAGAAATTAAAGAGGTGAATATTGGTTATTTTATGGCTTATCGCACCTCAGCATAATACACTGTTCATTTCATTGTCAATAGGCCCCATTAGTGGACTTTATTTGGAATGGTATTATTGCAAATCCAAGTTTCCATTATTTTGGTACGCTCATCAAATAGCCAAACAACTAAATTCCCATGAGAATTATCGTACGTGATTACCGGGAACACTAGTGTAGACTCATAGCCCATAGTGAGAACGCATGCTCCAAAAAAATGTAAAATTCCTTACATGAAAATTACAAGTGAAAACATTAATATTTCAAATTTAATTCATATAAATGATGAAACTTTCAAATACATAAAATAAAATATTAATATTATGCTAAATAATAAAAATAAAAATTTAAATTTTTAAATAGTTAAAATAAATAATTAATATTATATTAAGTAATTCAAAAAAAAATTCATAACGATTATATAAATATACTAAATAATTTAAATAAAAAATTATTTAAAATATTTAATATAATATTATTTTTTTATTTTAAATATTTAATATTTTAATTTGATTCAAAATATTAATTTCCTTACCTCTAATTTCTGATTCCACACCGTTCGAAGTCCTATCAGACAGGATCCCAGTGATTTGGTTAGGTCTAGGTCACAGAAGAAGTAGACATTAGGCGTGCGGACAAAGGGATGAAAAGAAAACGGAACAGAAAAAAGCACGTGACTCTCCTTTGTCATGATTCATGAAGTTGCCTGTCTTCATTTAAGAAATACAATTTCTACTGGCTCCAAAACGGAGTGAAAGACTAGTCAAACCTTCAAAAGCATAGATCAACGGGCCAGTAATACGTTCAATACGTAATCAGTAGGCTTCGACTAACAAACTATAAATATTATAAACCCGTTCCATATATAAAAATTTAAAAAAATAAATAACGAGCGAAAAATATTAATACCCTTTAAACTTGTCTCTCCCGAAGAAAATAAAGCAAACCTTAAAATTTTAATATATAGGAAACTCCCACCTCTTTCATATTAATCCATCTTCTACTATCCACAATTTTCAGTTTTTATATACCTACTGTCCCTTTTTTCCCTAATCTATACTCATCAAACCCATTCGGAGTTCATCTACCCAAAGACACATTGCACATTGTTAACTTTGTGCTCTCAAGCTCGTTTTCTCCTTCTCATCACCCGAGATCTCATTATCTCTACTTTTTTTTTTTTTTTTTTGTATAGTACTTCATTACATCACAATAACTTCCCATAGCTATCTGACTAACAACATTACATATATCCCTATTTACATTAGATATAATCTTTCTACATAACCCATAACCCAATATATTATCCTTCAACAACTATAAAGCTTGTTGAGGCGGAAAGTGCCAAACATGTTCTTCTTCTTCTTCATGGGCTTGAGAAATGGACGCCAAAAGATCTGCAACCTTGTTGCATTCTTGCTGAATTGCTTCAATTTTCATCTCCTTAAAGCAAGATAACCTTTCCCTATAAGCCATTAACACATTATAATATTACATTTTCATCATAGAAAGATTTAGTAAAAGAATAGTAGCAATTTTACTGTCAATTTCCCTTAATGATCTCTAATCCCCCTCCTATAGTAACATGATTGGTTTGTATCAAGACTAATCCGTTTGTATTTAATTTTATCAACCAACCATTAGTGGTTGCCATCAAAGATTTACATAATTTATGTTGTATAGAATTCTCTACTGTTTCAGGTGTGTCCAATATTCATCTATTATTTGTTGTATAACTTGGAAAATATTTTTTTATTATCACTTGGTTCAAATAATGTTTTTTGTTCTTTGAAACCACCAACTTTTCCATAGCATGAACGCAAAATAAAATGGTTGAGGTGGTTGTGTATTGCACATGTTCCTTCTCCTAATTCTAACTTTACATTTTACCCACTTCACAAAACCCCTATATATATATTGATGATGTTTTGGCTAAGTTTCCCATTGAGAAAAAAGATTACTTCGATTATTACAGTAATAGAAAACATACCATAAGTCTTCCTTTTGATCAGAACATATAGGATAATGAGCATCCTATCTAATCTATCTTTGAACTAGATTTGCTGCTATTGGAAGACTATTTGTGGACATTCTCCATAAATAAAATTTTACTTTTATAGGAAATGGATTTCTCCATACCCGCTCATAAATTTCATCTACTGTTGTAAATGCCCTTTAAAGAAGGCGTGAATCTGGCATTAAAGTTTAATGCCTTATGATCTTCATGTGACATCCTTAGTAGGAGAGGACTAATTTCTTTGATTAAGTTGTCATTAATTGGGAAGCCAATTTGTTCTTTATTCCATTTGGTCTCTAAAGCACAGTATAATGTATAAGCCCTTCAATTAACTCTCTTATAGAAAAATTTCCTCCCTATTTCTCAAACTAAAAACTTGTTGAACTACCATGGCCTAATATGGTTATTCATGATTGCTTTAACCAGTCCTACATGCTAATAATTTATTTAGCAAGGGGAGATATTCTTTGTGTACTCTGAAAATTTTGATTCCTCTATAATCTTTTGTATTTGTCTTTAACGAATTGTGCTCATAGTACTTTCCTATTCTTTAATTCCCATCCTCTCTTATAAACACAAGCTTTATTTCTAACTTCTAAATTATTCAAACCTAAACCCTTTCATTCATTTAGAGTAGATATTCTTTCCTAGTTAATCTAATGAACTTTTTATTGTCCTAATTTACATTCTAAATGAAATCCCTAGCAATCTTATCAAACTTATGATTTAACTTGATGGCAAGTTTGTTAACTTGCATATAATGCATGGGCAAAGATTCTAGAGTTTTTGTTTACAAGCAATAGTCTTCCCTCCATGCTTAAATTCCTTGCTTTCCATGCATTGAGTTTCCTTTACACCTTTTCTATTATCAAATTCAATTTAGACAAGGTGGGAGTTTTGCCTTCTAACAAAGGACAACCCAAGTAATTACCAAAATTTTCAACTAGTCTGAACCTTGAAGATATTGCTAAAGATCTAGTATCATCTTCCACATTTTGTGAGATATTTCTAGCCCACTACCCCTCACTTTAAAGGGAGACCACTAATCCTCTTTAACCACTTTATCAATTAACCTACTAAAAAATTCCATCCCCACTAGGAATAAGTAAGGAGACAAGGCATCTCCTTATATCAACCACCTGCTTGGATGAAATGTGGGAAGAGTATTTCCATTTACCAAAATCTAAATGGAAGTTGAGCTAATGCAATTACTTATCAATTTCTTCCAATCATTCGGAAAATTTAAAATATGTAATGCCTAATAACTGAAATCCCACTTCACTATGTCATATGCCTTTTCCAAATCAATTTTTATTGTTATCCATTTCCTTTTACCTTTCTTCTTTCTGCAACTGTTTAGGATTTCACTAATAAGTATAATGTTAATAGTTGCCTTTCATCCTATAATAAAACTAGCTTGAGTTAGGTGAATGATGTTATCTAGGTATGCTTTAAGTCAACCTACTAAATTTTTTTTATAAGATTTTATATAAGGTAGTACATAAGCTAATAAGTCAAAGCTTTTTAAGTGTCTCAACACTTCCTTATTTAGGAATCAAAACAAGTTTGGTTTGATTTAACTACTATGGTAAATTCCCTTCATCATAACATTTATGAATTAGAGCTTGTATTAAACTATGAATGAAACGTAAACATTTCCTAAAACAATACACATGTCGCCCATCTTTCCTAGGAGCTTTGCAAATGCCAATTAAACAAAGAGCTTTCTAAGTTCCCTCATTTGTAATTAGCTTTTGGAGTTCACCGTTTCCCTCATTTTTTAACCCTCCATGAAAATCATCCGATATAAGATTTTGAAAGCTACTCCTTTCTCTTTGAGCACAAAAAAAATCTTGAAAGTATTTGGAGATAATTACTTGAATTTTTTCTTGATCAAATTTCCATATACCTTAACTATCTTTCAAAGCTAATTTTTTTTTTCTTTTTTGCTCTTCTCTTCAACACAAGAGAAAGATAATATTTTGTATTCTTTTCTCCATCTTGAATCCATTTGGTTCTAGGTTTCACTTTCTAGAGCCATTCCCCTCTTTCTAAGATGTAGTGCAAATGATCTATTAATAGTTTTTCATATTGTATGAGATTTTCACTTGAATTGACTACCATTTGGTGCCCCAAATCTTTTAGTTGTGTTAAAATTTGTTTCTTTTGCACATGCACTATCCCAAACACATATTTATTCCAATGTCTCATTTTACCCGATAGCATTTCCATTGCTCTTATAGCATCATTATTATTCTCATCCCACACTTGTTTGGATTAAGGGTAGACAAGTAGGGTGAGAAAAGCACATTAGTTGGAATCTAAAGCTACTAATTCTATAATTGATTCCTAACTCTTTTGTGATCATTAGTAGAGGGCAATGATCAGAAGGCCATTTTTGTAAATATATTATTCTAGATTTAAGATAAAGTAATCTCTATAGGCTATTACACTACCCTCTATCTAATCTTTTTAGAGTAAGTGTGGTAACATTTTGTCTATTTGACCATGCAGATCTTGGTCCATTATATCCCATATCTATAAGATTAGTCATTCGTGTAAGATATATATTTGTGAGCTCTATTATGTGTGAAAGCACCGCCTCCCCATTGTTCATGTAGATAAATAATATCATTAAAATCTCCCATCATGTACAAAGGATTTGTATTTACTATGTTAGCAAAATTTCTAATATTATGCCATGAAAGTGGTCTAAATGATAAATCAGTTGAGGTATATACACTAGAGAAAAACCACTAAATGTAAAAATTGCTAACCTTAGCCACAACAGGCATTTCTCAAGAGGTTTGCTTGATGGTTTTCACCTCTAAAACCTATGGATTCCACATCATTAGCATGTCCCTACTTTGTCGAATCTACTAAAAGGACATAGACAGAAGAAAGAGTGAGTAGAAATTCCATCCATTCTTGTTTCTAGCAATAGTATTATATCAGGTGAAAATTCTTGAATTACTTCAAGCACCACATTCTATTTCCTCTAAGAATTGAGTCCCCTTACATTCCATACAATGACTCTAATCAGTTGGATTTAAGAAGGAAGTACTATATTTTCCATTTACATGCTTAAAACCTTATATATAAGCACATCATTAATTATCTAAGCCCCTACATTAGCTTGTAAGATAAAATTAAGAAGTGTGTTCTTCATCTCTAATGGCCTTAGAGACTCTTCTCTATTTTGAAAAAGATATTGCATTGGTCTTTGTGGAAGTTTAGTGTTTATCTTTATGAATGTAATAGGAAATGAAACAAGAAGAAGAAATAAGAATTGAAAGATGAAATGATCTATATTCTAGACATAGTGCAACTAAACTAACTACTTGTAACAGAGTATGAAAGACTATTTATATCAGATCTCTAACAATAACTAACTATAATCTAACTAATGATATTTTTGCATGTGGATAAATGAAATACTATAATGATAAGATAAATTTTTTTATCGCAAAATAAATTAACCGGTAAAGAAACAAGAATGTGGAGATCACGAAGAATGAAAGATATCCATAAAATCTCTTTTACTATAGTTGCTAGACTTCTATATTTAGCTTCGGTTGATGATGTAATAATAGTACTATGTTTCTTGCATTTCCAAAAAACTAATCCACCACCTAACATAACACGATAACCAAAAATAGAATGTCTATCATTAGATAAACATCCCCAATTAGCATTAGAGAATGCAGTAATGGACATAGAGTTATTAGTAGGAAAGAAGAGACCAACATTAGATGTGCCTTTAAGGAACTTAAGAAGATGAACAACTTACATATGAAGAACATGAGGCTGAGATACAAACTGACTTAACTTGTGCACAGCAAAAGAAATATTTGCACATGTAATTGAAAGATACAAAAGTCTTCTAACAAGTCTTTGATAAAGAAGTGGATCATCTAATATGTCACTAAAATCCTTTGAATGTTCAATACCTATCAACACAAGAGATGAAATTGGCTTACAAGTAATAAGTCCAACATTTGGAAGGATGTCCAAAATGAATTTTTGTTGTTTTAACAAAGTACCTTGATTAGTTCGACAAATTTCCAACCCTAAGAAAAATCAGGCAAATCCTAAATCTTTAATAGTGAAAGCAACATCAAAATCATGTTTCAAAACAATAATAGAAGCCTCATTGTTACCAATGATGAGCATATCATCAACATACAAAAGAACAACCAAGAAACCAATAAAACTAAATCAAGTAAATAAGGAATAATCATTCACAAATTGAGTAAAGCCTTCTTCAATCAAAAACTAAAAAATTACATTATTCCACTGTCTAGAGGCCTACTTTAAACTATATGATGATCTTTTAAGCTTACAAACTTGATTAGAAGATGCCTTAGAATATCTTGGAGGTGGTGTCATACAAATCTCTTCATCAAGAAAGCCATGAAGAAACGCATTATTAATATCAATTTGGTAAAGAGGGCAATTGTATGTAGTTGCTACAACTATCAAGATCTTAATGGTAGCAAGCTTAGCAATTGGTGAAAAGTGTCATGATAATCAATGCCCTTAACTTGAGTATATCCCTTAGTAACTAACCTAGCTTTATATCTTTCAATAGTCCCATTAGGTCTATATTTAATCTTGCAAACCCACTTACAACCTATGGCTTTCTTTCCAATTGGTAACTAAGTAAGCTCCTATGTACCGTTTAATTCTAAGGCATCAAACTCTTTTTGCATGGCTAAAACCCATTCTTGCCATTTGGATGCTTGAGAATAACAAAAGGGTTTACAAGCAATCAAAACAAGTGCTAAAGATGCAACATACTCAAGAGGATAAGAATCAAAAGAATGAGAAGAAAAGAGACGATACAAAACAAAACTGTTATTAACAAAAGAATAAAATTTTCAAGTGAAACACTGGAAATGTTAACAGTAAAAGGAACAAAAGTACTAGGTAAAGAATTAATGGAACAAATCTAATTCTGAAGCCATGTAAGTGGATTTTGTTACATAGAAGACCTATGAATGTTAACTAATGAATGTAGAGAATGATCTGTAGAAACTAAATGAGCATTATCAAATTGCTCAACAAATTCAATATTAGATGAAATAGGATGAAAAGAAACAAACTGATCTGAAGAAGACTTAACATCAGGTTCAAAAGATAAAGGAATATGAGGAAAAGTAAAATGGGAAGGAGAATTAGAAGAAGGACTAGAAGAAAGATCCATAAATGAAAAAACATCTTCATAGAACAAGACATCCTAATCGACAATGATTTGTTTATAATGCATGTCATAAACCTTATAGGCCTTGTTATTAGTTGCATATCCTAAGAAAAAACATTAAATTACACTTGGATAAAACTTATCCCTATAAGGCCAAATAATAGCCACATAACACAAACATCCCATCACTCGTAAATGTTCATAAGAAATTTTTGTACCAAATAACATTTCATATAGTGTTTTCCACTCCAATTTGAACATTGGCATTTTGTCTATTAAGTATGTGGCAATAAGGATGCATTCCCCTCAAAAGTTTTTAGGTCGATTGGCATGTATCATCAATGCTCTAGCACTATCAAGTATACAATGATGTTTTCTCTCAACTTTACCATTTTGTTGGAGAGTATAAGGAATAAACTTTTGATATACAGTTCCTAGGCTATCAAAAAGTCTTTGACATGCATATGATAAGAATTTTGATCCATTATTTGATCTAACAATTATAGGAGTAGCAAAAAAATTGATTCTTAATAAGTTTGAAGAACTTATCAAGAGCACTAACAACTTGTGATTAATTATTGATCAAATAAGTCCATGTAAAACAAGTATAGTCATCAAGTAAAGTGACAAAGTATCTTGCACTAGATAAAGAAGGCACAAATATGGCCCCTAAGTATCAATGTAAACTAATTGGAAAGAAAAAGTAGATTGACTAAGACTTCTATCAAAAGACAATTGATGAAACTTTGCTTGATTACAAGTACCACAAATGAAATCACTAATGTTCAATTGTTTACACAACTCCAAATGTTGAAGTTTTGACAAAGATGAGTGTCTAAGACGATAATGTAACAAATGAAGTGTGTTTGTAGACTTACAAGACTCTAAAACTAAAGACACAAAATGTGAGTGATCTATTTTGAAATTACATCCTTTTATGACTTCAGAATCTAGAAGATATAATCCATGAAATTCTTTTGCCAATGCTATTACATGATTACTGTTTGGGTCTTGAAAGATAAAGGAGGAAGGATCAATTTTTGCTTGTCTATCAAGATATGATGAATGGATAGCAAATTGTGCGTAAAATCTGGAAAAAAAAAAGGACATTTTTAAAAACTAAAGAAGGATTAATATGTACATAACTGACTAGTTATACAGCTTTTATATTACCATCAAGTAACCTAATTGAAATTGGGTAAGACAAGCATTGTATATCATGAAACAAAGAACAGAAAGTACTAATGTGATTAGTAGCACCAGAGTCAACTATCTATGAACTAAATTGTTATTCAAAGCATTAAAGCAAGAAAATGATGTACAAAAAAAATGAACCACATTCACAACGGAAGTATCATTTGCTCTTTATTGTTGTTGTCCTCTCCTTAATTTGAAAACTTCATTACAGTCTATATCATCACTAGATCAACTACAAAGTTAGCACTAACGTAGAATTTTCTGATGAGAAATCTTTCACATCTAGAGTAAGTGAAATACAAAGATCAAAAACTCCATTTGTTGCACAATTTGCAACTGATTTATTAAAACCCTTCGAATTCTTCATCCCTTTATACCATTCAAGATATTCTTTCAACTGGAAACAAGATTCAATGGAATGTCCTTCTCCTTCACTATGTTTACAAAAAAATTTAGCCTTCCCTTTCCTTTTATCCCCATTTCCTCTACCATTCACAAATCGGTTTAGACTAAATGCAGCAACATTATCAGAATTGTGAAGCGACATTGAAGTAATTTCCTTTTGTTTCTCAACTTATTGTACAATGTAAAAGGCCTTGTTGATAATAGGAAGTAGATCCATCAAACAATATGACTTCTAACCAAATCAAAACTCTCATTTAAGCCCATCAGAAATTGAATTAATTTGGTATGTGATTCAAAATAAAAAACTCTTTCTTTAAGTCTAGATGTACAATAATCCATATGCCTACACTTACATGTAAGATAACATTGTAAAGCTTGAAGCTCATCCTAGCATCATTTTAACTTCTTGTAATATGATATAACAAATTGATTTAACTACTTTAAATTGCTAATTTCATATTGCAACTAAAAAATGAAAGGACCATTTTTTAATCAACTCATTCCATAACTCTAATGTAGATTGAGTATAAAGGTAATTCTATGAAAATTTACTTGCATAAAGTTCAAAATCCAACAACAAACCATATAGTTGCATCAAACCCACTTGACAAAATCCAATGAATTCTAATTAGACTTCAAAATCAATCTATTGGTAAAACCTAGTTTTAAAGTTTTTTCCCTAATCCCATCTTTATTGATCTACTCCAAACTAGAAAACTCAATCCATTAAAGGCTATATCACCTATAGACATGTTGGGGTTGTCCGATCCTAATATATATAGTGGATTAAATACAATGTGATCTACTTGATTTTGATCGACTTGATTATTCATGATGTAATTCAATTAGAAAAATAACAAAAGAAATTTAAAAACAATGTAATCAATGAATCATTACTCTAATACCATGTGGAAGTTTAGTGTTTATCTCCATGAATGTAACAGGAAACAAAACAAGAAGAAGAAAGAATCAAAAGGTGAAATGATCTGTATTTGGGAAATAGTGCAACTAAACTAATTACTTGTAATAGAGTATAAAGAATATTTATATCAGATCTCTAACAATAACTAACTATAATCCAATTAATGATATTTTTACACGTGTATAAATAAAATACTATAATGATAAGACATTCTCTACTGTCTCAGCTTCTTGAGTTTCCACACTGCACGAAGTGGGAAGTTAGGAATTGCTCTGCCAGGAGTTCGAAATAGTTGCTCCACAATAAATTTTATCATTTTTCCCCCTTGGCCATCATAATTTCTTGCTCGTTCTCTCCCTTCGGCATCGGCACTGGCATTAGATCTAAATATTCTTTCGTTATGCGCAATATCTCCCTTGTTCTATAGTAAACGTTGATGTCCCCTGAGGCCTGAGATTCCCACATGAATGCATGGCACTTGATGGATCGATATCTTTGCATCTTTCATTTGCCAAACCTCCACTAGCTCTATCAGCACGGTCTCCCATTGTTCTTGAATTGGGATGTACAACAGTCTGTATTTTGGTATCCTCCATGTAAACTTGAATTAGGATGCAATATTTCTATATTGAAGGCTATCACCACTTTGACTTCCATTTTTGTGTAAGGCTCTAGCAATTTTTTTTTGATGTTTGAAATTCTTAGGCAATAGTTGGTATTTACTACATTTCTCGTGCTGTTAATAGCTTGAAAAGTAAATCCTTCTTTTTCAATTTTGCTCATATGCATATTAATAGAAGAAGGCGTGATTTCTGATATCCTCGTTTCAAATGACTGTTCACCTTCTGCTTTTTTCTCAAACGACGGCTGTTCTTTCTTTTTTTCCAATTGAACTTGGAGCAGTGTTATCCTTCGGCTCGGACGTATTCTCATTCTAGAACACGCAACAAAGAGCTTCATGTCCAAGACGCCCACATTTAAAGCACAAATTCTTAATACCCTCATATTGGACTGAAAATTTGTTATTCTCAATGACTAAAGTGAGTATTAAAGGTTCATTGAAACTACTTCGAACGCAGAATCTTGCAAATTTTCCTCTTTCTACATTCATAGTATATCTATCAAATCTTAATACATGACCAATTGCTTCACCTACTCTTCTCAAAGCTTGGGGTGCATAATATTCAAGTGGAAGTTCATGTACTCACAAACCGCCACAGAATCAAAAAACCATGGCCCATCTGTGGTGATTCATCATAAATCATTCTCATCTTAAAAATTACTGCACAGAATCCTGAACCAAGACTAATCATGTGGAATTCTCGGGCAAAAGACCACAACAATTGCAGTTTATGCCACAACATTTTATATCCTAACGATTGGCCATGAACTTTAATAATTATTGCTGCACGCCAATTTTTTTTTCCTTATGAACTGTTTCTCTTCTAGAGAGAAAGTTACGGTTTTCATACCTGAAGAATCATAATTGGAAGAAATGAGAGAGTCTTGCTCCATGGAATTATGATTCCCTTCAGTATTAGTTTCCAGGTCTCGAGATTCAGCCATAAAGAAATAATTCTCATAAGCATTGGGAACATTACACCCAATGGAGTCACAATATGGTTTTTTCTTATCCACGACAACTGAAGTTTCTTGATTATCAAAGATATTCTCTAAATCTGGATCTAAGGAAGGTTTGAGACAGTTTTTCCTATTGAAGGAGAAGGAAGAAGTAGTACAAGAAAGAGGTTGCAGCGAGGGAGAGGACAATGCCGAAGGAAAGAATATATACTCTTATTCTCTCTACGTTGCACGCACATATTTTCCTCTATTCCTTTGTTCAAGTATTTCACCTGTCGAAGCATAGTTCTCTTAGTAGGACTCTTCATTTTTCAAGGGTTGTTGATATCCGTTCTTTTGTTGTGTGATGTAACCATTATTGTTTGTGTTTATGATATCCATCTCTTTTAACTTGTTTTTTTTTCAGTACCTTGTGTTCTTTATCTTGTGTTCTATCCATGACTTCATTCTAATTCTTTGACCCAAAGAAAGAAAAACATTAATACAACATAATTTCTCCACAAATTGCGTCTTGTGCCAATCATTTATATTAGGTATAATTCTCACTATAAGAAGGGGAAAAACAAAAAGCAATTGAGATTATAAATTATTAACGGTATATGAGCAATTGTTAATTTATTGTGGCAATTATACTTTTAATAAGTTTAGTAACATGAATACTTGTCTTCTAGTGGAATAGAACAGATTCAAATTCTCCCTCTCTCATTTTAATCACCAATAATAACTTATACTTTTTATAAGCACCTATTAGGAGGGGTTTAATAAGAAGATCTTCATCAACTTCCATGTTACTCTTCACCATAATATTAGTGATACTCTCTTCCATTGTCATCCTAATACTGGCACACTAAATTCTTGTTCTCATCGTAATTGACATATTCATCATATTCATCTACAACTGAAAAATAAGTAAGATGAGCTTAAGCTTAGTATGTGAATACCACACGGATATGCATGTGCCACATAAACAAAAATATCAACACACGTAAATCTAGTAAGAGTAGATATCATATCATTAGGTTATTATCTTCAATTAACCAACATACAATATAGAGATACTCATGACATCATCACATCATATAGTATTTACATATATACATATTCCTAGAATGGGAACTGCCACTGCAAGCCCCATCTAATCCTAATTTATTTCAGATCATTTTGATATATGGCTCCATTAAGAACAACATAGAATATCGATCATCAGAATGTCCCCTAGGGATCTACCACATTCGGCTTTTAGGCCAAGCCAAGCACAAATAGCATATATGATTAATTTCAATATTCAAATTAAGTCATTTAAATACTACGCTAACAATCATAAATAGCAAACAGATAAACATGTACCTAGAAGAGTGGTCTTATAGTTAACTCTTACTTCTCTAAGAAAGGAATATAGACCTATCAAATTCCAAAGATTGAGTTTAGTTCTATCCTATAACTCAATCTAGGTTCTCTAATTGATTAATTATGTCCTAATTGCATAATTCCCTTCACCAATTTCTTATTGTACATAAGTTGTAATTTAGAATTACAAGTAAACGAAATACAATTGAATAGTGAGTGTACCAGAACAACACAGCGTGTGAGTGGCCATGCAAAGGAACATGGAAGAGAATATAGTCATACTAATAGCCATGTAACTTTTTGTGTGTAATTGTTATTGCGGTACACTCAAGTACATTTTCATATATTTTCCCATGTACTTCAACATTGTAGGATACATGTAGCGTATTATAATCGTGTACTTTTTTGTGAATTTTCACAATTTGATACGCCCAAGTACATGGGCGTGTCCTATAACGATGTACATTTTTGTACATATTCATGTTTTGACACGGGCAAGTACACTGGCATGTATCTAACCATGTATTACACTATTCATCACGAATCCCTTTTTCTCTTATCGAATTTGCTCCTTAGCCTAATTTCTATAAATCTAAGTCTAATTGGTTCAACTAACTTGTTAATCCTAATATATTATATGGATTTGTGCACTTACTTGTTTCAAATTGTGATTGGAATCCTCGAATCACTTGATCCTACACTCATTCCATCTCACTCCTTGTTCTGAACTCTAATAACATGTTATCAAATTTATTTAGACCAATAAATCTATTATCAAAAGCATACATCTTAGTGATCAAAATCCTTACTTGGTAAAAAGGGATTGATCTTGATACTTTCCATTATGGGTTTCTAAAAAGTTTCTGTGATTGTAACTATATAAATAAGAAAGAGGGAGTACTAGGTCAAACAGGATTTAAATAGTTTGATCCTAAAAAAATCAAATTATTCTCATATCTTTAGACTATTTATATACTTAACTTTGAGATTAAATTTTGATAAATATTAAATTATATGTACTGTATTTATAAATACATATGGAATCATTGTCGACATAGCTTTATGTCTTTACATATCTCAACAAGACAAATGAACAACAATTGATGTATTCGTTGCTTTACATCGACATTTGTCAGACTATATATCATCGAAATTGGTTATGTTGCCTGGACTTGTCGTCCGAATGCATAGGCAGAACTACACGTACAATTTCAATTGGTTACATTAAGCGTATTGCAATTAGAACAAGTAAAGGCCACTGGTTCCACGTTACAGGACCTATTCGGGATGAAAGTTTCATGCTTCCTATCATGATTAATACTCTATTTATTTTTGGAGAAATGATGGACAACAGAGCTCAGCATGCTATCATTAGTATTATTATAGCATCACACTATCCTGTATATATATTTAGAAAAGTGAATGTCGACAACAATACATTTCAAGAACAATAAAGCAACGTAAAGAAAACTATAATAATATAATTGATATTGTGTAAAAATGATTAATGAAATATATTTATAACCCAATAACTTAAAAAGCACAATGTACAATAATCTTGATATTCTAACTTTAACATGATGGTTTTATTCCCACGAAGACATAAGGTAGTGAAGGATTAATAGTGTATAATATATGGTTCAATATATCTGCTTTCATTCTCATTATTGCATTGAAAACCTTTATTAGCTATTATATAATTTATTCTCATTTAAATATTAGGGGACCAATTTAGAATCGGCTTGAAACTGCTGGGTTAAGTGCCGGTGGGAGGTGGAACTGGAACCGGCCTGAGGGAGGAAGGGTCGAGCCGGTTCCCCTGATTTGGTGGTTCACAGGCCGGTTCGAGTCCTAAATTGACCCTATGAAGTTTATTTTTTTTTTTAAGATTAATTTTTTTTTCCAGCCATTGTCTTTTCTATTTTTTTTATTGTTTATTGTATTAGGGCCGACCTAACCCTCCAATTCAATCCATACATGAATCAGTGAGTCGAATCAATGGGTTCACGTTTGATAAGGGACCCATTGGTTTGTTAAGTTGCATAATGCAACCCAAACTTCAAATCGTCAACCCAGCAATTCCTACTCGTTGGGCCAATTCCATGTTCGGGTCGACTCAAGGGCTTAAACTAGTCGGTTTGGGCCGATTTGCGGGCCAAAACTGACCCTCTCCTATGTCTAGGCATAGCTTTTAGGATCTCATAATTAAAATAAACTAATATAAGTATTTCTAAATATAAAACGATAATTGACAAGTTTTATGCTATAAATATTATTCATTTATTTATAATTAAGGGCATAGAAGTCATTTTCAAGAGTTTCTTCTTAGTGGTTATAGTAGTTATATAGTGACTATGATACTATAACTATAATAATAGTGATGGCTTTTAAAAAATATTAAAAAGATAGTATAATAGAAAAGGCTTCTAAAGTTATATATAATAATAGATAAATACATAATTATTACATATTGGCTGCTGGTTCAATTAGAATGTTTTGATAAACAATATTAATTTGAATAATGCATTTGTTGATTGTTTTTGTTGCCTTAAATTGATTTTAGGCTAAATCGAGTTTTCAAACTCATGAACTTTAACCTACAAGATGAACAAACATAAACTATCAAGGTGTCAAAGGTGTTTTCAATGCTTAGACTCCGATACTTATGTTAGAAAAGTAGCATGAAGGTATAGTAATCAAAGTGTGTACAGGGTATTAAATGATTTACCTAACTAGAGTGACCTCCTTTTTTATATTGTTGTGGGAATATTATGTTTTAAGCAAGTAAATCTTCTTAAAGACACCTTGTTTATAATAAGAAATATCCATTATAGTGTATCATTTAAAGGAGTTAGATTACTTCCGTAATTTATTTTGACCAATTTGGATGTGCTAGCTAAGTCGTTCTTTAGCCAAAGGGTGTTAGTCTAACTTAGGAAAGGCTTTAGCCAATCTTGACACTCAAAGCACTCATATCGGAGCTCTCTATTGGATAGCTCTCACATTAAATTACTTTGTTTAGGCTAAGCAAAGTTAAGGAGTGATACATCCAAGATGGAAGTGACTTGTTTAGCTAACTAGGGGATTAGCCTTAAGTTTACTTTTCCAAGCTACGTGCATATCGACAAGTTGTGGCTAACAAGCATTGAGATCCGAGGATAAGCTCCAAGCCTAATGAAGGAGAGGAAGCCTATTGAGCACATTTTTCTTTTTGACTATCAATTTTAAATCTCACATATATGTGCAAATCTATATATTTAATGCATTGAAGAATGTGGTGAAATGAGGTTTGAAGTAGCTGAGAGGCCAAGAGATCTCGTTCCTTTATTGCAAAGACATAACATGTGGTACAATCTTAAGCACTCTCAAAAATTGCACTTATCTTCCATAACTGCTTATATAGGGTATTAAAATGTCATTTTCCACACTTTCGCAACCTTTGCTTCCTAAAATTTTCTTCAACTCTCTCCAACTTCTACTTTGCACTTGCTCATCTCAATTAGTTCTCAACATTTCCCATTTTCCTACTTAAATCAAATCCTTAGGTATGTCAAACGTTTCCTCTTTACACACCCTTTTGAATTTCATTTGATATTTAACTTCTCCTATAGGTGTAGTAATGGATGAGGTAGAGCCTTCAAGTTGACCCTTAGTGCTACTTTTGTAGGTTGAAGAGGTGGACAATGGAATCCTTAGATTGTTTAGAGAAGAGGGCGACAAGAAGGTTCATGGAGAATTAGCCTTAGATATTTATGTTGATGATGGAGAAGATCAAAGACCTATCAATCCCATTTATGATGAACCCTCTACATTTGGATAAGGGCTTTATAAGGTTAAGAGCATAGCTTATGAAACTGATGCAATTGTGGTTGGATTACTCTTCTAGAAGGCTAGGTTATCTAACCTGCTTACAAGCATAAACATGTCACTCTGATGGTAGACAATCAGTTTTGCATGTATCAACAATTCTTGGAATTTGGGTTATAGCTACCCTTTAACATATTCCAAAAGGAATTCTTTAATTACCATTGCATCAACCCATGCTAACTTGTTTCGAACACGTATACATTATCGGTAGCATTTGAAAGTCTATGCAAATTGTATGAGGTAAGGTCAACTTTCAAGTTAATATATTCTATACATGATTGGAAAGCAAAGTTCATAGTGGTTGAAACATTTGAGGTGCTAAACTTCTAGGTTTGTTGGGTGAACCCAATTCAGACTAATTTAATGAAGCTAATGCCATTTAACAAACATCGCTCTAAGATCCTCCTTCAAGCCCTCAAGGAGAGTTAGAAACCTATTGATGCCTTAAGTTTAATGAGAGTGTTTCGAGGAATTGAGGTAGGAATGCCTAAAGGGTCAAATGATGAGGCTAGTAACCAAGTAAATGCCTTAGAGGGTCGAAACAAAGCTAGTAGTATTCCATGTGAAGGTAAGGATTAGTGCTCAAGTTAAGGTTGACTTAAGGAGAGAACTCACTAGCTATAACTCAAAGGCTTGGCCCTCCTCATGAAGTTTTTCTCTAATAAGTCTTTACTTAGTTAAACTAAGCTTCTTATTTATTTTGTAAACATGGCTTCTATTAAATTGGTGTGCTTCTCTAATGTTGCAACTCATCAAGTCGGTCAAAGGTAGGAAAGAGATGCAAGGAAGAAAGAAAGTTATATTAGGACCCCTCTACAAAAGAAGGTTCGATATTGCATTTGTGATGCTAACATTAGTTTTTTCTCTTTTGCAGCTTAGGTGAATCATCGGTTACTTCATCAAGTTTGCATGAACTCATAGTAGAAGAGGATGCTTCATGTTCTGTATATATACATGCAATTTTGTTGTTTTATTGAGAAGTTATTTTGAATGTCAATTTGTTTAGACATTTGTTAAATGTTATGAAAAATTCAAAGTTGTAAAATCATATATATACACATTGCATGTGAAAACGGCAAGGGGTAACAGTGTTTGTGCACGGAATGCATACTAATTTATTAAAATTATAAAAACACATAAATTTAATCATTATAGTGGACCATATACATATGCAAATACACTAAAAAAAAATCACCGCACACTGAGCAAGTACGGCCTCGCTCCGCTTTATTAAAAGCTAGGACCATTACGGCAGGTCAAACTAAGGACCTATGGAAGTCGGGGCTCATCCCTGGTCAATATTGGATCAAACAATAGGGGGGCATAGCACTGACCTCTTGTTTTATTGATTCAATACAATAAGGGGAAAAGATCATACAGTTCCCTACCGAGACAACAGAAACTCTCAATGGATACTCCGCGCGCTGTTGAAGGTAGTCTGGTAAGAGACTCTATTCAATCCCTCCAAAGATTAGTGATCCAGCATTCCTGACAGTGATTCCCAAAAACAGTGCTTGTCTTCTCCAACCTGGACAGTGAACAAGGTAGGCATTCCGGGTTTGGTTTTTTGAGTCACTCTCTGACAGTAGTGAGATAAGGTAATTCGGAACATTTAGAAGGCCTAAATGGCCTTTCTCTTCGATCTATCTTCTAGTTAAGGTAAGAAAAGCGGGGAATCTACTAAACGAATAAGTGCAGTAGTGAATTCTTCTCTGAACTTATTTAAAGCATCAAGTAAGTTAACTTTCTTTTCTTTGCAAGGCAATCTTCTAACCTTACAGTCCTTCGAGTTAGTCCGGAAGAGATTTACATAGAGACTACTGCTATCCGGGAATATCTTTCTATGTTAGCTAGCGAGGGTAGGCTTTCCTACGGTCTACTACTTATCAAGAATCATGACGCCCACAGAACAACGATACCCCATACGAGAAAAGGACTCTACCTACCTATACTTACGAATGAAAGAAGCTCAGTGCAGATGATAGCGTATACTAACAGACCATTCTTGTCTCTCTTTCTTAGAGTGACCTTAAGTAGGTCAGGGCTCAAATACAAAAGATGAAGAAGCTCCTGAATCACTTTATGAATGAGCTATTCAACGCCATCGCTAACGACGATTCATTTAGGAAAATTCTGATCAACTGGAAAAGGAGCTTAGTATCGACTGATTGATGCAAGTGCCTAACAAAAAGGGAAGATCATTGGGAAGAAATGGGGGTGCCTGTAACAAGCTCTTCACATAGACATG
Organism: Laguncularia racemosa; assembly: GCA_037954665.1. NCBI lineage: Eukaryota > Viridiplantae > Streptophyta > Magnoliopsida > Myrtales > Combretaceae > Laguncularia > Laguncularia racemosa. The sequence continues at coordinate 2,543,802 of JBBMOL010000032.1, read as the reverse complement.
GTCGGAAGACTCGTTTGTATCCCACCAGGAAGCGATTCTTTGAACTTTTGGAGTAAGTGCATTTTGCTCTTGGTCTAATCGAGCCAATTGAAGTTGGAGTTGCTTTCATTATACTTGTAGTAAAGGGGGAGTAAATTCTTTTTTATCTCATCCGAGAAAAGGCTTCTTTCAAGAGTGTTGTAACTAGTGGGGAACAAGAAGGAAGGGAGAGCACAACAAAAGCTCCCTATCCCGTTCTATCTCTTACCCCTAGTCAAATGCCTAGCTAGCTGAACGAAGGTGTTGGTTAGCCTTGCACATAGAGTTGGAGGAGATTCAAACTCCTGAGTTAAATGCTAGTGGGGAGTACTATCAAATGCTCGTGAAGGCATAGGACTCCACTCTGTTGGCTAATTAGATAATTCACCCGGGCACCAAGGTTGCTTTCAAAGGCATTGCTTCTATAGAGTTGGCGATGCTGGGATAAGATCACTGATAGAATGTCAATGCAGTGTCTCATATTAGCTGACCATCCGCCTTAAGCTAGCTTGCACCGCATTGGAATCAATATGCATCTATTCATCTTACCTGGGATTTTCCCTTGGCTCACCTCGATTTCGGGATTGTCGTCACACCCACACCACCCCCCCCCCCCCCCCCCCCCCCTCTGTTTGTTACTACGCCAAAACTAGTTCTACCTCCTCTTGGGTGTTTCACTGCTGCTGTTGCTATGGTTACAAGTACAATGTTACCCCCCCTACCACTAGACCCCAGTCTCGCCCCCAGCAGTTCTTTGCATATCACCCCACAATCCAAGCAACTACTCTCTATAACTGCCTATCCATCTACAATGAGTCCCAAGTGGATCTCCACATCTTGTAACATGATTATAAACTCTCCCGTCGGCATGTGAAATGTGTGTCTTTGGACGCCATCACTCCACAAATGCAGTAATCATGTGCCAATCAAGAGGTATATACAGTAGACAACTTACACCTTCAAAGCCAGCCAGTTGCAAGTATGGCTCCATTCGAGTATTGAAAGGAATGGTATGTTTGTTGCACCAAAGTGACAACTCAAGTTGTTGAACAACGAGGGTTGTTTAATCTTATGCCAACAACATGTGAAACGTTTTCCTATTTCTAATGCAACATAAACTAGTAGATAAGTGAAATGTTGATTACCTCTCCATCCCAAACAGCATGTGATCGATGACTTGCATGCTGAGTCAAGACTAAAGGATTAAAAGGAACAAGCTTCATCTATTATACAAAGCCATACAAATATTTTCACTTTGAAATAAATAATTAATTTTTCACTAATTAATTATATAACAATTAATTAACGACATATTAACAACTAATCGTATTTAATTAACGGATAAATGTTAACTACTTAATTTTATGACTAACACTACAAAACCATACAAATATATTAAATTTGCAACAAATACAAAATTTTTCACTAATTAATTTTATAGCAATTAATGATGTATTAACTACTAATCCCCATTGATTAATGGATAATTAATAACTAATTAATGTTATAACTCATTCTATAAAACTATACAAATATTTTTAGTTTTCAAAAAATACTTATTTTTTCAATAATTAATTGCATAACAATTGATTAACGACATATTAATGACTAATCGCATTTAATTAATGGATAATTATTAACTACTTAATTTTATAACTAATTCTATGAAACCATACAAATATATTACATTTGCAATGAAGACAAAATTTTTTACTAATTAATTTTATAACAATTAAGTAATGATGTATTAACCACTAATCCCCTTTGATTAACGAATAATTAATAACTAATTAATTTTATAACTTATTCTACAAAACCATACAAATATTTTTAGTTTGCAACAAATACTTAATTTTTTACCAAATAATTGTATAACAATTGATTAACAGCATATTAACAGCTAATCGCATTTAATTAATGAATAATTATCAATTGCTTAATTTTATAACTAATTCTACGAAACCATACAAATATTTTACATTTGCAACGAATACAAAACTTTTCACTAATTAATTTTATAGCAATTAATTAACGATGTATTAACCACTAATCTCATTTGATTAATGAATAATTAATAACTAATTAATTTTATAACTCATTCTACAAAATCATACAAATATTTTTAGTTTGCAATAAATACTTAATTTTTTACTAATTAATTGTATAACAATTAATTAAAAATATATTAACAATTAATCGTATTTAATTAACGGATAATTATTAACTGCCTAATTCTAACGAAACCATACAAATATTTTACATTTGCAACGAATACAAAACTTTTCACTAATTAATTTTATAGCAATTAATTAACGATATATTAACCACTAATCCCATTTGATTAACGGATAATTAATAACTAATTAATTTTATAACTCATTCTACAAAATCATACAAATATTTTCACTTTGCAATAAATACAAAATTTTTCACTAATTAATTTTATAAAAATTAATTAATGACATATTAATGACTAATTACCTTTAATTAGCAAATAATTAACAACTACTTACTTTTATGTCTAATTCTACAAAACCATCCAAATATTTTTTATTTATAATGAATACAAAATTTTTCACTAATTAATTTTATACCAATTAATTAATGACATATTAAAAACTAATCACATTTAATTAATAGATAATTAATGACCTATTTTTATAAATAATTCTACAAAACTATACAAATAGTTTCTATTTGCAATGAATATGAAAGTTTTTACTAATTAATTTTATAATAACTAATTAATGACATATTAACAACTAGTCACCTTTAATTAACAGATAATTAAGAACTATTTAAGAATAATTTTACAAAACCATACAAATATTTTTTATTTGCAATGAATACGAAATTTTTTGCTATTTAATTTTATACCAGTTAATTAACGACTAATCACTATTAATTAATAATTAATTAATAATAACTTAATTTAATGATTACATTTACAAAAATACATTATAATAACATATGTACACAATTCATTTACTAATGTTAAATAATTATATATTAACAATTATTTAATTACTAATTAATAGTTAATTAATAATAACTACTATTTTAATAAAATTTATGCAATTTATATAGTTACATTTTTTTTTTTTTTTTGCATTTAGCCAAAGTAGTACAACAACAAGAAAAATAAAATTTTTGTTAAGAAAACATACCGAGATCTTGATGAAGATATTTCCACGCATGTTGAAATGGAGTAAAAGCTACATAAAATACAAATTATGAAAACAAAAATTTCCAAACAATGATAGAGAGTAAGGTTTACAGAGGAATTTAAAACATGAAAATATAAACTAAGGATTTGTATTTATTTTAGAAACTGTCAATACAATTTTTTTCTTGCAAATTACTATGTAAATTTTGCTGTATCACTTTTATAAGTTTGCAAATATATTTTTGTAATAATTTTATAGGTTTGTAGTTTCTTTATAGGTTTATAGTGTTATATACTTTATATGTTTGCAAGATAAGATTCGATAGAATTGTAGGAAAAAAAATTATTTGATGTTGTACTAAATGCGTAGACTGGATCTACGCCTTCAACATAAAATTTTGCAATATCACTAAAGGCGTATACCTCATTCACCACTTCACAACTTATTTTAATCTAATTTTCATTAGTATAATATTTACATAATTTTTAAGTGATAATATTTAATTATGTAACCCCAAATATTTCCCAGATTGAATTTTTGATACACAAAATCAACAAAAAATTAGACTTATCATAGTTCTTTTGCTTCAATACATGCTCTTGACACTTCATAACAATCATGCTCATAGTTACCAGAACGACCATGAACTAAATCTACGACCTAACATTATTGCTTGACCTTATTCTTTCGTTTATTTGTCTATAGAAAATAAGCCCTTACCTCACTTAAACACTAAATCCACCTAAGTGTAGAAACAACACAAATGAGTCATTGTAGATCATCCATCCTTAAATTTGTAGATTTATTATCAGCATCCAGTGGAGGATTTGCTCTATTTTTCACAAGATTTGTTCTATTTTTAACATGCTTACCAAAACAAACTAACAAAATTGATTAACTTTGATAGTTAGTAAGCCATTTTATTTTTTCTTTTCTTTCTTCAAGTAAGAGGGATTATAAAATATTGTTACATATTTATTATAATTTAAGTAATTAAGAGGTAAAACAAGATAAAATATATTAATAAATCTATCATAATGTTTTTTTTCTTCAAATTATTATTATTAACAAACGCTTCACACGTATACCATTTGCTAGTAAGAATTCTATATGAAAACAGACATAACACTACTACAAGACACAATGACTTCCATTACTGTACTACCAAACTTGTACAGTTTCATGGTCGTAATTGTAGAAACAAATCATTTATACATAACTTAGATTGTATAAAACTTTTATGGTAAATTTTGGACAGAATTTAATTTTAAGAATAGATAACCGTACAAGTTGAATATAGAAAGCAAATCAATAAATTGATGCCGTTATCAATTTAACAAAATATGCTAAGCACTCATATAAATTTATGATTCTAAACCTAATATTCGTTTATGATCGACAAGAGAATGATGAATTGCAAACCCCAAATTATACAAAATTATTAAATGAAAAAATTTAGAAAAAGAATGAAGCCCACTTAAAAGAATGAAAGGGATAATTTGCAACCCTTAAAACTCTAGTGTAATAAGAAATCTTTACCCAACTTAACTAAATTGCAAAATTTATTAGAAGTCTAACGTTCCATGATATAACTTCATTCCAAAACCGTAACACTTGCAATTTCCAGAAACAAGGTAAAAGGCACTAATAGAGTTTTATGGAACAACGTGTACAAGTGATAAAAATTGAAACCTTTAACTCTAACTTAAAACTTTATATTGGGTCCTAAATATCTGCGATATGTGCATAATAAGTTAATTCATTATTTCAATTTAATGGAAGTTTTATTAAAATCAATAGGATGTAAATTTACTCAATGGATTAATTACTATCCACATGGAATACATATGATATAGTCTGATATATTGTTAATTTACAGAACTACTTAATTAATATAATGAAAGTAAGTGTATATACTAGTTTAGTTGAATGTAATGCTATAATCATAAAAATTAGTTTTACTTTGTTAATTACATGAGGGATAATCTATATTTATGCACCATGACTTTAATACAACATGGCATACATGGGTGTACAAGCCAAGTACATGCCAAAAGTAAACACTTGTATATGAATCATTTTCTAATGTCTTGTAATACATGAATATTTCATTATTTATTCATTTATATAATAAAGATATTATTATAAAGAGTTAAGGACGAGGATAGAATTTTATAAAATTTTGATGGGCAATTTGATCATTTCACATGAAGCATATAAATACTACAAGTTAACCTAGAGAGCACCCTTTAGTCATTCTAAGCAGTGAACAGAGCTGTAGAGAACAAACGCTATATACAAGAAACCTAGGATGATGATAAGAAAAAGGAGCGAACTAATTCCAAGAACTCGAGGTAAGGATTGTTATACGAATTTCAAATTAGGATTATGGAAATTACAGTTATGAGTGTCGATTGTTCGTGCAGAAAACAAGGTGCGTGAAAGGACAAAACAGAATGGAGAATCAATGATCCGAGAGGATTCAACTCGTAGGGAATTTGAAGCAAGTAATTTAATCTATGTAATTTAGTTATAATTACATGTTTTTGAAATTCAATTGAGCTTAGAATGAAAAGGATTAGGTTTTAGAGGAATTAAAGTAATAGAAATAGGGTTCATAGAATTTCCAAGATAACACGACCTCCCAACACGGTCTTGTTTCAACCAAGTTAAACTAGAAAAGTGCAGTGAAAGATATACAACCTCCCAACACAGTTGTGTTTCGACTGTGTTAAGTTAAGGGCAACACAGCCTCCCAACACGGTAGTGTTTCGACCGTGTTGAAACTAAGTTATGCACTGAGAGATATACGACCCCTAACATGGTCGTGCTTTAGCCCATATTGAGCAACATGATCCCCAACATAACCGTGTTAAATAAAGTATAACATGATTATATGTTTGCTTAACTTCAATTTAAACTAATTTCCATGCAACCTAGATATAACTAGTAAGGCCTTAAAGAAATCAAGAAATAGGATTAATAGAAATAATAGGGTGATATTGATCTTAGATTAAGTACTAAGAAGAACTTGTTTTATTTAGCATATTTCAACTTAGCTTATGTCCAAGACCAGGAAGTACTTAAGGCTAGAATCCAAGGTACATGAACTTGTGTGTTATTATGTGTTTGTTTAAGTTAGTACAAGTATTTGAAATTGAATTAAGTATATGATTCGATTTAAGTATTCAAGTGATATGTTGTATGTGTTGGGTTCAACCTAAAGGCCCGTAGTGGCAATTCTCTAAAGAGCACCCTAATGATCCTTGTGTGATGTTATCCTTAGTAGAGTCGTGCTTGAAAATGATCTGGGTTGATGTAGTTCAAGTGGTTAAGTATACATAGGTGTAGGACTCGTAGTGGCAGTTCCCATCACTAAGTTTAAGTGTTTAAGTGTATATGGGTGTGAGGCCCGTAGTGGCAATTCCCATCACCAAGTTCAAGTAGTTAAGTGTACATAGGTGTAGGGCCCGTAGTGGCAATTTCCATCACCAAGACATGCTCCATTTTGTTAAGTGTGTTAAAGGGGTCGTGAAAACCCTATTGTTTACTTGTGGAATAAAATTATATTATGAATTGATTGCATGTGTTTAAGTTCTACATTATGCATGTGATACTCGTTTATGTTTGTCATGCGTATGTGTTTGTGTTATACGTACTGGCCATTAACTCAACCTTCGGGGAACCATTTTTAGATGCAGGTATTGGGGGAGATGAGAACCCAGAAGATGACTTGGGTTTAGTTGAACCATAGAAAGAGGAAGAATTGTTATTTTTAGTGTTTAAAGACTTCCACTACGTTAGACATTTGATGCGGTTTAAGTTATTATTTGAAACTTTGGAGATTTATGAAATGTTTTTATTATAGATGTTACATGTTAAAAAATATTGAATTTGTTTCAGAGCCTTAAAGTGTTCTTGTGAAATAAGAACACATGGCGAGTAGTAACATGACCCGAGTTTCGGGCCGTTACATGTCTAACATACTTTAATATCACTATTGGTAAACAAAAAAGGTCTTGAATGGAATAAAATGGAATTAGATTGAAATGGAATGGAATAGAATTGGACCATAACAATAAATCCATTTTTATGTTTAAAAACATATATGGAATGGAAAGTTTATATGTTAGCATTTATCAAATATGTCCTTCATTATTTATATGCCATAATTAAATTAAAGATTAAATAAGTAATTTTTAATTAATGGTAATTAATAAAGATGGAATTGACTAAATAAAATTGTGATTATACCCCTTATAGGCATAATCACAATTTCCTCTTAAAGTGGAATCATCGATTCTAAAAAAATACGATTTTTCCTTTTAAAACTCTTTCAAATATAGAAAAAGAAATGGAATCAAAATCATGATTCTATTTCAGATATATTTTTATATATTAAACGTGATATAAAGTTATTTAAGGAATAAATGAGATGAAAATTGTTAATATCCTGATGCAATCCAAAGTTAATATATACACAGATTTAGTCTTAAGCATTCAAACTTTCTTCCTCCTATAATAGATTAGTCATTAATACAAAATGGAACTTGGGAATTAGTTTAGGTATGTATATATCAAGGAGCCAGAATGGAATAATATAAATCAATTTTAACCTTCTTTCTTCATGTTAAGTAGCACTTATTCATAGTATACAGTATATATAATTGGAAACTTTTAACAAATGAATTAGTAAGACATATATCTTGATGATACCTTTGAGAATGGGTCATGTTTAGATTTAAATGGTGGGCTTAATCAACTCCCGTATACCTAGCTCCTCACTTTCAAAATTTATTACCGCTACTAATCTCACTGGTCCAGTCACCAGGGAAGGGCAATTTAACTTAATCCGAAAATGCCAAAATAAAATTCAGTTTAAATATCAAAGAATATATAAGTATTGATGATTATATAACTGACTCGTACTATACAAGTTATTGTTTCACTGACAGGCGATTCTTGTATATGTAAGCAAGGATGCTCATGGTTAAATATAAATTTGTTAGCGAAATATCCAGCTAACATACGTTAATTGACTTTCAAGTTGATTCTTTCAACCGCCCCATGTCAAAATAACGAAATGAAAGAGATATTTTGGATATAATTATATGAGAACAATCATATTAAAATAGGAAACATAAATATATATTTATATATATGTATATAGATATAGATGTATAGATATATTAAGTTTATACTCCACATCCACCAATTACTATTTGAGCTCTAAGAATCATTTAAAAAAAAAATTAAATCATGTATCACGATTGCACAAGTTAAATATATTCTAGGATAGAACGAGAAATTTCACCTAACCTCTTATAATGGAGGAGAGATTGCCAAAATAAAAGTTGCTCCTATTTTAGAAACGGATCTTGGGGCTTCTAATTTCATCATTTTAAACATGCGTATATTCAATTTCACTATTATTCTATTATTTTCTAAATCTACCTTGATGTAAAATTATAAATTGTCTCATTCTCCATTTCTTTTTCCAATACTAGAAAAGTAGTGTCTTTTCTTCTTCTTCTTTTCTTTTTTTTTTTTTTTAGTTTCTTAACATTCTCTTAAGTGGGAGTGATAATATTATCAACCAAATTTTGCAACATCCGTCATTGATACAATTTCTTTGTATTGTTTAAACAAAAATTAAAGGCTAATTAATTTGTAGTTCAATAAATAATTCTGAGATGTGGTTTAAGAAAAACATATTTTCACTTGCATAAGAATTAAAAACAGCATATGCTAAGATCAAAAATGAGTAGAACTAATATAAAATGTAATGAATCGATTGAGTTTTGACATTGGAAGAATTTCACATTTCTTTAAGATATATGCTTCAAATGTATGAATAACATTGTAATAAAAACTAGTAATTCTTTAAAAGCCAAATATTGCTTATGCATGTTATTTAATAAATCGTTGAACACGATTTTATAAAATTAGTAATTTTAACTCAGCTTAACAAACCTTTCTCTTAAATTGAAAAAAATATGTACAATGAATGTATTATCCTAAAACCATGATATAATATTATTAGGATGCACATGAAGATAAATTGTGTTTTAAACTATAGATATTTCAACAATTGTAAAGTTATAGAGATGGATGCAAATATACATTCTTTCTTAAATTAAAAATATTATACAACCATTTTACATTTCAAGGTAAGTCTTAAAAATATTATGATATGATAAATGTATATGAGAGAAAAAGTGATTGTTAGCTTTTCAATTTGTTTTATTTTTTATTTATAACACTTTCATATGTAACGACTCACCTTCTAGGTGTTTGCTTTACTTACCTATTAACATGTAAAACCTAAAATGGTGCTTAGAAGACCAAGTATTATGCCATCCTCAAATTAAGGACAATATTGATTATTAGTTTTGAACTTGTATCACTAAACATTTCTCACATCATATACATATCAATATCTCTAGTTTAACATAACTTAGTTCGAAAATACCTTGAAATACTATATTTTTTACTATAACTTATCTCAAAATATTGATACTCACATCTCACTCCTCTTAATCTTACTTGTACCATAATCTCAAAACCCGTTTTCATCCAAACTCTTTTGTAACAATTTACAAAATCTAATTCGTCAAAAACAAACTTGCTAACATGCCCTACATACACTAGTATAATCAAATCCATAAATCATCAAGTAACTAGTGGTGTGCTCCAATCTTCCCAACCCGTTCTAAGAGTTTATAAATCCACATCCTTATAATTACAATTCTTCTTAAATATAAATTTGTTAGCGAAATATTCAGCTAGCATACATTAATTGACTTTCAAAGTGAGTTGATTCCTTTAACCATGGATGCTCACTCAACCACCCCATGTTAAAATAATAAAACGAAAATGATATGGTAATCAAAGAATGCATAAATAGACATGAAAAGGATATGTCTATATTTTTCTTTATTTGTTTATATTAAGCAACACTAAGATTTGGACTTCACATTTCTCAAAACTCAGCTTTTATCATGATACTCCTTAATTTGTCATTTGAATATGAAAAATATTTTTTTTCTCAAAAAATAGTTGAAGGGTCATTATAGTAAATTTTCTCACAAAATCTTTTTTTTCTTAAATGCCTGATCTTTTTTAGGCTAAAGTGTTAACAGCCTTTTCAATTTTTCACTAATTGATTAAATCTAAAAGGCTTTATATAAATTTTGATGTGCCTTTTTTTTTTAAGCTTGTGCATCATAAGTTCGTGATATAATAGTATTTAGATATGCAAGTAAATAGTTAAGAATATATAGTTTTTCATTTTTTTTATGACAATTGCCGTATAGCTTTTTTTTTTTCTTAACCTAAAAAAGAACTCTTTTAAATATTTTCTTATCAATTCATAGTCTCCATTATTACTTTTTTTCCCTATAACTAACCTAATAAACACTTTTTTTAATATTTTCTTTTTTTCCAAAAGTGCGTTAGTTGTATTGTCAATTTGACATATCATTATATACTTTTAGAAGTAAATTATTAAGCTCTTGCAAAGGAACTGTAGAGATCAACAATTTCAAAAAACAAAAAAAAATCAAAGTGGCATAAAATAGAATAATAAGTTACAAAAACATATATACAATATATAGTTTATCGTCTTTTATGATGATTATCGTGTACTCAATCTTTTTTTTTTTTCCTTACCTTCTATGTTTATCCTAATAAACATATTTTTGAATATTATCTTATCAATGTGAAAGTAAATATTTTAAAATATATAGTTTTTTTTTTTCATTTTTTATGACCATTGTCATATATATATAATGGCAAGTAAATATTTAAAAATATATAATGTAACACAATAATCTATTCATCAAAAGGATTCAAAGGCTAGAAACCCCTCTCTTTCAAAATAGTGCACTCAAAAATATCCCCCAAAAGCTATTATGCTATTGAATCTCCTATGCACCTGCACTTGAGGTATGCAAAACACTAACACCTCAACTTCTTAAGAAGCAAAATAAGTACATCAAAATCTCAAGGAAACAAATATAGGCACAACTATAATAAACCATTCAATAATTACACAAACATAATGCAATTATGTAGCTATGCAACTATGCAATTAGTTGGAGAAGACTTTTGCAGCATTCAGAATCCCATAAGAGAAAAAGTTAAACTATGGTATATATTTACTGAGGGGCTCGACTTCAAAGTGATGGTCTAATGTATCAAGATTAACTGTAGGAAACATCACCTAGGAGAGGTTCAAACAAATGATATATGACCAGTACTGCCCAAGTAGCATACGATATAAAATGGAGGCAACATACTATAGTTACCACTAAGGAAAATAATCTGTAGATAAGTACGAGGTAGAGTTAAACCACCTAGTGAAATTCATGCCAATAGCCTTCAAAACGGACGAGAGGTCTAGGGCTCACCAATTTGTATTAGGTTTAGAGCATACTTTACCACATGAAGTGAGACCATTCCAGTTGAACACATACTCTTATGTGGTTAATAAGGCCAAGTTCCTAAAATAGAGCTATAAAGGGATTGATGAGATGAGGACATAGGGGACAACGGTGGTATTGGGGAAGATACCTACTTAGGGGATTTTCCGCAAGAGAAGATTAAGAAGCTTCAAACCTTCCGAACTAAATCGGTGGTCATTACAGCAACCTCCTCTTAAGTTAAATCCGTCCCAATAAGTCAGGTTCATAGATGCACTAGACGCCATGGATCACATGAGTTGACTAAGTGTAAGTGGCCATATGGTGCCTATTAGTAAGACCTATACAAAGAGATCAATTCCTCTTACCTTCTATTACTCCTGCAAACAAAGAGGTCACAAAATGATAGATTGCCTAAATATAGGAGGAAAAACTAAGCCACCAGCACAAATAGTGAGAAACCAGACTGTGACCCAAATTGGCAGACCTTAGCCAATAACACCAAAATAAAGAGTGATAGCTTAGGTATTTACACTACAACATCAAGACACACTAGACATAGACACTTTAGCTAGTACACCCTACTAGTGTCTATATCCTATTTAATACTGGTGTAACACATTCATTTATGTCTAATGCCTTTAGGAACATTTATAATGTTCATGCTAAGGTGTTGAGTGATACATTGAGTCTGAGTACACCAATGGGTGTGGGTAAAAGATTAAACAAAATATGTAGAAGGGTCAATATTGAAGTACAAGGCAAGGTCCTATTTGTTGACCTTCTAGTTTTGGAGATGATGAATTTTGATGTGATATTGGGAATAGATTGGTTATTTGGACATCACGCAACAATTGATTGCCATAGTATGACAATCCATTTTAATACACCAGGAGAAGAACCCTTTTGTTTCAAGTTGGAAGCACAAACACCAACGAGATTGCCTATATATGAATTGTGGGGCAAGAGCATGGTAGCTTCAATGATAATTGAATCTAATGAGGTGGTGAGGATTGATCAGGTACATGTGGTGAGAGAATTTGCAGAAGTCTTTCCTGAAGACCTGCTAGGCCTACCTCCAACAAAAGATATCAAATTTGGTATAGACGTGGTACCTGGTACAACTCCTATATCCAAAACCCCCTACCATATAACACCTATTAAGTTGATAGAACCAAAGAAGTGGTTACAAAAACTACTAGATAAGAAATATATTAGACCTAATGTCTCACCTTATGGTGCACCCACGGTATTCATGAAGAAGAAGGATAGTAGCATGTGATTGTGCATTTACTATAGGGAATTAAATCGAGCCACCATTAAAAATAAATACCACCTTTCAATGATAGATGATTTGTTTGATCAACTATAGGGGGCTCAAGTCTTCTAAAAAATCGACTTCAATATAAGTATCAATAGTTGAGGATTAAGGAGGAGGATATTCAGAAGACTGCGTTCAAGACATGATATAGGCATTATGAATTCCAAGTAATGCCATTTGGACTCACAAATGCACTAGTAGCCTTCATGTACTTGATGAACAAGGTATTCTAAGAGTATTTGGATAAATTCATCATTGTGTTTATAAACAACATTCTAAAATACTCTAAGAGTGAAGAGGAACATGAGAAACATTTAAGGATGGTGCTAAATAGACTGCAGATAGAGAGACTGTACACGAAATTCAAGAAATGTAAGTTCTAGCTTAATTAGGTAACCTTCTTGGGCCATGTAATCAATAAAGAAGGCATATCTATAGAGTCTAAAAAGATAAAGGCAATAAATGACTAGCTTAGACCAAAGACAATGATAGAGGTCAGAAGCTTCTCAAGGTTAGCAAGGTATTACAAAAGATTTGTAGAAGGACTTTCTAAATTGGTAACCCCTCTAACCAAATTAATTCAAAAGGGGTGAAGTTTGAATGGGATGATACATGTGAAACAAGCTTCATAACATTAAAGGAGAGGCTAGTGTCAACATTAGTTTTGACATTACCTATTAGTGGTGAATAGTTTATCATATTAAATGATGCATCTATCCAAAGACTATGAAGCATATTTATGCAAAATGAGAGGGTTATAACATATGCATCTCGACAATTGAAGCCCTATGAGAAGAACTACCCTACACATGATCCAAAATTGGCAATAGTAGTTCTTACACTAAAATTGTGGAGACATTACTAATATGAAAAGAAGTGTAAGATATTCACTAATCATAGGAGTCTCAAGTATATCTTTACCCAAAAGGAGTTAAACATGAGGTAGAGACAATGGTTAGAGTCGATAAAGGATTATGACATTGAGATTCAATATCATCCTAGGAAAGCGAATGTAGTTATCAACGCACTTAGCAAAAGGAGACATGGCAATTTAGCAACACTAGTCACAACATAACGGAATCTATTAGAAGATAAGCAAAGACTAGAACTGGAAATTGTAACTTAGGAAATTAGGGTGAGACTAGCAAATTTACGCATACAACCTATATTGATAAATAGGATAAAAGTTGCAAAAGTTGATGATGTGAAAATGTAGGTGATAAGTGTTAATAGAACCTTATTTATAGTAATTATTGAATATGATTTTTATGAATTTTATGTGAATTTATCAAGAAAAAGACACTTAAGTGCTTAATATTTGATTTTAAGGTTTAAAGAGTACAATTTAAAGATTTAAAGAAGATTCAAGCAAAAATGAGGTGAAATCTAGAAAACGAGTATGCAACCTTTAGCATGACCGTGCTAGAGAGAAAAAATTGATCAGAATGCATCGTGAAATTGTGCTATGACTAATGCACAAGTGGTGCAGAAAGTAATGCTAAAGTAGGAAATCTACCCAAAGAAGAAACTGTAGGAATTCCAGAGTGCACAACCTCGAACATAGTCATGCAAGAGGCTATAAAGAACCCAAAACGTCAGAATTTCACTTTTTTCCAAAGTACATGGCCTTTAGCATAAGCATGCACTAAGTTATGCATGCTACTTTATTTCTTAGACTATAAATACTCGCTTTACTATGAAAATTAAAGATCGAGATTTATTTTTTCACACAGTCACTATGAAAACCCTAAGAGAGTAAAATTACAAATCTAGAAGGAGAAATCGTTGGAGCATCATCGAAAATCATAAAATGCTTACGAAGGTTTATTCTTTTCATCATGAATTTTTATTACTTCTCTAGATTTCTCATGATTACTGTAAATTCTATGGAAGAGTAGATTTATATGCTCTATATCTTATGAAACTCTAAACCACGTGATTGAATTACTTATTGATTAATGAAAAGTTTATGCCTTTGTATCTATTCATGTGTTTTAACTGCTGTATGATTAATTTATGCACACAAATTGATTACATATATAATTCTTGTTAGATAGAAAGAGATCTCATCTAATAAGATAGATCTTCATGAATAGAAAAATTGCATGTTTTATCTAGAGATAGGAGAACTTTAATTTTCTACATAAAGATTTAATCTTTATTAAGGAATTGTAAGCTTAATGAAATCTTATAGGGTGATAGAGAGAGAGAGGTCTCCATTATTCCATATAATGTTATTAATTAATTAACTCAAGGGAGTAATTAGTTTAATCGAGAATTCTCGCAACGCAAAGCATAAACAAATTGTTAATCGATACATTATTATAAAAAAGTTAGGATTTAAAGTAGATCAAGATGAAAAGTATGTCTTTATGATTGAATTCATTTATTATAGCAATTATAATTAATCTTAAGATTATTCGATTAATTAATTAGTGATTTAATTTATTGATCTCACATTAAGATTTGAACTAGATAACAAAAAAAGGTAATACTAGTACTTATTTTTTAAATCCTTAAGGACGACACCCATTGCAATCTATATTATATTAGATAGATACACTTGCCTAACTATGTTGATAGATTTTTTTGAGTTTATAAATTTATAATTTAATACAATTGGATAAACAACCTACAAAGGTTTTAACATCGTTGCCAAGGATCTAGCGAAATAATATTAGGAAAAATCTTATTATCTGCTACATTAGTCATTTATTTTATTTATTTTGTCTCTTTCTGCTCTCTTTATCTTTTGAATACTCTAACTCATGGCTATTGCTTTTGTAGTGCATGACAAGGACTCTCCCTTCTAACATTCTTGGTCTAAACCCTGAGATTGAAAGAACACTCTGCAAGATTCACAAGAATACCACTGTTGAATCTTCTGGACAATTGGAAATCGAAGGAGAAGCATCTATTATAAAAGTCGCGATAGCGATAAAGGAAGAGGAATCAACTGTAGAATTTTTAGATAGTGGGATAGGATTACTGGCAAATATTAAAGAGAAAACATAGGAGACCATGGTTGATGATCCACCTAAGACCAATCTAGATTATGCAAGGCCAAACTTAGATGGAACAGGGCCAACCATTGTGAAGCCTCCCATTGGCACTAACAATTTTGAAATCAAGGATGTGGTGATTCAACTCTTGCAACAATACTAACAATTCGATGGATTATCATACGAGAACCCCCATGGTCACATTCAAACATTCTTAGAAATTTGTGAGACTTTAAAAAATAACAAGGTGACGGATGAAGTAGTGCATACTAGATTATTTCCTTTCTCACTAAGTACGTAGGCTAAATACTAGCTTTAATCGTTGGGTCCTAAAGCTTTAACTACATGAGATGACATAGTGAAGCAATTTCTCGATAACTACTTCCCTTCATGCAAGACAATTAAGCTCCGGAATGACATTGCGTCATTCATGTAATAAAATGGTGAGACCATATATGATGCTTAGCAAAGATGGATAAAGTTGTCAAGAAAGTGCCCACACCATCAACTACCCATACGGATGCAGGTTCAGACCTTTTTTAATGGGCTTAACCCAACCACCCATCAATTGGTAGACGTCGCAACTGGCAATACATTAAATTCTAAAACTCTAGAAGAATCCTTAAAACTTTTTGCTGATATGGCTAAAAATGATTATTAGTGAGGCAACAATAGGGGCAAGCAAAAAGTGGCAAGCAAGTATGAAGTTGCTACCCCTAAGAATTCCCAAGAATTCTTAGTCACCAGGTTTCTACCCTTAAGAATTCCCAAGGATCATAACACCAAGTAGGTGAAGCTAGTGAGAATATGGACCTCTATGAGCAATATAAGCAAGTAAACTATCTTAGGAATCAAAATAGGCAGCAATATAACCGCACAGTAACACCTATAATCCTAGCATTAGAAACCATCCCAACTTCTTTTATAGCAATCAGAATGCCCAAGGATCTAAATTTCTGCCACCAAGATTCCAAAAGCAAGAATTGCCACCCTACGAACCTATACTCTACCCACCAATCCAACTACCTCAATAGGAAAAGAAAACCAATTTAGAGGATCTAATGAGCAAATTCACTCAAAGTTCTAAGGCAAGACATTAAAACTAAGAGGCTTCTATTCACAACCTTAAGAAGCAAATTGGCCAATTGGCTAAGATGATGTCTGAAAGGCAACTAGGTTCCCTCTTTTCTAACACTAAGAGAAACCCAAAGAACAAGCAAATGCCATAACCTTGAGGAGTAAGAAGGAATTGCAAAGGAACTTAAGCAAAAGAAAGAAGACAGACAGTCTTTTAAGAGGGAGAAGGTGGAACTTGAGAAGAAAGAACCTAAAAAGAAATCATCACCAGTTGTTAAAGAGTATGTGCCAAAAATTCCATATCCAACTCGCCTCAATTAAAGCAAAGACAAGGAGCAGTTTGTAAATTCCTTGAAGTTTTTAAACAACTGCATATTAATATTCCATTTGTTGAGGTGCTTTCATAGATGCCAAAATATGCTAAGTTCCTAATGGAACTCCTATCTAATAAGCAGAAGTTGGAGGATGTTTCTATAGTAAAAGTAGGAGCAAATTGCTCATCCATCATTCAGAACAAACTCCCTCCAAAGCTAAAGGATCCAAGTAGCTTCATCATTCTATGTGTGGTTGGTGATATTTAAGTTAATGAAGCTTTGGCTAATCTCGGGCAAGTGTTAATCAAATACTATACTCTTTCTTTAAGAAATTAGGGTTAGCTGACCCAAAGCCTACCAGAATGAGTCTATAGCTTGCAAACTTATTCATGAAAATCCCTAAGAGGATCATTGAGGATGTCTTAGTAAAGGTAGGAAACTTCACATACCATATTGATTTTGTGATTCTGGACATAGATGAAGACGATGATATGCTCTTAATCCTTGGAAGACCATTCATTACCACTACTAGGGCAGTGATTGATGTAGAGGTAGGTAAGCTTACACTAAAAATAAGAGATGAAGAGCTAGTAATTAAGATGATTGCATCCATGGAACACTCTATGTGTGTTAATGATTCATGTTATTCTGTTGATGTTGTTGATTCTTCAATAAATGAGCATATTGAAGAGATTATATACAAGGATGAGTTAGAAATAATCTTAAAACAAGGAGAGGAGAAAGATATGGACAATTCAGAGGTTGAGGCATTCTTTAAGTAGCTTAATTTTATAGAAGAAGTTACACCTCAAAGAGATAAGTGAAGAAGGCAAGCATATGAGAATATTAAGATATACAAAGAGAGGATGAAGAAATATTATGCTATTCAAATTTGCCATCCAAGGGAGTTTGCAGAAAGGGACCTAGTGTTTTTGCTTAATTCTCGGTTGAAACTTTTTCATAAAATATTGAAATCAAGATGGTTTGGTCCTTTTATAGTCAAGAAGGTCTTCTGATGTGGTGCAGTAAAGTTCGAACACCTAAAGCATAATGATTTCAAAGTAAATGGCCATAGACTGAAGCTGTACATGGGAGATGGAAGAGAAAATGAATATCAAGAAATGTCTATACTCCAAGTACGAGATATTTAGCCAAACAAAGTGAAGGATGTCAAGCTAATGACATTAAAAAAGTGCGCTTCTTAAGAGGCAACCCATGACTAATCTAGGTATGTTAAGTTCTTTTTGTTTCATTTTTATTTTACTATCCTAAGTCTTTCTTGCTAAAAAAATTGCACATTTGTAGGGGAGTAAGTAAGCTTACTTGAGGGGAATGAGATTTAATCCTTAAGGGTGGGGAAGCATCAATGATAAGTAAGAAAATTCAAACTTTACTTCTCAAGTATACCTGGTAAGTTATTTTCCTACTCTTTCACTTATGTCACTTATGTCAAGGTGCACACTAAACAAACACATGGATCAAATAGCTTAGAAAGTTTTTACTTGATTTCTATACACTTTTTAAGCATTTGCACAACCTTAAGCACAAGTAGTGCACAAGTAGTGCTCAAAGTAGTGCACACATGAAGAGGCGCTTCTAGACACTTTTTGGAGCCCTGTACGGACCCAAGCATAGCTGTGTAGAAGCCGAGGTAAGGTTTCCATGTATATATATTTGTGTTTTCCTTCCACCCTCCTTCTTTCATTTATTTCTCCCTTTGTTCTATTTTCTACACATGATTTGTAACTAATTGAGCTCCCTTATAGGAAAACTTTTTATCTGAATCTACTAAATGTTTTATTCTTTAGACTAGGATAGGCTAACTTTTATTTTTATTTTTTTTAGTTTAGTGTTTTCACTTTTTTAGATTTGATGATACATAAATTTTGCTTTGAAGGAATTCAAAATTGCAAGTGCTAGCAATCGAGGAAGTCCTTAATGTCCTTTTTTTATTTCTTAATTTTTCCTTTATCTCTTTTCTCTTATGTGTGCTTACTTTAGAAAGACATTGGGGATAAAGTCTTAAATAATGTGGGGAAGGGATATAAAGATAAAAAAAAAAAAATAGGTTCTAGACTATTTATATACCTTATGCTCTTGTTGATCAAATTTCCCCCTAATTACAAGTTTGCAATTGAAGTTTAATCTTGATTGTCTATTATTGAAAAATGGAAACCTAAAACCTTGAAATTGTACTCATTAAAATGTAAAAGTATCATTTTTGTACACATATATGTAAAAGTAGTGACTTTTTTTGCTTTATTCACCTATTGCTGGGCTTGATATACTTAGTTAGAGTTTTAAGATGAAATCCAAGTGAGATAAATATATTTACTGTTTAATAACTAAATTTGGAGTAATTAAGTAAATGGAAATCCTTAATTTCAAGTGAATTAGTTGGGTTTTTAAGTTAATTAGCTAGTATATTTGATATTCAATCATTTTAAGAGCTCTTTCAACCTTTTGTGAAAAGGGCATGTGAAATTATTAACTTAGTAATTTTTTTAAAAATAGTCTCTTTAAAAATAATAAATATCAATATTGAGTCCCTATGTGTAAGGTAAGGAAAGGTCAATGGGGTTCCTTTAAAACCTAGTAACCTAAGGTCATTTATCCTGAGATCGACCAACTAATGAATTTACCATAACTTTAAGGGATAACAAAAAGACAAGTTTATCGAGACTTGTAACTCAAGTAAATAGGTGACAAGCCCAAGATTATTGACTAAAAGTTCGCTACATAGGTTGCTTTGTTCTATCAAATTCCAAAAAAAAAAAAAAAAACTTTTAAAGAGACTTGAAAGAATAAAGAAAATAATCAAGGGGAATAATAGATGCCATATACTTTCACTTCATGTTGTTGTACTTTAAAAAATAATTGAATATTTTATATATTTATTTTATAAGTGGTGAAATGCAACTGAGCAACTTGGATTTTTTATTTATTTATTATTTCCTTCATAACTTTGAAAGCGGTTGCTAAATAGTGAAGATATTGGTTTAACTTACTTGGATTAATCTAAAAAGTCTAATTACAGTATGCTAGGTACACATACAATTATGGTAAGTTTGAGCAATAGGTACTAACAAGTCACTCAGAATTAATTGAGTAAAGAATGCTACTTGTGATGAAGCTTATAATGAATATAATTTATGATAAGGTTTTCCTCTTGTCCTTATTTTGTTTGCTTGTGGACAAGCAAATGGTTAAGTGTGGAGAAGTTTAATAAGTGTTGAAACAACCTTATTTATAGTATTTATTGAATACGACTTTTATGAATTTTATGTGAATTTATCAAGAAAAAGACACTTAAGTGCTTAATATTTGATTTCAACGTTTAAAGAGTGCAATTTAAATATTTAAAGAAAATTCAAGAAAAATGAAGTGAAATCTAGCAAAATATAAGAAAAGGTAATTTTCACGAGTACACAACCTTCAACGTGATCGTGTTGACACTAGTGTTGGAGAGCAAAAAGTAATTAGAATACATTGTAAGATTGTGCCCTAGCTGCTACACAAGTGGTGTAGAGAATAGTGCTAATGTGGGAAATCTACCCAGAGAAAAAATTATAGGAATTCCAAAGTGCATAACCTCGAGCACAGCTGTACAGGAGGCCTGCAGAACCCAAAACGCCAAAATTTCATCTTTTTTTTCCAAAGTACATAGCCCTAAGCACGGGCATGCACTAAGTCGTGCATGTTACCCTATTTCTTATACTATAAATACTCGCTTATTACGAAAATTAAGGATCGAGATTTATTTTTTCACACAGCTACTCTAAAAACCCTAAGAGAGTAAAATTATAATTTTGGAAAGAGAAATCATTGAAGCATCATCAAAAATCACAAAACACCTACGAAGGTTTATTCTTTTCATCATGAATTTTTATTAATTCTCTAGATTTCTCGTGATTATTGTAAATTCCATGGAGAAGTAGATTTATATGCCATGCATCTTATGAAACTCTAAATCATGTGATTGAATTACTTATTGATTAATGAAAAATTTATGCCTCTATGTCTATTCGTGTGTTTTAACAGATGTGTGATTAATTTATGCATGCAAATTGATTGCATGGCTGATTCTTGTTAGATAGAGAGAAGTCTTATCTAAAAGGATCGATCTTCATAAATAGAAAGATTGCATGTTTTACCTATTAGTATGAGAACTTCAATTTTCTACATAAAAATTTAATCTTTATTTGAGCATTGTGAGCTTAATGAAATCTTATAAAGCAATAGTGAGTGAGAGGTCTCCATTATTCCATATAAGCTTATTAATTAATTAACTTGAGGGAGTAATTAGTTTAATTGAGAATTCCTATAGTTTAAAGGATAAACAAATTGTTAACCAATACATCATTATAAGAAAGTTAGGGTTTAGAGTGGATGAAGATGAAGGGTATGTCTTTATGATTGAATTCATTTATTACAATGATTATAATTAATCCTAGAGTTTTTGATTAATTAATTAGTGATTTAATTTATTGATCCCACATTAAGATTTAGACTAAATAGCATAAAAGCAGTAATACTAGTACTTATTTTTTAAATCCTTAAGGATGATACCCATTGCAATCTATACTATATTAGATAGGTACACTTGCTTAACTAGGTTGTTAGATTTCTTTAGATTTATAAATTTATAATTTGATACGATCAAATAAACGACCCATCAACAGGAAATTAAGAAATGAATGGAAGAAGGAAAGGCGATGGATTTTAATAGAGGTGGAGATGGAGTACTAAGGTACAATCAAAGATTATGTGTTCCAGGTGTAACCAAAGTGAAGAATGAAATAATGAAAGAGGCACATTATTCTATGTATTCTATCTACCCTAGGTGGATGTATAAAGACCTCAAATGCCACTATTGGTAGAAGAATAAGAAACAAGAAATTGCAATGTATCTAGGTGTTTGACTTATCAACAAATCAAAATAGAGCATCAAAGATTTACTGGCAAGTTACAACCTCTACCAATACTAAAGTGGAAATGAAAGCATTTGACCATAGATTTCGTCATAGCATTACCTAAAACCATGATTAAACTAAACACCACATAGGTAATTAAGACTGATGATGATCGTAATCACTCAAGTTTAAAAATCCCTTTCTATGACTCTCTGTTACGATCAAATAGGCAAGTGCACCTATCGATTGTAATAGTATAGCACTATGTTCGGGTATCGTATCCTCAAGGATCAGCAAGTACCAGTAATAACTCTAAACCTACTATCTAACCGCACAAAATTGAGAGGTTTAGTTTTAAATTTAAAATACTTAACAAATTCTATAACAATTAAAAATAACACAATAACTTGATTACTAAATCTGATAACTAAGAACATACCCTACCCTTACTACTCCTTTAATTGTCATGTAACTTCACCCTTTCAATAAACTAGTTAACGAGCAATAGTTATCTTTAAACCGCGGAGTATCTAACACTAAACTAATGTTCTTTCCAGATTCATTAGCTCCTAATCCCAATTGCTTTGATAAAGATCCCTCTTCTATCAAAAACCGATTAGAATTGCATTAACACTCTTGAACCCTCAATTAGATCAAATTATCTAATTTAATCTAATACGGAAAATTCACGTTCTCTATCCCTAGATTACATACAAATTCCTTTATTCATGCATGATCTATTCAAATAAGAGATTTTCCAATCAACTTCTAAGAAATCAATGCAAATTCAATGCTGGCCATACATCAAATTAGCAACACTACATAAACAGCATGAATAAATTCAGAGAATTCCACTATTCACTAACTATGCAATCAATCCCGCATTACATGACAACTAGAATTCGTAAGGTTCGGGTATGAAATAAACTAGCCACTCATGATTTTCACGATACAATTCAATGAAAATGAAGAACCCGTGTGCATAAACACTTCACAAGATAAGGATGAATCCGTTAAAGTTGCTTTTCCTTCCGTAAGCTTTTTCCCCGTCTTCCTCTCTTCATTCATGGTTCTCCTCTGTTTTTTTCTCTATCCCTTGCTTTTCTTTCTTTTTCTCCTTTTCTTTCTTTTCTTGTCCCTTCCTTTCTGCTTCAGGTGTCCTTTCCTTTTCTCCACTCTGCCCTTTGACGTTCCCCCTTCTTCCTATCCCAAGATACCAAAATCTTGGAAGAAACTTGTAAAACGCGGAGTTGCATCAACTACATGGCTGTCATACACGGCCGTATATCTTTCTGTGGACAATTCCAACTCAATACACGACTGTCATACACGTCCGTGTATCTTTCTGTGGACAATTCCAACTCAACACATGGCTGTCATACACGGTCGTGTATCTTTCTGTGGATAATTCCAACTCAACACACAGCCATGTATTATGGTCGTGTAACCTTCTGTGAGTGTATTAAATACAATACACGGTCGTGCCCCTATGATACACGCCCGTGTATCTCTCCTGCTGCACTTTTGGACACTTTTCTTCATGTAATCCGCTCCGACTCTTGCACATGTTGATCATTCTTCCTTGATAGGTCCTTTAGTTTCCTGAAACTCAAATAGCTCTCCTTTAAGTACCAAAGTCTTTTAAAACATAATCAAGTTACTTCAAAAGCAACTCAAACCCATACAAAATATAAGTGTTAATTTATTCTTATCAAACTTCCCCACGCTTGAGTTTTTGCTTGTCCTCAAGCAAATTGATTCAAATAGAATTACAAAAACAACCTCTCTTTCATGCATAGTTATTTTAGGAAGATTTCTGCATCATTGATCCTTTGTATACCCAAGCTTATTAACTTTCATTCAATCTCATCATTAACTGTATACAAAATACCAATACTGGAATTTCAAAATTAATCCGAGTAAATCAAACTATTACCTTCACTGTTTAAACAACAATTCCTCAAGTTAGGATAAATCACAAAATCATATCAGCAAAAATAGAGTAAACAATTCTTTCCACAACCGAAACAAACAACACAATAGAGAGTAAAGGCATATCATATCCACTGATCTCCTGGATTTCCCTTCTCTTTTATCATTCTTTTACTTTAATTTAGTCGACCGACCCATGTAACGAACTTTCGATCGATAATCCCGAGCTCATCACTCAAGTTAACAGACGTTATTCCCTCAGCATAGAAGGCGTCCCTCGGATTTATTTATTCGAGTCAAATCAACTTTTTTTTTTTCAGATTGTCCATTTAACTGAAACGATTTCCTCGGTCAGTAAGTCCCAGGCCAGACGACCTTAGGCTACTAGGTTTTAAAATACCCCTTCGAACCTTTACCATCTCAATCAAAATATTATTAATTATCAAGTTCAGTTTTCTCAGACTTTTCTCACGACCCATGTAACGAGCTTTCGGCCATTGATCCCAAGTTCTTCACCCAAGTCAATAGGTGTTATTCCCCCGGAAGGGCACCCCTCAAGCTTAATTACTCGAGTCAATGAGGCCCACTTCTAAACTTTTTTTTTTTTCAAGAGATTACCAAGCTATATGTACTCCTTTACTCAAAATTTGAATAGCTTAACCAGTAAAAGAAAGAAAAGTTTACTCAACTCTACTAACAACCTTGAATCAATCCTAACTCTAAAATAAGCCTACTTCACTCAGATTTCATCTTCTAATTCCAGCAACGTATTCATAACACAAGATAAGAGAATAAAAGTTGGGATCTCAGCCTTCCTGCATAACTCATCAAGCATAACTTATCAAATCTATCTCAAGTAGGAAATTTTATAGCATTAAGTTCATAACACTTATACTTCATGAATTCATTCTCCTCCATCCCATCCCCACACTTAGAATAGGACATTGTCCCAATGTTTTACATTGAACTACACAAAAAGATAGAAATAAAAGAGAAGGAGAAACAAGACTCCCCTGGATCAGTATTAGAATCGCACATTCGGCATCCTCCTTTGTAGAAGAACTCAAATCAATATCGTTCATGCGCACAGGACCATGAGTTCTTGAAAGAACTCCAAATATTTATTCTCCCCAATCTTGTCATTCCACTAAGGTTATGTACTTCATCAATTGAATAGAATCTCTGAAATGAAAAACCAAAGAAAAGAAAAGAAACAAAACAAACAAAAAGAAAATAATAAAATAAAATAAAGGCATAAGGAAAGAACAATAATAGCATCCAACCCTGTTTTAATGCAAAGTCTTAACAAAAAGAAAACATAAAATCCTACAAAAGGAATTCAAAAAGTTAACATCCAACAATCGTTCTTCAATCTTCATCCTCATTGTCCGAGTCATCTCGATGACTGCCTTCTTCATGTCGAGAGGAAGAACCTGGAACTTGATGTGCATCAACCCGAATGTCTTCATCGCTGAACAATTGCAAGATGTAAAGTCTATATCCAACTTGTCACCCAACTTAGTAAAACAATTTTTAATAAAACTTCAATTGCTTTGTTTTTTTTTTTAATTTTGTCTTGTTCTCCTTCAATCCTTGAATTTAGGTTTTTAACTCCCCTATACTTTTCTGGACTTCATCTTCTTGAGTCCTTTCCCTTGGGGCAGCTCTTTCGTTCTTCACCTTCCCCGGCCTCAGACTCTTGGTTAGGGTCATGCCTGTCAATTTCATCCATATCATCATCGAAGTTTCCTCATTTTGTTGAGGTTTATGACCCCACCCAATAATGGGTGCAGCTATAGCCGAATAGTCATTCCAATACAATTGTCGGGTTCGCGTAAGGGAATAGCTCTAAATTTTTCAAAATTCGGGTAATCCAGGCACCCACAAAGATTCCCCATTCCCTACTTCTACTTGTGGGAGTAAACAAATGCATAAACACCCCGACATTGATAGAGTCCCCGTTTTCATACTCCATAGCTGAAGCACATCCCGGGCATTGCCACTCCTTCTGAATCAATATGGCCTGTAGTGGAACGAGCAAAGATGTAATGAAGCACCCGAAAAGATAGCTGACTAAAGGTGGAACCTTTGTGGAAGAAGAAGTGTAAATGCCCGATCCCAATTGGGGCCAATAATTTCCTGCACGAAATCTGTGGGGAAATCCCAAGGGTAGTTGACGGAAGGTGGAAGAGCGGAGAAATGTCGATTCATAGATATCCATAGCTTCAATAAAGTCTATCATTGAATATATCCTATATTGACCCATTGCAAGGAACTCAACTTCATTATCTATCCCAGCACTCATGGGTTCCTTGATGGTGAAGGTAGCAGTAAAGGTGAGTGTCAGATCCGAATAGATTTTTTCCTCGATAGAAAACAATCTCACCAAGCAGGGTCATGCAGAAGGCCCTCAACCTCTTGGCGAATGCCAAACCGCTCCATAATATCCCAATCAAGAGCTACATTTGGCCTAATGATTTTTGTGCTCTTGTGGTTATGATAGATCGATCGATGCTCGGCCCTTATGTTAACAGGATAGCGGATCGCCCCCCTACTACTACTGGCCTCGTCATCATGGTGCCTCTTCTGAGCAACAGTCTTTGTTCGAGGCATCTGGAGATATAAAAAAAAAAAAAAAAACAACAGATTATACCTTCTTGAGGTGATAAGTAAGATCATAGCTAACAATTTGTACAAAAACACTCTCCCTTGTATGACAGATAATATGAAAGTTAGAGTTACAATACAAGGAAAAAATCACAAATTAGACTTAATTGGAAATACACGCCCAGCATACATGCCCTGTATTCGGATCACACATTCTCACCTCAATTCAAAAATACACACCTTGCAACTACGGCCGTGTAAAATCAATCATGTAACAATCTCCGCACAGAAATCCCTTCCTTACACAATTTTTCATGTGAATGACACTTAAAAATCGACACAATTTACTCAAAAGGTAGAAACCCTAGGTTTGTGTCCAAAAACAAAAAAAAATTTATCATGAATTCCACACAAAAGTATGACAGATTCGAAGTAAGAAGATAAATCATCAACAATGAATAAATCACACGAAAGCCCCTTGATTAGAACACATAGAAAGTGTTCTTTAGTTCAACATTGCAAGGAAAAATAAAAGAGAGTTGAGAAGAGAAAGTAGAGATCCATACCTTTAAAATTCAGAGGAATGGGTGCAAAAATCACTAGAAGAATTAGTGGAAGTGAAGAGAGATGATTATGAACAATAAGGAGTGAGAGAGAAAAAAAAATATGAAGAGAGATGAAAGGATATGCTGCTCAAACCAATTTAACCCCAAACGGCCGTGTGTTTTATGAATTACACGCCGCATAACGGCCACGTTACATGCCCGTGCCTTAAGCCGTGCCTCCCAGGCGTGTATCCCTCTGTAATTTTTTTAACTCCATACACGGTCACATACACGGGCGTGTAAAAAAAACCGTACAAAAATTTCCAATATACACGCCCTAGGTACAGGCCTGTATGTAGGCCTGTAACCTTCTGTGCATGAAATCTGCAATTACACGGCCGTGTAAAATAAGAATATATGGTCGTGTATCTTCGTTAAAACACAATACTCACCTCCATTGAGTGTTCTAGCCCTGTCCAGTCATTCAATCAATAAAGAAAAACAAAAATTTATCTAAAAACTACATGGGTTGCCTCCCATCAAGCGCTTTTGGTTAACGTCGTTTGCTCGACAAAATGAGATTGCATCTGATTAAATCATAAGAGGATGGAGTCTAAACTCCTCTTGCCCTCTTTTTCCCCATGAGTCCCAAAATATAGCTTCAATCGTTGCCCATTTACTTTGAAAGTGTGTCCACTCGGGTGTTCCAATTCCACCGCTCCATGAGGAAAGACTTTTATCACCTTAAACGGCCCGGACCACTTTGATCTCAACTTACTGGGAAAAGCTTCAATCGAGAATTGAATAAGAGAACGTGATCTCCCTCACGGAATTGTTTCGGATGATGAATCCAAATGTCATGATACCTCTCCATCTCTCCTTATAAACTCGCATGTTATCATAGGCCATTGCACGCATTCATCGAGTTCATTCAGCTGAAACTTCCTCTTCTTACCAGCAGCCTCTTAAATCCATGTTAAGAGTGCGTAAAGCCCAAAAGCTCTATGTTCTAACTCTACTAGCAAATGGCAAGCTTTCCCAAACACTATCGGTATGGGGTGGTACCTAAAGGAGTTTTGAAAGCTGTCCTATAGGCCCACAACGCATCGACCAATTTTTCCGACCAATCCCTTCGGTGATGCTCCATGTTTTCTCTAGAATCCTTTTTAACTCATGGTTAGAAACTTCTACTTGACCACTTGTCTGTGGGTGATAAGGGGTTGCTAATCTATGGGTGACCCCATATCGTTTCAGCACCTTCTCCAATTGCACATTACAGAAATGTGTTCCCCTATCACTAATTAAAGCCATGGTGTTTCCAAACCTAAAGAAAAGTTTCTTCAAAAATTTTACCACTACTCTGGCATCATTGGTGGGCAAAGATTGGGCTTCTACCCATTTAGACACATAATCTACCACCACCAATATGTACTTATTCCCAAAGGAATTGGGAAATAGTCCCATAAAATCAATCCCTCATACGTCGAACACCTCACACTCCAAGATGAAATTTTGGGGCATCTCATCGCGCTTTGATATATTTCCAACTCGCTGACACTTGTCACATGTTTTTACAAAGTTGAAAGAATCCTTGAATAAGGTTGGCCAATAAATCCCGATTCCAACACTTTATGAGCTGTTCGATTCACACTGTAGTGACCCCCTGTTGGTCCGATGTGACAGTGTCTCAGAATTTCTTGCCCCTCTTGCTCAGATACACATCTCCTAATTACTTGATCAGCACACAAACGAAATAAGAAGGGTTCCTCCCAGTAATAGTGCTTCAACTCAGCAAAGAACCACTTCTTTTGCTGATAAGTTTTGTCACTCGGGAGTATTCTGCAAACAAGGTAATTTGCAAAATCAACAAACCAAGGCTCAGAATTAATACTTACCTTGTTAATCTGATACAATCCTTCCTCTGGAAAAGCATCATCAATCTCTTCTTCTTTCAATTCCTCCAAATATGGGTTCTCCAAACGAGAGAGATGATCAGCAGCTAAGTTTTCAGCTCCCCTCTTGTCCCTAATCTCCAGATCGAACTCTTGTAGAAGCAATATCCACCGATGAGGCACGGTTTCGCATCTGTCTTGGACAAAAGGTACCTGAGAGCTAAATGGTCAGTGTAAACAATTACCTTGGACAAAATCAAATATGACCGAAACTTATCAAACGCAAAAAACACAGCTAAAAGTTCCTTCTCGGTCGTGGTGTAGTTCTCCTGAGCACCTGTGAGGGTCTTACTGGCATAATAGATTGGTTAGAAGTGTTTGTCCCTCCTTTGTCCTAAGACTTCTCCCACAGCAAAATCACTTGCGTCACACATCAATTCGAAAGGAAGACCCCAATCAGGAGCCACCATAATAGGTGCTTGGGTTAACCTTTCCTTAAGCGTGTTGAACGCCTCGAGACATTCACTGGTAAAATCATAAGGCATGTCTTTCTCTAATAGTCGTGTCAATGGACGGGCTATTTTAGAGAAATCCTTAATGAACCTCCTGTAAAATCTGGCATGCTCGAGATAGCTCTGGATGGCTCTTACTGAAGAAGGTGGTGGAAGTTTTGCGATTGTGTCCACTTTTGCATTATCCACTTCGATTCCTTTATGAGAAATTTTGTGCCCCAGAACTATGCCCTCCTTTACCATGAAATGGCATTTCTCCCAATTCAACACAAGATTTGTCTCCTCACATCAAATCAAAACCCTCTTCAAATTGTTTAGACAAGCATTAAAAGAATCACCAAAGACGGAGAAATCATCCATAAAGACCTCCATGATCCCTTCCACTAAGTCCTCAAAAATGGCCATCATACACCACTGAAACGTAGCCGGTGCATTGCATAATCGAAGGGCATGCACCTATAAGCGAAAGTACCATATGGACATGTGAAAGTGGTCTTTTCCTGATCCTCTAGAGCGATTGGGATTTGGAAATATCCCAACATTCCATCTAAAAAACAGTAATATAGGTGTCTTGCCAATCGCTCTAGCATCTAATCCACAAAAGGGAGAGGGAAGTAATCTTTGCGAGTTACATCATTCAGCCTTCTATAATCTATGCACACTCGCTAACCAGTTACTGTCCTCATAGGTATGAGTTCGTTTTTATCATTGGGGATCACAGTCATTCCCCCTTTCTTTGGTACAACTTGCACAGGACTGACCCAAGGACTATCGGAAATGGGATAGATCAACCCCGCATCTAAAAGCTTAATCACCTCCTTCTTTACAACCTCCTTCATGTTGGGGTTCAAACCTCCTCTGAGGTTGTACCACCGGTTTAAAATCATCTTCCAGCAAGATTTTATGGGTACAAAATGAGGGCTAATACCTTGAATATCCGATATCTTCCAAGCAAGAGCTCGCTTATGCTCCCTCAAGACCCCTAGTAAATCATCCCTTTGCTCCCTCGTTAAACTAGCAGAAATGATGACGGGAAGTTTAGAGTTAGCTTCCAGAAAAGCATACTCTAGGTACTCAGGAAGTTGCTTCAACTCAAGTTCAAGAGGCTCTTCAACAGACGGTTTTAACCTCCCTTCTTCATTAGGCCCTATTTTTTCAAATCCTCTGCGACAAACTACTTCCTCACAGGCTTGCGATTGAGCTTTCACAGTTTATATCTCTACATTCTCACTCACTTCATCATCATTCACAATTAAACTGAATTCCAACGGATCTCCACATAACAGTTCTTGCATCATGCTTATTACTGACCTGTTAATGCAATCAACAGCATAGCAAGTATCATCAGCGTTCAACGATTATTTCAGTGCTGCTGGAATTTTCACCACCAACTCATCTGCTCCCACTCTCAAAACCAGCTTTCCATTCACTACGTCAATCACAGCTCTTGCAGTAGCCAGGAAAGGTCTTCTAAAATCAGCGGAACTTCCACATCCGCATTCATATCCAGAATGACAAAATCAACAGGAAAAATGAAATTTTCTACCTTTACCAGGACATCCTCAATGATCCCTCTAGGGAATTTGACCGAGCGATCTGCCAGCTGCAGACTCATCTTTGGTGGGCTTCGGCTCTCCCAAGTTTAATTGCTTAAACAAGGAATAGGGCATCAAGTTTATGCTTGCCCCAAGATCTGCTAAAGCTCTCTCCACAAGGCAATTCACCAATTAAGCATGGAATAGTGAAACTACCCGGATCCTTAAGTTTTTGTGGTAACTTGTTTTGTAAAATAGCCGAACACTCCGCTCCTATAACTGCGGTAGAAATTTCTTCCAGTCGCCTCTTGTTTGACAGTAGATCCTTCAGGAACTTAGCATATCTGGGCATCTGTGAAAGAGCTTCTACAAACGGTATGTTAATATGTAATTGCTTAAACAAATCCAAAAATTTACCGAAGTGCTCTTTGTCTTGATCCTTTTTCAGCCATCCCGGATATGGAATTGGAGGCTTGTATGGCTGAACTGTTGATGCCTTAGTCTTCCCTTCTGCTGACTCCTTTTCCTTAACTTCCTTTTCCCTTACCTCCTCAATGGCATCTTCCTTCTCACTACCCCCATCATGTGGCTCTTCAACTCCCTTTCTTTGTGCAACCACTGGTGCCCCAATAATGTCAGATTGCAGTTCTTTTCCGCTCCTTAGGGTTACTGCCTTTATGTGCTCCCTAGGATTAGGTTCAGTGTTTACAAGCAAAGACCCTTGAGGTCTTTCTGAGAGCATCTTAGCAATCTGACCCACCTGATTTTCCAAATTATGTATAGAAGCCTCATGATTTCTTAAAGTAGCATATGTTGCTTGCTGACGCTGCTCTGAGACCTGAATGAACTTAGCAATCATATCCTCTAAATTGGACTTCTTTTCTGTAACAGGTGGTGGTGGAGGTCTTTGGAATCCAGGCGCAGGTACATTACCCCTAGGCAATTGTGGATTACTCCATGAAAAATTTGGGTGATTGCGCCAACCTGGATTATATGTGTTGCTGTAGGGATTGTTCTGGGGTCGTGTGGAATTTCCAACATAGTCAACTTGCTCATTGGTCTCTTGGATTATGGAATTGGCAGCTGAATCGACTGGATGGTATTGGGATGGCTAAGACAACGCCATCCCTTCAACCTTCATAGCAAGGGCATCCACTTTTGCAGCAATAGTGGTCATCATATCAACCTCATAAACCCCTGTACCCTTTGCTTCAACCTGCCGTTACTCCACTGATGATTGTTTTTTGCCATATTTTCAAATAGCTCCAGAGACTCTTCAGGAGTCTTCACATTAAGTGTACCACCAGTAGCGGCATCGATGGTTTGTCGCGTCGGATAATCGAGCCCATTGTAAAAAGTTGAAACTTGCAGCCAGTTAGGCATTTGGTGGTGTGGCACCGCCTAAGCAATTCCTTGAACCTTATCCAAGCTTCATGAAGGGGCTCGTTATCCAATTGAATGAACGATGTGATATCGTTCCTCAATTTGGCAGTCTTGGATGGTGGAAAGTAAAAGTCTAGAAAAGACTCTGCCAGTTGAGCCCATGTAGTAATGGATTCCCGGTTTAGTGAACTAATCCACTGCCTTGCTTTTCCCCTCAGGGTGAAGGGAAACAACCGCAACTTCAACTCCTCTTCAGTCACCCCGTTCCGTTTCACTATGGCGCAATGTCCAGAAACATTTGAATGTGAGCGATGGGGATCTTCATCAGGTAAGCCGTCAAATTGACACTGGTTATGTATCAAATTCATTGTAGAGGCTTTAACTTCGAAGTTATTAGCCTCTATTGCAGGTCTTACGATACATGAACCAGTGCTATCTAAAGTTGGCCTGGAATAATCAACCATAGTCTGACGTTGGTCTGCCATTGTTTCAATGTTGACTCTACTGCTGTTCACAGGTTGCTCTTCCTTAGCAACTGAACTTTCTCCTTCACTCGATGATAATTCTCCCTCACTCACTTGTTGCTCTTCAATGCTTCTTGGTGTCCTTTGGAATATCCGGTCTATTTCTGGGTCAAAATCAAGAAATTTTGATGATGAACTCCTTGTCATATACTACTAAGAATAAATGGTTAAATTAGTAAGCGTTGAGCTTTCTTAATATCGCCGATCCCGGCAACGGCGCCAAAAACTTGATGATGATCGTAATCACTCAAGTTTAAAAATCCCTTTCTATGACTCTCTGTTACGATCAAATAGGCAAGTGCACCTATCGATTGTAATAGTATAGCACTATGTTCGGGTATCGTATCCTCAGGGATCAGCAAGTACCAGTAATAACTCTAAACCTACTATCTAACCGCACAAAATTAAGAGGTTTAGTTTTAAATTTAAAATAATTAATAAATTCTATAGCAATTAAAAATAACACAATAACTTGATTACTAAATCTGATAACTAAAAACATACCCTACCCTTACTACTCATCTAATTGTCATGTAACTTCACCCTTTCAATAAACTAGTTAATGAGCAATAGTTATCTCTAAACCGCGGAGTATCTAACACTAAACTAATGTTCTTTCCAGATTCATTAGCTCCTAATCCCAATCACTTTGATAAAGATCCCTCTTCTATCAAAAACCGATTAGAATTGCATTAACACTCTTGAACCCTCAATTAGATCAAATTATCTAATTTAATCTAATACAAAAAATTCACATTCTCTATCTCTAGATTACATACAAATTCCTTTATTCATGCATGATCTATTCAAACAAGAGATTTTCCAATCAACTTCTAAGAAATCAATGCAAATTCAATGCTGGCCATACATCAAATTAGCAACACTACATAAACAGCATGAATAAATTCAGAGAATTCCACTATTCACTAACTATGCAATCAATCCCGCATTACATGACAACTAGAATTCGTAAGGTTCGGGTATGAAATAAACTAGCCACTTGTGATTTTCAAGATACAATTCAATAAAAATGAAGAACTCGTGTGCATAAACACTTCACAAGATAAGGATGAATCCGTTGAAGTTGCTTTTCCTTCCGTAAGCTTTTTCCCCGTCTTCCTCTCTTCTTTCATGGTTCTCCTCTGTTTTTTTCTCTGTCCCTTGCTTTTCTTTCTTTTTCTCCTTTTCTTTCTTTTTCGTGTCCCTTCCTTTCTACTTATGGTGTCCTTTCCTTTTCTCCACTCTACCCTTTGACGTTCCCCCTTCTTCTTATCCCAAGATACCAAAATCTTGGAAGAAACTTGTAAAACGCGGAGTTGCATCAACTACACGGCTGTCATACATGGCCGTGTATCTTTCTGTGGACAATTCCAACTCAATTACACGGTTGTCATACACGGCCGTGTATCTTTCTATGGACAATTCCAACTCAACACACGGCTATCACACACGGCCGTATATCTTTCTGTAGATAATTCCAACTCAACACACGACCGTGTATTATGGTCGTGTAACCTTTTGTGAGTGTATTAAATACAATACATGGTCGTGCCCTTGTGATACACGCCCGTGTATCTCTCCTGCTGCACTTTTGGACACTTTTCTTCATGTAATCCGCTCCGACTCTTGCACATGTTGATCATTCTTCCTTGATAGGTCCTTTAGTTTCCTGAAACTCAAATAGCTCTCCTTTAAGTACCAAAGTCTTTTAAAACATAATCAACTTACTTCAAAAGCAACTCAAACCCATACAAAATATAAGTGTTAATTTATTCTTATCAAAGACAGACTCACAAAATCTGCCCATTTTATACTTATAAGTATTGGGTATAAACTTAAAATGTTGGCTTAACTATACATTAAGGAAATTATGAGATTACATGAGGTACCGATCACAATAGTTTCTAACAGAGATACAATCAAAATGAACCATCTAGATATTATAGTGTATGTTGAGGGCCTATGCACTAGATCTTGGTGAGAATTGGGATGAACACCTACCCTTACTAGGATTCGCCTACAACAATAGCTATTAAGCTATGATTCAAATGGCGCCCTATGAAGCATTATATAATAGAAAGTGCCAATCGCCTTTACATTGGGATGAAGTGAGTGAGAAACAAGTATTAGACCTGACCTGATACAAGATGCTATAGATAAAGTCAAGTTAATCAGGTAAAGAATATAATCAGCTCAAAGCCATTAAAAGTCTTATGTGGAGAGAAGATGATGCCCTTTAAAGTTGAAGGTAGGAGATCATGTCTTACTGAAAGTATCACTTACAAAAGGAGTGGTGAGATTTGGATTGAGAAGAAAACTGAACCCCAAGTATGTAAAATCCTTTGAAGGCCTAGAAAGAGTTAGACTGGTGGCATATAAACTAGCCTTACCATCGAATCTAGCTAAAGTATACGATGTATTCTACATTTTTGTGTTAAGGAAATTAGTATCGAACCTAGACCAAATAACTACTTTAGAACCACTAAAAGTGTAACTAAACCTCATAATAGTAAAGAAGCCTATTAGGATTGTTGATATTAAAGAGCGGATTTTAAGAAGATGAGTGATTAAGTACATCAAGGTGCAATTGAGTAATCAAACGAAAAGAGACATGACTTGAGGATTAGAAGAGGAGATAAGGAAGAGATATCTAAAGCTCTTTCACAATTCAAGTAACTTTCGAGGATGCAAGTTCTATTAGGGGGGAGAATGTAATAATCAAAAACAATTCAAATTAAATAAATTAAATAAGAGTATTTAAGCTAGAAAAAAATAAAATAAAAATATGAAAATAATAATGTCGAGGCAAATGGAAATAAAAAGGACTTGATAAAAGGGGCGATTTGGTCATTTTACAAGAAAGGTACAAATGGACCCCCACGTGTCTTTCTAACCCTTTTCCTTATATTGTACAATCTAGAACCCTAGGAAAGGAAGGTAACTATACTATTAAACAATCCAGCGGATTTACATACAAAACACTAGTGTGGAAAACTCTAATCATTAGAATGATCCAAACAATGTTAGAATAATCTAATATCTAAAGTAATAGGATTTAGACAATTGTTCGTAGAACGCAAGTCAAATAAGTACTCTAAATCTTGTGTAATTGGAGAGAAATGTAGGGTGATATTGTTATATATGAAGTGTGGGAATACAATAGTTTCAAATGTAGAAGGGACTTGAAGGCAATCATGATTAGGGGATGTGAGAGTTTTAGAAAAAAAATTGTTTTCGCAAAGATTGAGAATCCCAAAAGTACATAATCCACAACATAGCCATGTTGCACCCATATACTTCCAGTACACAGCTACTTAAGAGACTTACATGGCCTCGTGCCAAAATCATAAAATGAACAGAAGGGTACATGTTTGTATTATGTTTGTTGTTTGTGCATGTTAGGTTAGAAATATTAATCAATCTAAATTATAAATGAGATTGATTATTTGTGTGATTATGCTTAGCTAGGCTTGAGGAACCAAAAATGTCACTGATCACAGGATGGCACCCCGATGATCGATATGTGATGTTGTACTTAGTGTAGTCGTGTACTGAGATAATCCGGATAAATTTAAGATGGATTGACTCATGGAATCATGGACAATGAGAAGCACCTACTATTGTATATGTCTATATGTATGATAAGGACTCATAAACTCATGAACAGTGAGGAACACCCACTATTGTACATGTATATATGTACAATATGGATTTATGGACTCAAAAACAATTGAGTGCACTCACTGTCATATATGTATATATATATGTATGATAAGGACTCGTAGACGATGGAGAGAACCCATTTTCATATATATATAAATATATGTATTTTGTGTATATAGGGATTATGTTGTTGAAAGTTGTGTATCGGAATAAATGATATGAAAGATAATTACTCGGTGTTCAAATATCTTGTATGTATCATGTTTGTGTTTGTATCTTAGCATGGCATGTGTATGTGATTTTAGTATACATTATACTAGGCATTACCTCACCCCTTATGGGGTCCTTTTTCATCTACAAGTACTTTGGGTGAGATTGTGAGATATGAGGAAATGCTAGTGAACTTGAGCTAAGACTTGGATGAGGATGTAAAATATGTGTATTATGAAGAATGATAGGTAGATTAAAAGGAGGATTAGCGTTGGAATATGATGTTAGACTATTTTGTTTAGTTGTTTTATACTAGAAACTTCGGTTGTATTTAAGTTTTGATATGCTTCCACAGTGATTGATTGTAAGAGATAGATTATGATGCGGACATCATGGCGGACACGGGTTGATATACGGTCGTGTATCATGTAAGGGAACTTCCAGAAACACACACGGCTTCATACATGGCCAGGAGGCACGGCCGTGTGAGATACCTGGATGATCCCTAGAAACGTACATGACCTCTTACACGGCCAGGAGGCACAGCCGTGTGTTCTATCAGGATCTCTCCCAAAAGCATACACGGCTGCATGCACGGTCAAGAGACACGGCCGTGTATTACGCTAGAAATATTCCTAGAAGCATACATGGCTTTCAAGCACGGTCATTTATAAGACAGATGACAGACATGTATACTTATATTTATTTCCACGTGTACATCTATATTTCCTTTTTTTACGTATTTTCCAAAGGAGTATATATAGTTGCTTCGTCATTTTAGGGTACGCATTACTCAATACTCAATATACACTTTTAGAAAAGAGTTTCTCTGCTTTATCGGTTGTGCACAATCGAGATTTCTCCAAGGGATAATTCATATTTATTCTTTACTTGTTGCGGGACCAATCCTAGAATTAGACTCGTATAGTTTACGCTTTCCGTGCTGCGTTAGTTGGTATCAGAGCAAGGTAATTTCCTATGGAGATGTCAACTCATCAAGGCGATGACAGCGGTCGTGTTCTTGACGGTGTTCAAGATGCGAGATCACAAGGAGCCCATCAATGGGTTCCAAGGGTAGAGTTTGACGCTATGCATCAAAAGGTCGAGCGTAGGGAACGGCGCCTTGATGAACTGATCGAACGTTTCAACGCCTTAGTAGTAGACCCTAATAGGGTTGGGGGTGTTGGGAGGAATCCACTACCGGCAGCTGATGTCTACGGTGGACAAATGGTCCAACCTGTTGTCGAGAACAGGTAGGGACGGGTAGAGGATGAAGACTCCAACGATGAGAATGATGACCTATATGGAGGTAGACCACAGCGAAGGTGCAGTAGTAGCGGTAGTGGCTATCGGCTGGCTCAGTACGGAAACAATCATAAGGACGGTGATTACCGGAGGAACCGTGGCGGGTATGATCAAGGAGACGAAAGAGATTACCGCCCGGAGGTCGACATTCCGTGGTTTGACGGTAGCCTTAATATCAAAGGTTTCCTAGATTAGATTGCCGAAGTGGATCGATTTTTCGACTACATGGAAATTCCAAAAGATCGCCGGATGAGATTGGTGGCGTGTAGATTGAAGAGTGGAGCCTCGGCATGGTGGGAGAGGCTGCAGAACAGGAGGCAGAGAGAGGGTAAGCATCCGGTGAGAACGTGGTATCGCATGAAGCAATTGTTGCAATACGATTTTCTCCCGCCGGACTATGAGCAGATATTGTTCCAACAATATTAGCGGTGCCATCAGGGGCAGCGGTCAGTGCACGAGTATACCGCTAAGTTCATGAGACTAGCCGAACGGAATGACTTGAGGGAGAGTGAAGGCCAGCAAGTAGCACGATACATAGAAGGCCTGAAGCTCCAAATCAAGGACAAAATAGGAGTCACAATGGTGAGGAACCTGGTTGAAGCGAAGAACTTGGCCCTTCGAGCTGAATTAATGTTACAAGAGCAGAGTAGTAGATACGGAGGTGGAAGAAAGGGATATGTTAGTGAAGCTGTAGGAAGCGATAGTAAGTCGGGATTTGAGAAAAATAAAGGTGTTGCATACAAACCTAATGAGGATAGTGCCAAGAAAGAAGAAAAGATTTAGGGAAAGAAACCGATGGAACCTAAGGGAACCTAGCGGCAGAGTAACCCGTATGCCAAGCCTATTTTGGGTAAGTGTTTCCGATGTAATCAATCGGGTCATAGGTCAAATGAATGTCCTGCTAGGAGAAGTGTTAACATCCTTGATAGGGGGGATGAGGATGAGATATGCTGTGAGCCTGATGGAGAGGAAGATTACTATGAGGAGGAGGAAGAGGTGGCAGAACTAACCTATGTGATTAGGCGGATGATGCTAACCCCGAAACAGGAAGAGATCACACAACAACACCAGTTGTTTCACACGAGGTGTACTATTAATGGGAAGGTGTTTGAACTAATAATAGATAGTGGAAGTTGTGAAAATATCATAGGAAGTGAAGTTGTAAAGCAGTTGCAGCTACCTATCGAAAAGCACCCAAATTCGTACACTATAGAATGGATCAAAGTTGCAAAGAGGATTAAAGTGAAGGAAAGGTGTAGGGTACCATTCTCAATAGGGAAATACCATGATGAAGCCTTTTTGACATTGTAGACATGGATGCCTATCATATCTTATTTGGTAGGTCATGACAGTTTGAGGTGAACGCACAACACGCGGGAAAGGAGAATGTATACAGACTGGAGAAAGGGGGTGTAAGGTACACATTGTTGTCGTTGAAGAAGGAAGGATGCTCAAAGGAGAAGAGAGCAAAAAGTCGTTCTTTCTTAACTGTCACCCAATCAGAGAAAGACTTCATGGAAGATTTAAAGGAGTCACGGGTGGTCCTTGCTCTTATAATAAAAGATGTGGCGGCTGGAGAAAATGAATCTAATGTGGAAATACCCGAAGCAGTAAAGAGTTTACTGGAGGAGTTTAAGGAGGTGGCTCCTGATGACCTACCTGAGGGTCTACCGCCTTTGAGAGACATCCAACATCAGATAAACCTGGTGCCTGGAGCAAGTCTCCCAAACTTACCACACTATAGAATGAGCCCTAAGGAAACTGAGATTTTGCAAGATAAGGTCCAAGAGCTATTGGACAAGGGGTTTATCCGAGACAGCCTGAGTCCGTGTACGGTCCCAGCATTGTTAACTCCCAAGAAAGATGGGAGCTGGAGGATCTATGTTGATAGCAGGGCTATCAATAAGATCACCATAGGATACAAATTTCTCATTCTACGCCTCAAGGATATGTTGGACAGGTTGAGCGGAGCCACTATATTCTCCAAGATAAATCTGAGGAGTGGATACCATCAGATTCGGATCCACCCTAGAGATGAATGGAAGACGGCATTCAAGACAAAGGAGGGGCTGTATGAATGGCTGGTGATGCCGTTTGGTCTTAGTAACTCACCAAGTACTTTCATGCGAGTGATGAACCAGGTATTAAAACCCTTTAATGGTTGCTTCATTGTCGTGTATTTTGATGATATCTTGGTGTTCAGTAAATCTGAAGAGGAACATCTTGAACATTTGAGATGTGTTATGTCTGTACTGAAAGAGAATAACCCGTTCGCCAATCTAAAGAAATGCACATTCTTGTCAAAGCGACTATTGTTCCTTTGGTTCATAATCAGCAGTGAGGGGGTGATGATGGATGATGAGAAAGTGAAAGTGATTAGAGAGTGGCCTACTCCAAAAGCCATTACTGAGTTGAGAAGTTTTCTCAACTTGGCTAGCTTCTATAGGAGGTTTATTAAACACTTCAGTACAGTCGCTACTCTCTTAACTGAATGTTTGAAGAAGGGGAAATTCCAATGGGGCGAAAAAGCTGAAGCAAGTTTTATAGACCTGAAGAGACGATTGTGTAGCGCCCCTATGTTAGCGTTACTGGATTTTGACAGGTTATTTGAGGTAGATTGAGACGCCAGTGGAGTTAGGGTCGGGGCGATGCTGTCACAGGAGAAAAGACCAATAGCATTCTATAGCGAGAAGTTGTGTGAAGCCAGGAGGAGTTGGTCTACCTATGACAAGGAGTTCTATGCCATGGTAAGAGCTCTTAAAGTATGGGAACACTATTTGGTTGGAAAAGAGTTCATCTTGTACTCAGATTGCGGGGCTCTTAAGCACCTAAGCGGCCAAACCCGGATAAGTAAGGACATGCATGCAAGGTGGATTGAGTTCTTACAAAGATTTCCTTTCAGATTGATGCACAAGTCAGGTGTGCAAAACAAGGTAGCGGACGCCCTAAGTAGAAGAGCTGATGTCCTACTCACTCTGAGTGCAGAAATTGTCGAATTTGAAAGATTAAAGGAGTTATACAAAGGGGATGGAGATTTTAAAGAAACGTGGAATAAATTTGCCAACAGGGAACCTTGTGAAGACTACCACATTCATGACGGATACCTAATGAAAGGGAATCAGTTGTGTATCCCTAACTCGTCCTTACTGGAAAAACTTATCCAAGACCTGCACGATGGTGGATTGGCAGGACATATGGGCAGAGATAAGACCCTGGCTGCAGTTGCCGAAAGGTATTTTTGGCCTCGATTAAGGAGGGATGTATATAGAATTGTGGAAAGGTGTTATATTTGCCAAGTGTTGAAGGGCCAATCCCAGAACACTGGCTTATATACTCCTCTCCCTGTGCTGGCGAACATTTGGGAGGACCTGTCGATGGACTTTGTACTTGGTTTGCCTCGTACCTAATGAGGTGCTGACTCTGTTTTTGTTGTAGTTGACAGGTTTTCCAAGATGGCGCACTTCATTCCCTGCAGGAAGACCGCTAATGCATGGGCAATCACACGGCTATTCTTCAAGGAAGTGGTGCACCTACATGGGGTCCCAAAGTCCATTACCTCCGACAGAGATAGCAAGTTCCTTAGCCATTTTTAGAGGACTCTCTAGTACATGTTTAACTCATCTCTGAATTACAGCAGCACAGCTCATCCTCAAACCGATGGTCAAACGGAAGTAACCAACCGGACCCTCGAAAATCTCATTAGAAGCATTTGTCGTGAGAAGCCAGGGCAGTGGGATCAAGCGTTGGCTCAAGTTGAATTCGCTTACAATAGTTCCGTCCATCGAACTATTGGAAGATCACCGTTCTCAGTGGTGTACACCAAAACGCCACAACACACGCTGGACCTGATCAAGTTACCCAAGGGTATGGGGGGTGACATCGCTGCTAAGCATATGGTGGAACAATGCCAAACCACCACAGCGGAAGTCAGACGGAAAATAGAAGAAGCCAATACCCGATATAAAGGGGCTGCGGATAAGCATAGACGGAAGAAACTGTTTGACGTGGGCGATCAGGTAATGGTTTATCTTGGAAAAGAGCATTTCCCTACGGGCAGATATGGGAA
Organism: Laguncularia racemosa; assembly: GCA_037954665.1. NCBI lineage: Eukaryota > Viridiplantae > Streptophyta > Magnoliopsida > Myrtales > Combretaceae > Laguncularia > Laguncularia racemosa. The sequence goes on along the minus strand of JBBMOL010000032.1, from coordinate 2,501,393 downwards.
ACTCCAACCAAAGAAATATGGGCCTTATGAAGTAATGCGCAAGATAAATGACAACGCGTACATTGTATAGCTTCCCGAAGATATGAACATCTCCTGCACTTTTAATGTAGTGGATTTATCTCTTTTCCACCCCGATGACACACCGTTATATCCTGAAGAGAACTCGGGATCAAGTTCTTCATTGGTGGGAGAGAATGATGCGGACATCGTGGCGGACATAGGTTAATACACGGTCGTGTATCATGTCAGGAAACTTCCAGAAACACACACGGCTTCATACACGGCCAGGAGGCACGGCCGTGTGAGATACCTGGATGATCCCCAGAAACGTACACGGCCAAGAGGCACGGCCGTGTGTTTTGTCAGGATCTTTCCTAGAAGCATACAGGGTTGCATGCACGGTCAGGAGACACAGCCATGTATTACGCCAGAAATATTCCCAAAAGCATACACGGCTTTCAGGTACAACCATGTATACAACAGATGACGGACATGTATACTTATATTTATTTCCACATGTACATCTATATTTCCTTTTTTTTTACGTATTTTCCATATGAGTATATATAGTTGCTAGGTCATTTTAATATACGCATTACTCAATACTCAATATACACTTTTAGAGAAGAGTTTCTCTACTTTATCGATTGTGCGCAATCGAGGTTTCTCCAAGGGATAATTCATATTTATTCTTTGCTTATTGCGGGACCAATCCTAGAATTGGACTCGTATCGTTTACGCTTTCCGCGCTGCGTCATATTAGGGTTAATTGATGTGGATAGTTTATTATTTTTAGTTTCTTTTATATAAAAATACTAAACGGAATGTGTTAAACCACTTATATGTGTGTGTGAAGATTTCTTTTATCGACTATCTTAATAATTGAATATTAATTGTGAAGTTTAATAGATTTTGAGCTTTTACATGTCTTCACTTACTAAGGACACATGGTGAGCTATGCTTGTCTCAAGTTTTAGGACATTACATATCTTGAATCAATATGGATCATAAGAGTTCACTTTGGGCTGAAAACATAATAATAGATAAATGCTGGTTTTGTTTAGTTTGAGCCAGCCTCTCAATCGGTCTTTGCTTTCACACCTTAATCTATCGGCATGTCAAAGAAATTTGTAAAAGTAATAGGAAAGATGTGAACAAAGAAATGACAAAAATCCACATAACACTTGCAATAGATAATCTAATACATGATATTATGCTCATTTATTCTGTAAGAAAAATCTTCAAAACATTAATCTCGAAGGATTGATCAGAGATGTCATTGTTATGGCTGCATTAATCTAGGAAGATTATGGATATTGCTCGCTCTTGGCGAGACAAGTCCTCCTAAGGTGTAAGGAGGATTGCCGATAGGATCCTGTCCTGCCGGGACATCATGCGTAGGGTATATAACATTCTTGGTCCTTCGAGTTTTAGGAGGATTGCCGATGGGATTCTGTCCTGCCGGGGCATCATGTGTAGGGTATATAACATTGTTGGTCCTTCGAGTTTTAGGAGGATTGCCGATAGGATTCTGACCTGCCGGGGCATCATGTGTAGGGTATATAAAATTGTTGGTCCTTCGAGTTTTAGGAGGATTGCCGATAGGATTCTGTCCGGCCGGGGAATCATGTGTAGGGTATATAACATTGTTGGTCCTTCGAGTTTTAGGAGGATTGCCGATAGGATTCTGTCCGGCCGGGGCATCATGTGTAGGGTATATAACATTGTTGGTCCTTCGAGTTTTGGGAGGATTGCCGATAGGATTCTGTCCGGCCGGGGCATCATGTGTAGGGTATATAACATTGTTGGTCCTTCGAATCCTCCCTAGACTGAATCTTTGATACACAAAATCATTGAAATGTTTGGACTTATCAGAGTTCTTCTGCTTCAATTCGTGCCCTTGACACTTCATAACAATCATGTTTATGGTCATTACAATGACCATTAACAGAATCAACGACCTAACACTATCGCTCAATCCCATTCTCTTGTTTATTTGTCTATAAAAAATATTTCCTATGTAGCTCCCTTAAATACTAAATGCACGTAGCTGAAGAAACAGCACAGATTAAATTGTATCTTTATTATGAGCATTAAATAGAGGATTTGCTCTATTTTTAACAAACTTATAAAAAAAGATCCTATTTCCTTTTTATATAAATATTCTGAAACATATCGCTTTATAAACATTATGTGTTATTTCAAGTCTTTGAGTTATTAATTTAGGATTTTAGCTGATGATCTTCATTTTAGCTCAAACTTTATGAGAAGGCTACAACAATTAGCTTATCTAACCCATAAAGTATGTTTTATTAAATAATTAGTATAAGTGCTTTAATTTTATTATAAATGTGGGATAGGGATTTTTGTCTGTTTTTGTCGAAACACGTACAATGAGCAACAACATATAACGGGATCTTTGAAATTAATTCGCTTATAAAAGTTTATAATTGGGAATCAAATATATTCAATACATAAATACTTCCACTAAATACGCATAGCGTATTTATTGTTCCCAATTTGAAAGGGTGGTGTGTTAAGCATTACAACAATATCGATAGGGGATTTATGCTGAGATGTCTTAGAGAACTTATGCATTGTCTAAGGAAAAAAAAAAAGAAAGAAAATGATCCCCTAGAGTTGTAATTTTTTTTTTTAAGTTTTATAAAATTATAAATTAATTATTAAAGTTATCTTGATTTTTAAAATATTTTATAATATCATTATGATGTTATTTTTATTTTTTATAATTTAATTATTAATTACACGTATTAATATCTTTAAAAGAAAAATAAAAAAATCTTAATATTTTGCATGAGAAATCGTTCCTACGTTGTTTCTACAGAGCTGTGACACATATCTTATCCTTATTAGCTTCTTTTCGTCCAACAAGCACAAGGAGCAATTAGCCACTTGGGCAACAGCTTGGAAAAAAATAATAATAATTTTCTAATTAAAAGATACGAATAGTCATTTATTAGAGACGGGGATTAGTAAATACATATGTGTGTGTGAGAAAGAGAGAAAGAGAGATACCCCATTGTTCCAGACTATTAATTCAAGACTCCGATCCACCATCTTAGATCTAGCTTAAACTTCACAATGATATAATAAATGTTAAATAAAATAACCTTGTAGCTGCCGTGTTGGCCATCCGGGGTCCAAAGGACCGTGGCCAGGAAGGGTGTTCAGATAAGGTTGCGGCCGCCGATAGCCACCGGAGCTCCGGCGATGTGAGACCCTCTTTTCCGCCGTAACTTTGCAAATTTTATTAAAAATATCAAATGTGTTTAATTAATTTTGGGAAAATGTTTCTTGGGATTATTTTTTATGTAGATTACAATAGTAACTCTTGTTTATCAAATGTGTTTAATTAATGTTCGATGAATTGTGCCCTTGCTGACCAGTTTTGATTTTTAGGAAAATTGGTGGTAACAAATTAATCTGTAGTACAATTGGAACTCAGCATGTTCTAATTGAATGGGCATAACTAAAGTTGCAAGATGAAACCAATGTCGTTTAATGGGCAATCCAATAATTTGTTGAGTAGGTCGAGTTCATATTCCAACACTCTTGTGGAGTCTTTGAAATAGTAAAATGTAACAATATAAGATTCATTAAATGGATAAGGAATTAAAAAAAAGTACGGCGATTAGAAACCAACAGAGGAATATGATAACTATATGTAGTGTACAGTGCAATTGTATCCGAAACGGTATATATATATATAAAAAAAAAAAAAGAGCCATTTGGTGATTTTACCAAATGAATCAATTTTATACTTTAATATGTTCATATAGCTACCAAAGTAACAAACATGTTTATATAGAGCTCATTAGATATGGATATTTTGAAATAATTGAGTTGTTCCTATAGAATGTGAAATTGGATAATAAACGAGTAAAACTTACATTGTGTGCCTTACTTTTAATGTCTCCAGACATGTAAGTTATGGCTAGGTATTTTTGCACAAGTAAATTGATCATTTATATATAAATATTTATGGAGTAAAGGGGTTGCAATACTCACCCCACACCCCTATTGATGGTTTGTGTTACATAGTGGTTGACATAGTGTAGACTACTTATCTAGCAATGTATCTTCATGAATTCATTTAAGTGAATATTGTAGTAAGATACCTTGATTATAATATTTTAGGTTGGATTAATAATATTATCATCATAATTGCCTATCGTAGTTGGTTGATGACTCCACTGTATCTTTTTAGATGATGTTAGTGTATGCTAAATGTTGAGATTTGTTGGCATATATTGTTGTTTATATATGGCCCTTTGAAAAATAATGTGACAACAATTGATTGGAATATGTATCATTGAATGTGTGGCACATGTTCTATAGTATTACCATGTCATGATATCATGTTTAACGTAAGCATATTCATAGAGCAATAGATTTATGAGTGAAAGGATAGCTTCCAAGTCTTAGGTGGTTATGGCATAGAAGGATGCTCTCAAATGGATATAGATAAGTGTGCCTTTGTGGTGTGAACGCACAAGTGTGACTTTATGTTATGAAACGCTAGTGTGTCTTTATGGTGAACACAATTGCATTTGAATTTGCATTTGCATAGTAATCATCATGTACAAAGTATGTTTAAGTTGCTTCCATACACTATTGTGATGTATTGTGTATCTTGTTTTAATTATTCCACTATACTAACTTACCTCGAATGCAAGTTGAGGGGTTAGTTTTTCTACTAAGCTCGAGTGCAATTATAGATGGCTAAACGGACAACTTAGGCTTTTTAGGAAATGTTGAAGAGCACCAGACTAGCTTGGAAAAACTTAGGCTTTTGTTGTTTGTTTGTTAGAGAGTCTCTTAATTATGTTGTATATGAGATGAAGTTAAGTAAGTTTACTATTCTTATGCAAATATAAAAGTCTATAGTTGTGGTGGTTTTATAAATTCTAATACAAGTAAATCCCAATTGATGTAGTGATTGGTTAAATTAAGTACACAAGATGGACAGTTCCCTTGAATCGAGATAGGCACTCTATCTAAAGTTTGAGTATCACAAGTAATGACTTGTCAAATGAGTTAGTATTCTTGGAGTTGAATAATAGATTGAGCATGCAATATCAGTAAATAGTAGGAGTAAATTTGAGTGGAAATTCAAGAAGGATTTTAGATAATTCAATAAGAAGTATGAGAAAATATGGAGTAACTAATGGGTAGAGGTGGTTCGTAAGGTAAATTAGGAGCTGTTGTTGAGCCATGTAAGGTTCTGACCAGCACCACCCTAGTTCTATCCAACAAGGGTTTGCTAGAGTTGGGAAGATTGAAGTTAGTCAATGGCTAGAGTAAGTTTTCCAACTACAATTTAAAAATAAATAAATAAAATACTAAATCCTTAGTATTTATTCTAGAAATTTTATTTATGGGTTAAATTGTGAGTAGTTTGTGGTAATGTTTTTATTTTTATTTTTTTGAAATTATGAATATAAATACATGTTTAAGAAATAGCTTTTTAGGTATTGTAAAAGATATTGCTTCAAGCAAATTTCTTGTGTACAAGACCTCTAATGCATTATGTTAAATTTACATGGAAGCAATTTTGACAAAATGAGTGTTAAAAATTTATTAAAAATTATTTTATTATGATTTGCCTAGCTTCATAACATATGAAATAATCTGAGTTCTTAAGAAATTGTTGTTGAATCTTATGTGTAATGGGTTTTAATGTAAAGGAATTAGGAATAATGAAGTAACTTGAGCTAATTTATGATTTGGGAACTTAAGTGACGAGTTAGATTAACACTTATGATGAGTGATATTGGAAGAGCATATCATCTTAGGTATATAGTATTTTTATATAGAACTATTTAATTCTCCATGTTGAGTGTTATGCAAACAAATCACCTCTAGTTACCTACAAGCTAATTTATAAAGTATAGTCAAATTTTTACAACAACTTAGATGATCAAGCGATTCTAGTTTGATGGTTTGGGAAATTATTCTAATCTAATTTGGAATGTTGATTAATTTTGTGTAGACTTTTAATATATTATATTAGATTGGTAAAACAATAATTTTGGGCCAAAAAATACATTTGGCAATTATTATGATTATTTTGTTGGTAAATGACAATTTTGCTATAGGTACGGGTTTAATTAAATTGATCATGTGTAGATAGTCAACTAAGGATATGATCTACTAGTAAATTTGAAGTTATGATGAAATGTAGAAAGATTCAAGTTAGAAGTGTAATTTAAATGGGATGCCAAGTTAAGTGGATATCACATTCAATAGAGAATGCATGATTAAGGAAAAACCAAGAAAATGACAATTAACTCACAATGTAAGACTAGTTGATTTTATTTAATTTATTGAATTCATAAACCCTCCCCAAGAGTTAACTAAATTTGTTCACTATGTGACAAGTAAATTAGCTAAGAATGGAATATATGATATATAATTAGTGGATTCTGTCTAATTTGAAATAATTGTAATAGCAGTCTAATTGTTTTTTTTTTCTAGTGAATGCATTCCAATAATATTTAATACTCTAATAGAAAAGAAAATTTTAAATTTTTTATAAAATAATCAAGCTGTTATAGTTTTTAATAAATGACATTTAATGATGTTAATTATTATGAAAAAAAAAGTAAAAGAGATACATAAAAAAGAATGCTATTTAAGTAAGATAAATCTGGTTTTGAAAAAGTAAAATAGTTACAATAAGACTTAAACCCACAACCTTAAATCAATAAAATGGCACATTTTACCACTTAGTTATTTACAAAAAAATTGTTATATTTTGCTTATTTATATATATGCAATTTTCCCTTTTTTATAAATTTCAACATTTAATATTTTTTCGAGCTTCTATGCTAGCTATATAACTAGATATTAAATAAAAATAGCTACAGTAGCTTGATTCCTAATCATTTGAGTTTTGAATTGGCATATTCTAAGGAATGAACAACATTAAATCTTGCGACATGTTTAGTATTTATGGATTTCTAATTGATGGAAATGCATTTACGTGATCTTACATCCACCAATTGAATTGGGATCCATTTGCTAGTTGATTATGTTGCTCGGTTGCAATGTGAGTACTTTCTAGACTTAACTATTTGTGATGCGAGTGGTCGATACTATAAACCACTCAATTGTTGACTGCTAACCCTGTATAATCACTCATACTATAGTCACACTTCAAGCACTAACTAAGCATAAAACATCAAATTTTACACTTGCTTTATGTACTAGTAATCTTAGTATGTTTGAGCCAATCCATCACTTAGAAATCATTCAAAAACAAGTATTTAGCACAACAAAACTAGGGATAAGATCCATAATCTATAACACCCCTTGCTTTTCAATCATTAGTGAGGACCCAATTTGATGTCTTTCATTCTTGGGCCAAACTTTACAATTTGACCACAAATATTAGTGCAAGTCACCTCATAAAGTTGATTTCCCAAATAGAGAAAATAAGTGGATTAGTTTCATTATTAATGCTAGTTAGCAGTTTCGTTTGTTATCTATTGGAAATTTGAATAACTAATCACAATATATATATACATGTAAAAGAAAAATTAGAGATAAGACTAAATAACGTGTAGAGGCAATAGTTAAAAATAAATAATATATATATATAACAATAGTATGTCATATCATCTTATGTATATAAATTATTAACAAGATAGTGTAGCCAATGCAAAATTTATATAAAAAGAAAAGAAAAAAAAAACAAAAGTTAAAAATAGACACAATGACCCTATGAAGTTCATTCCATATAATATGGAAAATAAAAGTTATAATCTCGTTTGTAGTACAATAAACTGATTTGAATCATACTTATTGGTAATTTTGGTACCTATTTTCGATTAAATACAGGATGTGAAAAAATGGATTACTTAATAAAAGAAAAGAAAAATAAAATTGATGAATAATTCTAAATAAGGATAAGCCTTTGGAGTATAGTATTGCTATGACCATATAATGTAGATAGATAGTATAACTATATATGTTCACTACCTTAAAAAATAAAAATAAAATAATTACAACTAAAAATTTAATAATTGGCAAACTAATCAAGTTAAGACAATGGGATATGTTATGATGTGCGGGCAGCATATGATATAAAATATTTTAGGCAACTAAAGGTAGTTAGTGAAGCACATACTTTGAGACCATAAATATTATAGTATAAAGAAATGACATAGATATTATCATTTAACAAAATAAACACATTATCTCTCAAAAACTCTCCTTTACCACCAATTTCTATCACTCTCAAAAATTTCTAGAAAAATGCTACATGCAAACACCACTAGATTATTAATAACTAGGAGAAAATCAAGATAAACTTTAGAGAATTATTGAGAAATTAGGGAAAAAATAAAGGTTTGGCATTTGTCTTATTGATGCAAGGGGATAGGGGTGTTTTGCTATTGCATGGGTATAAGGATCAAAAAAAGCAGCAACACTTGGTTAGGCCAACAAAGAAGCCATTGGAGCTAGTTACCAAAAGGCATACACCAATGTGTAGGTTTTCCATCCGAACTCGTAGATTTTTGTAAAAATAATGATAATAATAAATATTTAGCAACTCAAGAAATTATGAGGAAAAAAATTTATTCTTGAATCATTTTTAATGTAGTTTACAGAAGAAGTATCAATTTTGTAAAACTTATAGTGTAGGTAGTGGGCCCCTAAGAAATTGTAATGCTCATAACTGAACTTGAACATATTTTGCAAAGTCCTAATGACCAAGTCTTTGAGCTAATTTCTGGTTTGTGCGATCCTAAAGTATTATATTAACTTAACATGGAAATGATTTTTAGATTAGCAACTCATTTGATATTTATCGGAATTTATTTGAGGAAAATGCATTGTTTTGGAAGTGAATTATTTAATGGAATTTGTATGAATGGGTTGTTTTTATCCAAATTATGTTGATCTTTAAGACTTATAGATGGTAATGGGAGTATTAAACCTTGATTGGGAATGTTATGTTTAAGTATGTGTGTGTGTGTAATTTTGGGTAGTTTGTATAATAATTAGGAGTACGATGGCAATTTTAGAAATATATGTTGAGTGCTCGAGTTTGGTACTTGTAATGGTCAGTATGAAGCAAACGTATTTTTGTGAGATTATAGTATTTTTTGTGAAATTGTTTGGACCCAATTGCTCCCTATTACATAAATTAGCATATATTTGGCTATATAATAACTAATTAATAAATTATAAAGGATCTTTTGATAGTTTAGATAATTAAAAGATGCTAGTTTGATGATGAACGAGATGAAATAGAAGCTGGTTAGTTTTGATTTGGAGGAAATGGTTGATTTGATTGATTTCAAGTGAAACATTAAATTAAAATAAACTAGATATATGGATAATATGGTTTAAAAGTGAATTAGTAACATCCAAAGGGTAATTTGGCAATTTATCACACATGATACTCATACCTTAACATATGTGGGTATTTTATGAGATAAGATTATAATGATATAAGTTTATTAAAACAATGGATAAGTGACGAGTAAGACACAAGTACTAGAATTCAAAGGCTTTAAGATAGAAAATAAGGAAACTATCAACCATTGTATGTGCCTTGTTTTAAGTAATTATTGACTTATAGAAGTGCACATAGGTAATTTTGAACACATGGATTAGATCTTTGAGTTGCTTATGACTTCTACCTATTGAGGTGAGTACCTTGAGCTTACTACTTATGCTGCCAATGGTCGATAATATAAGCCACTCACCTTGTTGTTTAGGAACCTTATGTAATCACTTAAGTGATCATCATAGAAGGATTTAGAATAAAGTATCAATTTTTCCTTTGGGTTTGAGCACTACTTGTGGTGAATATCAATTGCTAATTAATGAAATGTTCAATGTGAATTTGGCAAAGTACATTAGTATAACTAGTTTGCGGAGCGAAAAGTGGGAAAAGATGAACTTATACTTTTGCTTTGGTTAAGAATGTGTTGCTGTTTGGTAGTGATTTTAAGAAGCCTAGTCTTGGAATTTAGCATTGGATTGATCAATATTTGGGCCACTAATATGAATTCCTTGTAAGTATATCTTGAAATAGAATCACGTGTCTTTATTATATGTTAGTTGAGTGCCTTGCTTGTCAAATGAGTTCTTGGTTCTTACAATTTGCATGCATGGCATGGCATAAGAGCACATAAGGGTCTCATTTTGTTAAGTTTAGGATCTTGGTTTTTTTGGTCATATAGGTTGCATGAGTCTTCTATAGCTCTTCATGTTCCGAGTCTCTTACGACTCTCTCAATTAAATTCTTTAAGTCTCCCATGGCCCTCTAAGTTAAGTTCCTTAAGTCTTTTGTGATTCTCTAAGTTATGTTTATTAAGTCTTTTGCAACTCTCCAAGTTAAATTCATGAGTCTTTTGTGACTCTCTCCAGTGTAAGGAAAACCGATAAGTGCAATTCAATTACATATGCATTAACGTGTTATTTGTGAGTGATATTGATTCCTAGAATGGTACTTGGATTATAAAGAGTGTGATGACACCTAAGTTTTCCCCTTGGTTTATGAAAAGTAGATATGTTTATGCTTGAAGTAATACTTTAGCTTTTGATGGGATGTCGGTTTTCTGTATATGAGTGCTTGCTATATCTAAGTTGGTTAATCTTTGTTATTCAAACTTTTGTACTCACTTTGCTTCTTAAAAGCTAAGGGGTTAGTGTTTTTTTTTTTGTTTTTTATTAGTATAGGTGTAGAATATTGATATGACATTTGGGTTTTTGAGGAAACTTTAGAGTGATTGGCAAACAAGAAGAAGATTCAAGTTTGGACTTTCTTGTTTATTTAATAGATCACTATGTTACATTGTAAATTGTTTCGTAGATCATATGTCAATAAGAAGTCGATTGTAATTCCTTAGTAACAATTTTGTAATCATAATACAGGTGATGTTCAATGATTGGGAGGTCAGACAATCAAGTAAGTCAAGTGTCTAGCTAGCTAGGTTTCTATAGGTACCCTTAATATTTCACATAACAAGTGTTGATCCACTAGTTAGATGTGAACTCTTGAAACATATTACAGGTTGATTGTGCAAGATGCACTATTCATTACAAGTCACTTGACTTTTTGTGCTATGATGTCGATGGTGGAGATCAATAATAAGTTTTAAGTGAGAATTGCTTTATCTCTATCTAGGGGATGGCATAGCAATGCCACTTTTATGTAACAAGTTAATTTGTTCCAATTGGTTAGACAAATTTAGCCAAGTCCTAAAAGGTGGGTCATTACAAAATCCTCCTACAACAGTCACAATAGATGATTATACAAGTTTCAATAATCGATAAATAAAAGGTCTACATTGTTGACGTCTTGCAACACAATCATCAGTCAAGTCAAGATGGTACCCACTTGGCACATGTCAACCAATTTTGCTCAATTACATGACACTTATTGCATACACAAACTTCTATTATTGATCATCGCATTCAAGATTCAACTTCCCAATTACATTATGACAAAACTTCATTTTAACTTTCACAAGATTATGAAATGCTATAACTTATTCATGTTTCATATTACTCTCTTAAGTAATTTACATATACAATAGAGGAGGTTGTTAACATAATATTTTAAAAATTAATTAATATATACAAGTTGAGTCAAACCTCTATACTAAATATGTTGCTTAAATGTTTATAGTACGTGATAGTAAGTTTGTATATATATTGTGTCCAAACGTAAGCATATATATATAGATACTACATAGAAATTACTTGTCATTAGTCATTACTTGATATAAAATATATGTTTATGTACTAGTCTTAAGTTAAGCTTATATGTATAAATGGTATCCAAAATATAAGAACCCTACTATGACTCAAGTTAAATACAGCTGCACCAATATGATTTATGATATACCATTTGGATTGAAACGAAACATATATTTTACTTCTTAAATACCTTTAAGTTTCAAAAATAAAACCTTTGTAGGCGCTATAAATTATCCGTTTTATTATATAGCTGTCTAAAATTAGAAATTTGGGATCGATGGACTTGGACAAACACAGTGATGCAAAATATTGGAAGTACCACTTTGGCCCACCGTAAGGGGTCAACTATATGTATATAATACCATTACGCCAAGTTTCTGTGAGGCTCACGGCCTATATATCTATGAATGATATAAGCATTGTTTTTAGGCCTCTAATATTAACGTAAATACCAAATTATGACCATCATCCATTCTGAACAGCAACATTATCACATCATAACGTCAGGCTTTGATCTAAGAAAGCATGGTTAATATAATAATTACAACCAATAGCAATTTAGGCATTTGCACACATTATTTGTATTTTAAGCTTTTAAACCAATGCCCGACAAAATGGTAAACTGAGAGGCGTAGTTTCAGTATCCATCATGATTTGATTTCCCATTAAATATATTCATATTAATTTTTTTACTTGCACTGTCAACAACCAGCACCAACAAACTTTCCTTGTTTAGGCTATTCTATAAAACACGGGAAAGAAGTTTTCTATTTTTTTTTTTTCCTATTACTCTTAAACTACTCTCATTTTAAGTTGCTAAGTTTTCCTCATGCTATGTCCTTTAGTCTAATTAGGATTAATGAATCAAAATCAAATACTAGTCCTAGCTACTTTACGCATAAAAGTATTATTATTGTTAATAGAAGCTTTTGCTAACTCCACTGGAAGTAACCAAAAACCTGAGTCTCACCTCTATTTGCTTCAGTACTTAGAATGTCCACCCTAACCAGCCTGTGTTACCTTTTGAAGCAATCAATACGGCTTAAAGCTCATGAGTTTTGGATTACAGTCGAAGTTTGACTACTGTGCAGGTGATTAAACCACTTTTAATCAAATGGCAACCACCGGCCGAGGGCTGGATAAAGGTCAACACAGATGCCACTATATGCCAAAAGAATGGAACAGCTGCTGTTGGAGGTGTTGCTAGAGATGACGATGATCATTGGATTTTTGGCTTTGACCAAGCAAAGAAAAAAAAAGTAGGTTGTGTGGACTTTCTAAGTGCTGAAATGTGGGGAATCTACTGAGGTCTCCAATTTTGCAAACAAATGGATGCTGCTAAAATTATTCTTAACACATTCTCAACTCGCATCATACATGTTCTATAATTATATAAATTTGAATCTGCAATGGAAGTGTGCTAATATTCTACATGCTTGCAGGCTCGTTACGGAGCAGATTGAAGCGGTTTCCGTTTCATATATCCTACGCGAAGGTAAAACTGTGGCCGATCACCTTGTTTTTCCGGCTAGCAGCATGAAGGAGGACTCTTTTTTGGCTTTTATTCCTCCGACAGGTGCACTTAGTTTACTGCAGAAAGATGTTAGCCCTTTCACTACATATTAGGGAAGTAGCAGATCATGGTTAGTCAGTGTGTACTTTGAATGTTAAATGCACAAGCTCTGCTATGTAATTAGTAATGGTAAAATGATGCTCATGTAATTAGTAATTGGGTTTGCTGTTCAGTCCTAAAGAATAAATGTGTGCCCTTTTGTTAGCACTATCCACTTTGCTTCGACATCTACTTGTCATCAGAGAGTCACGTACTTTGTATATGTCATTCCCATGTCCCTTGGAGTTCTGTACACTCAAAAGATAGGTGGCACACGCATATTTTATTATTTTTAGTTCCTTTTGTCCGAGTAATTATAATAGAGAGGGCATATTTTTCCTAGTTTTAATTAAATATCATAACATACATATATAAATATGTGAAGAAAATTTGTATTTTTTCATTCTATTCTTATCTCATGTGGAGGCAAAATATATCGATACAATTATAAGTTTGGAGAGAACCCTATTTTAGGAAACTATATAATATACCTATAATTATAAAATCATTCTCTGATGACTCATTTATACAATCAATATTTTCTAATAAATTATAATAAAAAATTACTACTATTACAAATTACTCCTATATTTATTCAATTAATAATTTCCATATTTACACATATATCTATTAATAGCTCGATTTTACACTCTCCCTCAAGTTGAGTATAAATGTCTAACATGCCCAACTTGCCAATTACATTATAAAATGCGTTTCTTAAAATTGCTTTTGTAAAAACATCAGCTAGTTGATCTTCAAATTCAACAAAAGGAAATTGAATAATCTTTTGATCTAACTTCTCTTTTATAAAATGTCGGTCAACTTCAACATGTTTAGTACGATTATGCTGTACAAGGTTCTGCACAATCTCAATGGCAGTCTTATTATCACAATAAAGATTCATAGGTTTTGTATGCTTAATCCCTAAATCCGATAAAACACATTCAATCCACAACAATTTGCATAGTCCATGAGCCATACCTCAAAACTTAACTTTTGCACTTGACCTTGCAATGACTTTTTGCTTCTTGCTTTTCCAAGTTACAAGATTTCCTCCCATAAAGGTAAAATAACTAAATGTAGATTTTCTAGTAGTTTGATCACCTACCCAATCGACATCTGTATATCCTTCTATGCTAGAAACACTATTCTTTAAGAAGAACAAACCTTTTCCTAAATAGCCTTTCAAGTATCTTAAGACTTTGTATACCGCATCCATGTGTCCTTTACTTAGTAAATGCATGAATTGACTACAACACTTGCTACATAGCTATATTTGGTCTAGTATGAGATAGATAGATTAATCTTCCAACTAATCATTGATAATGTCCTATATTTTTTGGGATTGAATTAGGAAAAATTCCATGCTTATGATCAATTATAGTGTTTCAACTGGTTTGTAGGCAAGCATTCCAGTTTCAATCAAGAGATCTAGAACATAATTTCTTTGTGAAAGAGAAATCCCTCAATCTGTTCATACTACTTCAATACTTAGAAAATATTTAAGTTTTACTAGGTCCGTCATTTCAAATTCAGTAGACAAGTATTTTTGTAGTAGCTTCATTTCTTCACAATCATCTCTAGTCAAGTGTCACCTTTCCTCCTTTGTGTTTAATAAACAAAGTATGATCCACACCACTTTGTTTAAACCTAAAGCTTCCATTGTCATGGAAAATTTCCCAAAACTAAGCTCTAGGTGATTACCTGAGCCC
Source organism: Laguncularia racemosa (assembly GCA_037954665.1). NCBI lineage: Eukaryota > Viridiplantae > Streptophyta > Magnoliopsida > Myrtales > Combretaceae > Laguncularia > Laguncularia racemosa. Next base: position 2,486,327 of record JBBMOL010000032.1, on the reverse strand, counting down.
ATACAATTATTTTTTTCAATTTGCAAACTTTATTTTTACTTAGCAAATCTACATTAATCTCCTAACTAATCATTATAATGCCTTATATTTTTGGGATTAAATTAGGAAAAATTCCAAGCTTATGATCAATTATAGGTGTTTCAACTGGTTTGTAGGCAAGCATTCCAGTTTCAGTCAAGAGAGCTAGAACATAATTTCTTTATGAAAGAGAAATCCCTTGATCTATTCATATTACTTTGATACCTAGACTAGGTCCTTCATTTCAAATTCAATAGACAAGTATTTTTGTAGTAGCTTCATTTCTTCACAATCATCTCTAGTCAAGTGTCACCTTTCCTCCTTTGTGTTTAATAAACAAAGTATGATCTGCACCACTTTGTTTATAACCAAAAGCTTTCATTGTCATGGAAAATTTCCCTAACCAAGCTCTAGGTGATTACTTAAGCCCATACAATGATTTTTTTTTTTCAATTTGCAAACTTCATTTTTACTCAGCAAATCAAGTTTCACACTTGGTGGCAACTCCATGTATACCTCTTCTTCTAAATCCCCATTGAGGAAAGCGTTCTTAACATCGAATTGTTTTAAAGGCCATTCTCATTTGTTGCTATAAAGATTAGAATGCAAATTATATCTAGCTTAGCCACTGGTGCTAAGGTTTCTTGGTAATCCACTCCATACTTCTATGTATAACCCTTTGCAACTAGTCTCACTTTATATCTGTCAATGCTTTCATCAACCTTGAACTTCACAAAATATACCCATCTACATCCAATTGTTTTCTTTCCTTTAAGTAGTGAAGTAAGTTCCTACGTAGAATTCCTTTGCAACACTTCCATCTCTCATTCATACCTTAGTCCATTTTAGATCATTCAAGGCTTCCCACACATTACTAAGAATAGAAGCACTAGATAATTGATTAACAGCAAGTACATAAGACTCAGACAATTTTTTAGTAGAGACATAATTATTGATAAGATATTTAATATTGGCTTCGAGATCAAGTTCATATTGCTTCTTTAGGACACCTTTGTTCAATATTTGTGGATATCTTGGAACTGGATTTTCAAAAGAAACAAGAGACTCATTAATAGAATTATTAGATACTAGACTTGAGGTTACCTGATGGTCATCATTTTAGATATTTGATCTAACCCTTCGATTGATGATGTTAAAGTAGGCAAGTCTATATCATTTTCTTTATGGCTATTATTATCCAATTTAAACACGTATCTTTACTTTGTTGAAAATTGACCACTATGTCCAAGTCTAAGCACTCATCTACACTCCCTTTAATACATTCTAACATATTTCCTTCTCCAACATTCTCCCCTTGAAGGGAAGATGTTGAAACTCCCCCTAAATAATATGGTTTTAATTCTCAAAAGAGGCATCCAAGGTTACATGTAATTTGTGAGCTTAAGGATCAGTAACACCGATACCCTTTTTGAAAATTTGAATATCTAACAAAAACACATCTCTTTGCACAAAGATCAAGTTTATTCCTCAAGTGTTAGGAATATGAACATACATTATATAACCAAAAAACTAGTCAGTTTAGAAGATGAGGAATTGAGAGTAAGGATTCTATTTTCTATTAAGGAGTTTGAAAATCTAAAACTCGAGATGGTGATCTATTGATTAGATATATAACAGATTTTACCACCTCTCCCCAATGGAATCGTGGCATATTCATCCCGAAAAGAGAAGCCCAAACCACTTCTAGTATTTGTCTATTCCTCCTTTCTACTAAGCCATTATGTTGCAAAGTATAAGTGCAAGATGTCTAATTTCAAATTCCATGTTGATTCAAAAACTTCCCAAGAGATACATCCATAAATTCCATGGCATTATCAGTTTGCCAAACCTAATTTGTTTTTGATATTAAGTGCTCACCATACTTGTGGAATTCTTGGAAAGCAATATAAACATCACTTTTTTTATGAAGTAGTGATATCCAAGTCATACATGTATATTCATCAATAAATGTAACAAAGTATCTAACTTTAGATACTGAAGGAATTTTTGCAGGTCCCCATACATCCAAATGTATAACTGCAAATGGTTTAGAACTTTTATTTAAACTTGGAAAATAAGGAACACAATGGCTTTGCCAATTCACAAAAATTAAAAAAAAATTGATTCACCTAAATTTAAAAAAAGATGTGGTTGTAATTTTTGGAGACATCCAAAAGAAAGATAACTCAATCATCGATGCCATAACCAATAATTGCTTCAAGCTTTTCTTAACTATTAGTCTAATACGTATGACTAAAATTTTGTCCTCCTTCCTCTATCAGTTCCAAGTAATATAGTTTGCCTTGTTTGACACCATAACCAAGAGTCTTCTTATTAGAATATCTAAAAAACATAAAATGAAGGCAAAAAATTTATAGTGCAATTAAGAGTTGAAGTAATCTGTCTAACTAACAAGAGATTATATTCAAGGGATGGCACAACTAAGACTGGATCAAGTTTAAGAGTATCGATAAGATAACAACTCCTTGCCTAATAATAGAGTATATACTACCATCAACTATGGAGACAATGGATTTTGGAGATGGATTGATTGACTGTAATTGGCTAGAATCTCTAATATGTGATCAAATGCACTTGTATCAATTATCCACGCATTATTCTTAGAAATTGTAGAGAGAACATTTGCCTTACCCACAATACTTGAATTAGAATATATGTCGTGGGCAATGATCTTTCCTCAACATTGGACTCGACTTCATTTATAGTTGTCACCATAGCCTTCCTAATAGCCTTCTTTCGTGGTTTTTTTGAAAAATCCCACCAATCAAGATAACCAATGATTTCATAACAATGTTGTTTTAAGTGACCTAATTCACCATAATGATCACACACAAAATTGTTAGACTTTCCAAAAAATGATTTTTTTTTGTTCTTTCCTAAGCTAGATGATGATCCCTATCAAGTTTGATTAGCCATCAAAACTGAGTGTTCAAAGATTGAGCAAGGTCCTCCCATTGTTTGTCTTTGTTGATAATCTTTCCTTACATATGCATAAGTGCTCTCCAAATCAAATTTTGGGTCCTTACATAAGATTCCTATTTAAAATTAGATAATAATAGCCATGAAGAAAATGATATAGACTTGTCTGCTTTAACACCATCGACCAAAGGGTCAACTCAAAATATCCAAAATGATGGCCATCAAGTAACCTCGAGTCTAGTATCTAATAATTCTATTAATAAGTCTCTTATTCCTTTTGAAAATCTAGTTCCAAGATACCTATAAAGATTAAACAAAGGTGTCCCAAAGAAACAATATGAACCTAATCAAATTCCGAATCAAGTCCACTCAGGAAAATGTGGATTCAAATCCTAGTCATTGTTAAATGTAACTAAACTACTCCTGTCAATAGTCCCTTCTTGAGATAATTCTTTCATTTGAATAAACTTAAACTAAAATCTTCATCTATTAAACTAAGGCATATGGAATACATTCCAAAATTTGATACATAAAAGTGAAACTTTTATACAATATAAATATATCGTTAGTTTAGACTCATCTCAACCATTTTGATAGATTGATAGTATAGCTAGATTTAACACATAATTAATAAAAAAAGGTCATTTAGTTTTACCTCTAAGAGGAGATAATCCAATGAAATACAAATTACTAATAACTTATAGCAAATCTCAAACTCTTTATGCCTTTATGCCTTACAATGATAACTTGCTATAAAACGATGAAATCATAATACTTGACCAAAAAGAAAAAAATACAAAATTATTAAATATTTTATATAATAGAAAATGAAAAAAATAATATTAAAAAAAAAGAAGAAAGATTGTTCTTGAAGATTTCCAATTTCAAATAACGATGCAAAACACAATATTATATAAATTTATGTCAACCAATAGAATATGATTTCAAAATAATATATCAAACAATGTTCAAAAGTCTTTTTTTTTTTTTGTGAATAGAATGGAAGGAGAATTCAAACCTGTACCATCATACTTGAGAGACTAGCATTCATATCATTAAGTTACAAGCACCTTAATTATTCAAAAGTTTCACCATCTTAACTATGTGCTTCATCACAATTGTTTTCTTTTTAGTTTGGAAATTTTACCCTTTTCATGATTTCTTCTACAATAGTCCTCTAATATGCATTAAACACAACATGTATTTTAGTCTTTCACAAAACAAGTATTAATATAAGAGTACGTCCTTATTTCCTTTATTTTAAACTAAATATCTATGCACGAAAAAAAAAAAGTTAAGGAGGAGGCTTTCTCTTTCTCATTTACAACCATCCTTGACATATCTTCTTTTGCCCAAATATTAATATTCTGCAAAAATGGATATCAACTTAGTATAGCATGGAAAAATATTCTCAAAAGTAGAAATAAAGACCAATTATCTAATAAATTTACAAGCATATAATTGATTTGACAAAAACAAATAACATGCAACAGACAAAGTGTTGATTTAGGGTTTTTTGAGAAGGAATAAGACAACGTTGGAAATGAAGTTAGAATATTTTAGAAGTGTGTCAGCATAAGTTGATGCAGATCCAAGGCCTTTTGGGCTAAATATTACATTCAAAGAAATAGAAAAGATAATATTAATAAATATTATGTAGTAGTATCTGCAAGCATGTGCTAAGTACCTTGTGCATGCAGGTAGTTAGTTTGTGTTATTAGGGAATATTTTATCATCTTAGTGTAAGGGGTCTCATATATATAGTCTCAGATCCCATCCCAATTAAAAAATTAAGAAAAATACCAAAAAGATTTCTCCTAAAAACTCTATATTTGCAGTAGGTTGTATATAGCACACTGTTTTCTTCTTTAGTCATTGCTATACCATTACATTCAGTGATTACACACAATTTTCTCTAAGAATTTCCTTGTACTGTTGCATAACATAACAATAAAACCAATTGAAAGCTCTTGTATAACAATAAAACCAATCAAAACTTCATATACCAAAATTCAGTGACATGTATATCACATTACTCATACACATATTGATGCATATATATATACACAATAGGTATCAATATAATATAAACATACATAGAAAGAACTTCAATTTATTTAAAAAAAATGTAAGCTAAGCATAAATGTACACAATTTACATGTATACATATATACATATGAGAAATTCTTAATGAAAAGATAACATTTTAGTTCAAACATTGAAACTATTAAGTGGACCAATCTCACTAACAACTAGAAGGAATTTCTACTTTCGTTGGAAAAAAAATGGAGTAATTGTATAAAGAGTGGAAGACAGAAAGATGGAGTGAGAGATTCATATATTTGTTGAAGAAAAGAGATAAGCATAAATAAAGAGAGGGATATGCTTTTAATAATGTGTTTGGTGAAATATGAAATTATTTGAAAATCCTTCACTAACCATTGAGTAAATAATAAATAATAATATATATATTATTATATATATGTGTGTGTGATAAATATTCTAAAGGCAAATGATGGAATATTATTGACAAAAATCTATTGCAACAACAAGAGTGTTTTAGCTTAATATAATAGAAGATAATGCCAGATACACATCCGGCCACGTTGCTAAGCAAAAATTAAATAAAACAACATAATAATTTTTAACATAAGATAATGACTCAATAATTAAACTATATAAATGATTAGTAATTGAATAAAGAATAAAAAGGTAATGAATAAATTGTTTGAAAAATACATGAAAAATAACAAAAAGAACAACAATAATGTTACATTATATTACCAATAAAACAATATTGCATTATATATATTTTTGTTAAAGTATATAAAACTAAGTTTTGTGTTTTGTGTGTTATGTGTTTATTAAGTGGATAAAAATTGTTCATAAAAACGGTTTATCAACAAAGTGGGTGTGATGGGAAAAGTGGGGTGGAAGAAAAGATTGAAACTATATATTAAAATATATATAATCAAATAGTATGGTCGTCTCTTAAATATATAATATATTTATTTTATAATTTTTAATTAATAAATAGATACGATTACGAAAAAGGCTTATCAAACATAAATAATGCAAGGATCAAGGGAAGGAGACACGAACTCATTTAACCCGGAATAAAACCCGACCCGATATTTGCATGCCATAATGCTAGTCGCTAGGAAGCAAAACCGGTCATCTTCTAGGTCCGATCCAAAATCAGTTGATTTGGGGATATTTCTCGTTCGGGCATAACACCTAACAGTAGCTTCGGTTTGCGAAAATCCCCACAAAACCCGAACATTACGACGGAGGAGGTCGATGGAGGAAATAAGCGTGAAGGTTTTATGCCCTAAATTGGTCATCACAACCAATCGTCCGGGTCTCCAATGGCTCATCGGATCCCCATTTTTCTCGGATCCTCTCGCCATTGTGTCCACCTTCAATTGCCTCCACACCAATTCGCCTCAAAATCCTTTCTCTATCGATTTCGCCAAAGAGTCCGGTAATGAGCTCAATTGGACTTATTTCGTCATATCTATATATCAATTCTAATGTTTTGTATCATTGTTTAAGCAGAAGATCTTCGCATGTTGCTCTTAAAGGGTTTCTGGGTAATTGGAGCTTTGATTGTTCAAAATGATGGCAATGCTGATCATTTAGCTAGTGAAGCTATCAATGCTTCTCGAAAGATCAGGAATTTGCTCGATGTGATCGAGGGGTTGGGAGATGTGAAGGAGAGTGGTATGATTGTTGGGGCAGTGGCGGATATTGATGCGGGTGATGTACGATTTTTTGTATCGAGGAATGGAAAGGAAAAAGGTGTTGAATCTGTTGGTTCTGTTATCTATGCAAATGATCCCGAGAAATATGTTTGGGAAAAAGGTTGCCTCCTACATTGCAAGCTTCCAATTAAGTTGCCGTTTTACTTTCTGGCCAACAAGACATCAAGTGAGTTGTGATTGGATTTTCTTTGCATTTAAATTTTAAGCAATGCATTATGTTTGTGCATTTATATCATTTGTGTGCAAATTTCAGGCATAAAACCAATTGAATTGATGTGGTAGTTTTACCGGTGATGCTTCTAGTATCTTAAGATACAATTAATTTGGTGACAATTAAAAGCTAAAGGAAGAAGCAGAAGTTTCAACCTTATGAAATTTAGATGCATTAAAATCATTATTTTTGAAAGTTGATGAGAAGAGTTTGTGGCTTGGATTGACCATTGAACTAGGTCATTAGATGAGATGATATCACAAGAAGTGAAGAATTCAGGAGAATCAGAAGTTCAGCATATTTGAATTTGGTAGCTTTTGATTATCCTTGGTGCTTATGCGTGTGATCATGAAGGGACTTGATTAAATATTGTTGTTATCAGCTTATTGCAGTGCAATTTTGGTATTGTGTTTTTATGGTTCATTGAAGAGCCAAAATCTTATAACCTTGAGCACATGCACGGTGCTTTAGGATATAATATTTACCGAATTCAAATTGAACTGAGATATAAACAAAAATATGATGTTTTGACTTTCCCTTTTTCTGCAAAGATGACCTTTTTGGGAAGGCTATTGTTGTCATCATGGATAATAAGAAGTCAAGAACTCTCTGAAAAAATTTCATCAAGAAACTAACATTACTATTATGTTGCTGGATTCTAACTATTGGCTATCCGCAAACCTGGAGAAAATCTGCCATCTTGAGGTATCAGCCTTGAATGTTTCTACGTACTTTCACGGCCTCTAGGATCTGATGTCTACTGCTTCTTTTTCTTTCCCCCCTCGATGCAGTCTTTTCTAAATCTTGGGGTTTTACAGAAGTCATTTTTGGTCAACTCTTTCATCTATTTATCAGTACTTGGTTTGTATTTTAGATATCACAGAAACATTCTCATCTACAATTAAAGCTGCTATTGCGAAGTTTAAAGATTCACAAGTTGCATGTCTGGTGGAGAATACAAGCAAAGCAAATGCAAAGATCTTTCAGCCATGTGTTTTTCGCGGTAAAGACTTGGATATCAGGTCAAATCTTATGGATGTGGAGGATTTGGGCAAGATAAATGAAGGTTCAGATGCAGAGTTTTTGTTGTGCTCTCAATATTGTTCAGGAAGTAGGCCTGCATTAGAAATACTTTCTGCAGAGGTAAAGCTACGATGCTTAAAACTTTTCATTGTATTGTTATCCTTAACCCCCAGGCTATTTCACTGGTATTTCTTTCTTATTTTTTTCCTCCTTGATTTCTGAGTCAGGTGAAGTGATTGGGATCTGTATGCTGCATAATCAATTTTTCTCCTTTTCTTTTTTATACTTCCTGTAGATATGATGTTCCCATTATATTTCTTTCTTTTATACTAAGAATGAACTACATATCTCTAGAAATGGGGAAAAACAATATATGCAGCGCTTGAGTATAAGTTTCTCTAGATTATCATTATCCTTTATTGTAGTTAAAAGTTCTATCTTCTTAGAATGCAGATATAATTGAAGTCACTGTTCTGCTTAATAGATCAGAGAAATCACGAGAATTTGCTGCACCTTTTACTGTCTATTATCCAGGTATAAGATATATGATAGGTTTGCAATATCTCTCTCTCTCTCTCCAAGGCAAACAGCTCCTCTGTTTGTTTTGTTGCTTCCCCATTCCAACAAAGCATTTAATGAAACACAACAAACTTCTCATACATGACAGTACTTTGTCTTATTCTTGTGCTTTATCACTTTTATCTTTTCAGCTTCAGAAGATACAAGGTTTTTAGTTCTCGAATTCAAGCTGGATGTGCTTTGTTACGCAGCTAAAGATCTTCCTCTTGGATATGCCATATCACGGTTAATCATCCCTGGTTTGATTGACCAGCTAACCGTGATTAGGAATTCTGTCTCATCTGATCCTCTTACAAAGCCTCCCCAGGTTAGATGGCATTTCTCTATATATTTGTGCTGCTAATGAAAGCTTATAAATACCCCAATTGTGAAAATTAATGAAACCATTTTCCCAATGTTCTTCAGGTACTTCCAACCTTGCTGTTTCCAACTGTTTTAGCCCAAGGCATATTGTTTGCTTAATACCTGATTTATCTATAGTTTTTCTGCCTTTGAAGCAAACTTTTATCTGCTGATTGCAGCTGTACCCGTATCATTTCAATCCTCCTGCTCTACTCCATCCAGTGACAGTCATTTATGAACTTAGTTATGGGGAGACTGAAATGAAGCAAGGTAAGTGAGAGTATTTCTTTCTCTTCAAACTTGACTTTTTTTAGAATAGGTCTGTGTGGTTGTGTGTTACGCATCTGAATCCTTTGTTCTAGGCTAGCTGAAGATTTTTCTGCGAAAATAATGTTCATTCTTTGGTTGAAAATCCTGTTGCTTTAATGGAAGACCAACTTTGCTGTATATTATTGTAATTTATCAATCTGCATTTTGTTTTTGGTCAGCACATGAATGTACTATGTATTTACATTTTCTTAACTTTCCTCCAAAATTTTCTTGATCTGGTTGTTCTGTATCTCCTGTGTGAAGCCCATGTTCAATTGTTCAGTTGGCTTTTGCCCTGCTAGAGGTAACAAGATTGTTTTCTGCAGTTGATATTCGAAGATCTTTACATATGAGGCTTGGATTACCAACTGATCGTCCACTCCTACGAATTTCAAATTCCTTGTCTTTCATGGGTGATAACACAAGAACCAACACAAGACAAAAAGGTGCCCCTTCAGTTGTGATTTAAATATACTGAGGATCCATATTTGGTTTCTCAACATTACTTGAAAGTAACTGTGCCTGAATTTTTTGTACTCTCAGGTCCTTCAATGCTTAAAGATGTGCATGTTGGGATTCCAAGTAGTGGTGGTTAGTTGTTGCTCAAAGTTTTATGCTTTCCTTTCTGGCATTCCCTTTTTCTTTATTAACATACATGAGCATTGTCTCTCTAGTCACTGGAGGAGCCATCTCTCTGGTTCAAGGCTGTTATGAATATTATCATTACCTCCAGGATGGTTTTGATGATTCGGTAAGCAGTTTATGCATTTTAAATAATCATATACTAGCCTTTCTATGTTTGGGGAAACATGTTCATGGTTGTTGCCACTTGGATTGCATTGTTTATGTTTCCACGTGTTTGGTTCTGTTTTTTACTTTAATAAAACATGTGAGCACAATGATCATGTGTTATTTTACAAAAGTAAACATTTGGAAGAAAGTTAAATTGACATTTATGATAAAATCAAGCATGTTTTGCCCATTTTCATTAATCAGTGCTCTATTGCAATCCCCTAAAACATTCACACATACATTTTATTTTACAGGGCTGGGGATGTGCATACCGTTCTCTGCAGACAATAATTTCATGGTTTAGACTTCAATTCTACACGTCCATTGATGTTCCCTCACACAGGTTTGAATACAAGCGGCAATATTATCATGTTTGTCTCCTTCTGCTTCCTTTGGAAGGATAGTTGAGAAATGATGAGTAATAATTAGCAGTCAATCTCATTGCCCTGATGTTTTAAGTAGACAAACCCTATTGGGTCCCCATGAATACTATGTCCTTCTGCTTCTGAACTTTTCCTTTCTCTTTCTGTGTGCTGTTAAATAATTTATTTAATTATATGGCATATCAACGTTATTAGTAATGGAATCTTGAATTCATTCAAACATTGGCGGCCTTATAAAATTTTAATTCTAAGACTTGCTAGAGCAGATTCTAGAGGTCTCTAGGCATAATTTCTTGTATCAGTGTGTTTACTGTCCAACAAAATAGTTTTTTGTTCTAATGCAAATGTTTCTTTAGTTTCCTCAATTAAAAGGTAGTTTTTGGGATTCAGATAAAATGATATAGATATATATTTTTTTTTTCAGGGAAATACAGCAGACACTTGTGGAAATTGGTGATAAGGAAGCATCTTTTATTGGTTCTCGTGAATGGATTGGTGCCATTGAGTTGAGCTTTGTTTTGGACAAGCTTCTTGGTGTAAGTATGCTTTTATCTTATCCATGCTGGTGGATTGTTAAATCCCTGTCAGATGCTAAAGCTAAGCTGCAATGGTCTCAACAGTTAATAGGCACATGCTAATAGCATCAGTAGTCTCTTTAAAAAGTGTTTTTAAATGTTGGGAAAAAAAGGAGCAATTACTGTGCAAGTTTACTTATTTTCCACATGTTTTCATGTTTAAATGTTGTGTGTGTCAGTTATTTGGGTAGATTTAGCTACTTTGTGAAGTTATGGTCTATCCACAGCTATGTGTGTGTCCTGTTTCCTTTTTTCCTTTTTTTTTTTTTTTTGGTGCTCCCTAGAATGTGTTGTACAGGTAGTTATCTGATTATGTAGTGGGGTTAATTATACCTTTTTCATTTTTAAACGTAGTGGAGTTAATTACTTTATGAAGTTGTGGTCTGGTAAACAAACATGTGTCTCCTTTTTTTTCACTTTCTTCTATGCTCCCCAGAATGTGCTGCATGGGTAATTATCCAATTGTGTATAAGTGTTGTGATGTAATGAAGAAGTTGAATTTCATAAAATTTCTGATAATCCCTTAAGGGGATCTGGTGTTCTCTCCTAAGGAGTTCTGAATGCCATTTGTAAAAGTTGACACAACTTCACCCTTGACAAACTTACGACAAGACAGCAAGTTTGATTCTTTAATATATTCCTGGCCAAAGCTATAGCCAAATGATGGTAATGAATTCAAAGTTCTACTTTCCTTACTGCTTTAGATGCAAAGTTTGTGGAGAGAGGGTTGTGAACTGGAAAGACTTTTTTGACTGGATCTTGTTGCACATTTGGCAGGTCAGTTGCAAGGTGATCAATGTTCGATCGGGAGCGGAGCTTCCTGAGAAATGTCGAGAACTAGCTGCACATTTTGAGAGCCAAGGAACACCCATCATGATTGGTAAGTTTATAATAATGTTCAGTTGCATTACCAGTGAGAAAAAACAACTGCTCATTCCTCAGAAATAATGGTAACTAACTTCTCTGTTCGGCATGACTATCAACAAGTATATACAATATGGTTGAAATTGTTGTGTGATTTGCCTTTAATTGCAATATATGTTGGAGTTGCACAGATTGGTAAGACAAGCTGTTAAAAGCAATTTTTCTGAATTCAAGTAGGGAAAGAATGTTCTTACCTTAAAACAGTTGATGATTCATGTATTTATTTACTTATGTTCAGGTGGCGGTGTCCTTGCATATACTCTTTTGGGGGTTGATTACAATGAGGCCAGTGGTGATTGTGCTTTTCTCATACTTGATCCTCATTATACTGGCAGTGATGATCATAAGAAGATTGTAAATGGTGGTTGGTGTGGATGGAAGAAGGCTGTTGATAGCAAGGGAAGGAGTTTCTTCTTGCATGATAAGTTCTATAATCTTCTGCTTCCTCAGAGACCCAACATGGTTTAGTTATTGATGGGTTGTTTATATGTTTGTGTGGAAAAAAGGGAGAATCTACCAACCATACCTTTTTGTTTCACTTTTCTTATACAGAAAGGGCTGTAAAGATTGGTCAGATGTGTGAATAAGGGGGGTGAGGTAATGAATCAGTCTTATGGGGAAGTTCTGAATATGCTCTTGGATACCTGTACAACATAGACCATCCATTTTAAGTGCTGAAAGAGCTGTGTGGTCCATTGAAATTGAGAAGTGGATAGATACTCGTCGTCTAGAGACTATATGTGCTAGAACCATAGAGGAACCTGCAAATTGAGGCATGTTTGTCTTTGTGGGTCAGTCTGGACATTTTTGACGTTTGGAGTTGGGGAAGTAATAAATATCGTTTAGGGACAATTTTGGGTCTCTGATCTAGCTTTTTTTTTTTTTTTTTTTGTGGACTTCTGTGGATTTTATTGAGGTCTCCCGGTAATTGCACTTTGACTGCTCAATGGTTGAACATTTCAACAGTTACAAGTTTTGCTTTAGGTTGTGTGAGTTTTCTTTCAAAAGGTAGTAACTTCAAACGGTGTTGTAAGTATGCAGGAACTTGCTTTAGCTGGAGTATTTACATGATTGTCGAGGTGTTTTATTATCAAACGATAAAAGAACAAATTTTAAGGTCTTTTGTGTGTATTTTATTTGTACGAGATGTACTTATGTGGGCTTTTTGGCCTATGATCTTGGAAGAACTAATAAACCAGGTGGGGGGGCACTGTGATAGATAAACCTTCGTAGCAGCGAGTAATTAGACTGATTTTAGTGGTGGTTCGTCCATGATTGTTTATGTTCTTTCGGCCCAAAGCTTCTGGGTATTTACTATCGAACTTGTTGGATTTTGTTAAACTGTTTGGGTTGTTGGGTGTTTTAATTGATTATTCTTAACATTTCTTGCTTACTTGTTCGGCCTAAAATAAAAATGCCTTGGAGGGTCACTAAGTTTTTCGAAGTGAAAAGTGACAAAGTTAACTATGATGATCGCTGTGTGGACTTGCTGTTGGTTGCTACTATTTCTAACATTTACTGTTTTAATAACATCCAATAAGATGATCACAAAATGAATAAAAATAAAAATAGTCAGAAAAAGCTTCCTCTGAACAAAAACGGTCTAAAATAATAATCACCACCTGATATGATATTTACTGCGTTGCTTGGACTTGAAGCCAGAAGATGATATAGCCGAAAACAGGAACTGCAGATTAGAGAAACGTGCGAAAGAGTATTTAATAGGTACCGTCCTAAAAGTGCATGGTTAAATTGCACTCTACTTAATTGAGCTCCATAGTCGATATTTACAAAGAAAATGCTAAGAATAATTTGCGTTTTTGCAACAAAACACGTGGATGATGGGTTATGTGTAAGTAATTGAAAACAGGAAGAAAGTACTTCAATTATGGGCACTTTTCGTTTCATACTTGGTTATATGAATTCTATCACGTGTATATCACGTGCGCCTGTATTGATCATAGGAATAAAAAGGGCCCAGTATTATTATAAAACAAAAGAAAAAGGATGACTAGGTAGGGGCAGGCATCACTGTGATTGGTGATGTAGGAAAGAGGCTAGGTTTAAAGCTCCCTCATAAGCATTTAACATCGCTAGATTTTATAAATCATTAATGGATAAGATTAATTAGGATTGAATAGTCTAATGGTTTAAAGAAAGAAGAATAAAACTTAAATATGTAATGAAATTAGCTTAATATCTAAGCCGCCGAAAATGTGTACAATAGTTTTAATAAACCATATCTCAAAACCCATAACCCCATCCTCCCCACCCCAACACCCCCTCCCAAAAGAAAAAAGAAAAAAAATCCAACACTCTTTAAGCCATCCCAAATTAGATATAATTATTTGGATGTCATCACTAATCTAAACAATTAACCTAAATATAATTTTTGTAATTTTCAACTTTGCCCATGAAATTATAGTAGACAAGTTTCTCCATCTATGATATATTGCCTGACTAAAATTGTTTAGCCCATTTTATAAATGCTTTAAGTACTCGGGTCACTATTTAGCGTGAATATGCTAAAAAATGTTGCAATTCTTCCTAGTATGATGTATTGCTTAAAATTGAGTAAAACGTAACATAAAAAAATACATATGTTGCAATGCTTCATTGTGAATTCGCTAGTGTCTATTTTTGAGTAAGTTACTTGAAACTAGTGAAACAATTTACTTGCACATATTGCATAATAATAACAATCAAATCAACTTCATCATTTTTATACGGTGTGTATATTTCTGGAACAAATGTATGTATTAACTATACCCTCTTTTCCAAGAGAGAGAAAAGAAAGATAGAAAGTTATATGTTTGTCAATAAAAGATGTCACCTTGTCATTACATTTGGTAAGTGAACAACCTTTCTTTATTTCTAATAGTAATACATAATGATTAGGGACCAATGACATTAACTTACCCCTAGTTAATGACAATACAATTTGAGATTTACAACAATTATTTAAAGACAACATAGGTTAGAGTAACATTGCAAAAAAAAATAAACATGGTAAACTTTATCTAAATATGTGCCTCATGCAATAAGCATTATAAACTGTGTATGTTATAAAGAGCATTATTTAGTGATTAAGTGTAGACATTACGAGGTTTATAAAAAGGGGAGTCACATGAATAAAAAATATAGAAAAATACAAGATTATGAAGAGCAAGTAACATATTATTACTTAATGACTAACATAGTTTAGAGCATATGCCATGAAAAGTAAGAAGCATAATTGCTTATTGCCACATGATACTAGTTTGAATAACAACTAATGTATAAATATAAGTATTCGAGTATTAAGTATAAAGAAACTACTATGGAGCTTGCATGGACTGCTATGTAAACATTTATTGTGATTTTCATTACAAATTAAACAAATGTTATGTGTCTTTAATAGATTGATAGTAAATATTTATTTGAGTTTTAAGTTTAAAGCTAGAAAGATTTTTCAATTTTTGATGGCTAAAAAATAATTACAATTAAGTTTCATAAGCATTCCATTCTTGATATTGTGTACCAATATGATTACTACTATCTAATAGCAAGGGGGAAAAAGGTTACCAACAAGTTACAACAAATTTTATAAAATCATATTGATGAGATACAAAAGATTGCTTAGGCTTAATAATACACATGAAGGAGATTGCTTATTATTAACTTTGTAACTAAAATCATAAAAAGGTTCGAATGATCTCATGAGCTTGTTTTTATGTGCCATAGAGATATTGTAGGGAAAGATTAATAATTGTAAAATGTTAATGATTACTTGAGCTTTATACATGTCAAGGGGATTACATCATTACTTGATAGCAAAAATAATAATAAATGTTAGGGACTTATTTTAAATAACCATTAAGTAGTAAGGATATTACTTTATTATAAGGTAGTTGCAGTAGTTGTGATGCACTAAAGCTTACTTGGCCTTATTGATGTTTATCAAAGGGATTGTTGCACTGGCCATTTCTTGATAACAACAACCAACGTTAGTTATAGAGATTTAATGGAGATAAGCATCATGTGCTAAGAAGAGTACTCTATTATATGATAGTGATAGTAGCTATAATACGGCAAGACCTACCTAGGCATAATGATAATTGTCAAGGGAATTGTTTCACTACTTGATATTATATGTAACAAGATAAGTTAAGGCATTGCAATGCATGCCATACATCATCACAGTTGGGAGCATCACAGCATAAACCATGCAACATTGTAGTAGACAAGCAAAGTAGCCTAAACTACATATTGCCATAGTAGGTGAGCATTGTAATGCAAACTATGTCATCACAGTGGGTGAGCATCACAATCCGGATAGTGTATTGTTGTAGTGTGCAAGCATTGTAGGCATTAAGTATGCATCTTTTGCTTATAAGACTTTTACTTCTTTAAAGTAGTTTTAGGTAGGTAATGAGAAAATCATTACACTTCATTATATTGATTGAAATGGTATTAAAATTTTGAATAGAAGATCTATAGTAAGAGAAGATGGAGCAATCTAATAATTTAAATATATCCACCAAGTCACAAAGTTTAGTTATAAGAATTTAGTTAACCTTTGGGTAGACACTAATTTAACCATTAGAAGAGTTGTATTAAATAAAAATTTCTATTTAGAGTTATCTTTCAAAAGGTTAGAACATTCAAAGTCATTTCTAGAGTTTATCAAATATTGGCCTTTTGTAAGCTAAATTGCATGGTTACCTTTTGAAAAGTAACCATTTTCTTGACATGAACTATGAGAAACACATATGTCTTTGGTTCCTACTCTAAACAAAGGCTGGGATCAAATACTAATCTAACCATAGACACAATGTTTGATGTATAGTAACATGGTGGGGATAAGGAAAATCCTCATTCATTAATCATAGCACTACTGTAAAATGTTGTCACATAAATCAAGTTGCCTTTGCATCTTCAATGGTACAAAAAGTATTCATTAACTTGTATTAAATTTGATTTCAAAAATCAGTTAGATGTTCATGGAAAGCCTCTTTACAAACTAAGGTAGGATCAATTTATGCAGTAATTTCTCATAATTTGCATTACTTCTAGTTTCATTTTTTTAATCAGGCTTCAATCATGGTGTGGCTTCTCATCACTACATTCAATATTTGCATGCATGAAGGCTATAGATTTGACAAAGCTTACCACTCTAGCCTAACTAATGCAACAACTGAAGCTAGTTAAACACATAAAACCAAACAACATAAATTAAAAAAAACGCTAGAATGATCCAATTGGACTAGAACTAAATAAGACATTATTCACTTTAGTGTCAACCATATAAACAAACTTCACCATAACAAAATAACAACGTGGTTACTACATATTCAAATCAACAACTTTCTTGAAGGAGAGAAGAAATGAATGGAAGGAAAAAAAGAGCATGTGAAAAAATGCATACTAACATATCAAGGTAATCATCTAACTTCAATGCGATGTAAACATCTTTGAATGATCATAAAGAGAATTTCTGATAGTTTTAGAGAAAGAAAATTGTGGTAGAGATAGAAAGTAAGGTTTATAGACAAAATAAGTGTTGAACAAAAAGCGACAAAAGAAAATGAGAGAATCGTGTGTTAGATAGACATAAAAACACATACAAATTAAGTTGTGAAGATGTAATCTAAAGCCATAACATTTTAAGAATGGCTTTGTCAAATGTCACTTTTTTCAATAGAGTTTAAAAAGAGAGTCATAATGAAAATAAAATACAAATTTGAGTGAAGAATATGATATGTTGATAAAAATGTATAATAATTTTATCTTTTTTCTAATTGAAGGTGTATATAAAATAAAAAGTGAAACAATATCTTTTCTTTTAATGAAAACGCAACCATTAGATGACTTTACATGCAAAGAAAATACATACTTTCTTTACAACTCTTGATAGAATGTGGCAACTATTAAGTGCCTTTTCCCTATAAAAGAAATGTGAAAAAAAATTGTATTTATTCAATAATTTTTACTTCATAATTAATTTAGTTTTTAATATATTTTTTTATCTTTTATGATCCATTTACTATTTTAATTGAATCAATTCAATTGATCAAATATTATTATTTAATTATATATATTAAATTTTTATCATTAATAATTATTAAATTTTTACTATTAATATCTAAATTAATAATAAGATACCAGTTTTATAAGAAATGTGAGTGGCATGTAAAAATTTCCATAAAATAAAAAGACCCTACAAAACCTATATAATAAAACGCACTTCTGATCACACTTCGTAATCCCCGACAAAACTTGGACTCTCTTCCTCCTCCTCCTCTTCTTATCTACACGAACTTGCACAGAAATGGAGGAACCTGTAATAAAGTCCGAACCTTCTACTATTTCCGATAACTCAACTATTCAAGTTCAACCACCACCGAGGATTGTTCTTGCCGACCTCAACGTCGACCCTCCCGTTTCCGACTCCGATGACCCCGTCCACGTAACCACTGCTGACGCCACTAGGTACTTCTACTTCTCGACCTCACACTCTTGTCACTTCACTGTATTGTTATATTTGATTCTCTGTATAATTTGTGGGCAATGGGATATTTTTAGCTTAGTCTCTTCATAGCACGTGGATAAAACCCTAGCTATACTGTAATTAACATTTTAGGATAAATTTTGAGTTTGTGTACTTGACTTTTACTTGTGTGAATAGATAACTGTTCCGTTAATGAGTGTCCAGGCACCTGATAAACTTACCTTTTTTTTTTTTTTTTGAATAACAAACGCACTAATGATAATTAGATAAAATATTATTATTTAGGAAATTTTGACAGAACAGCCAACTAAAACTTGCCTTATTTCGTTAATCAAGTGAAATTGTATAATTTAGGAAATTTAAACAAAACAGACAAATAATATTTGCCTTATTGGGTTCTTTACAAATGTCTGTTCACTCTGGCCATAAAACGCGCATTAATAATAAGAGGATTCTTTTGTAGAATATATTGGGCAAGAGATTCCATGTCCCTTTAAATGTAATTGCCAACGATTTTGTGATTGCAAATGATTTGATGATTGCTGATGATTTGTTATCGTGAATGCATAATAAAGCAGAAAATGGTGCCAAGTCTGCGTTTAATATTAGCCATAAAAAATAACATGTGATTATTGGGATGCTAGCAAGCTAGGACACCTAATGGGAATGGAGGAACTTTATCCAATTTTTGTTAATGAATAGTTAGATGGTAAATTTTCCTGAGGAGATTTAATTAAGTTCCTGAGCTGAGGCTTAGGATGAGTGACTGTGGATGGGGTCATCGGAGTAGGAAACAGGTGGTTTATTTCCTAGCAAATGAAAATTGTTTACTTGGTAGTTAATGCTGATGTGATTTCCAAGAAGAATTGAAAACAACTTCCAGTGAAATTATATTCCTAAAACGGGCTTTTCATTCAATTGATTTTTTGTCATTACCCACCAAAAAAAAAAAGAACTGCTTTTCTTTGACTAGATCCTGAAAAAAATTTCTGTGGAAGAAAATGCAATCTTATTTTAGTTTGTTTTGCCAATTGTGCTTTGGTTCATGAAATTTGTGCAAGATCAATGATT
This sequence comes from Laguncularia racemosa, assembly GCA_037954665.1. Taxonomy (NCBI): domain Eukaryota; kingdom Viridiplantae; phylum Streptophyta; class Magnoliopsida; order Myrtales; family Combretaceae; genus Laguncularia; species Laguncularia racemosa. The sequence goes on along the minus strand of JBBMOL010000032.1, from coordinate 2,466,906 downwards.
TTTCAAAATCATATGGAGTAGGTCGACCAATGATGAATGCAGTCAAGATAAGAATGTGGTAGTTTCTAAAGAAATTGATAGTGTAGAAGGTGATGCAAAAAAGCTTAATAAATTGGGAAAATGCCGATCAAGAATTAGCAAAATAGATTGCTCTCTTGATTCTGGAGGTGATGTAGATGTTGACTTGCATGGTCAAGGGACTCCTTCATCACGTGAGGAAAAAGTTAGCAGCCTCAAAACTGTGAGTTTATTCTTTTACTCTTCCTCTTCTTTATTCTGAGTGCAGTTTTACTAGTTATTTTACTTTATTACATACCTTGTGGGATCAGAACAGAGTATTACATTTGCTACTTTAGTAACGATTGTCTTACACTTTGCAAAAAATATGCATTTGTAGTATAATAGTATATGCCTTTTTTTTTTTTTTCCCAATGATATCAGAACCAAAGAACTTTCAGCAGATATGTATTTCTTTCAGGGATTAAAATATGTGATGTAAAAACAATTACTTTTCTTGTAGTCTTGGTATGATGAAAGTGAAAAATGGAATGCTAGATTGCAAAGCTGTTTAATCGTTAATTATATGCTGAATTAAAGTTTTGTTTCCAGGGTTTGGCTCATGTTGCTAGAAAGATGCCAAAAAATGCCCATGCTCATTTCATACTTGGGTTGATGTATCAAAGATTGGGGCAACCACAAAAGGTAGCTTCCATGAGTTTAATATATTTTTAGTTATTAAAGAAAAAAGAGTATAATATCTTTTTAAGCTATGTATATTCAAATAGATGCTAACTTTTGAATTCTTTGGATCTCACAGGCAGCTAGTTCATATGAAAAAGCAGCAGAGATTTTGCTTCGAAGTGACAATGAAGTGGATAGACCAGACTTGCTTTCGTTAGTTCAAATTCACCATGCACAGGTGCATCATATGCATAGTTTTTTTTTTGAAGACAATACTATTTCTCCCCTCAAATTGCAAAGGGCAGTGGATATCTTTTTATCCTTACTTTTGCTGCTTGCCCTGATGTATAGTGTATTCTTCTAGAAAGTCTGGGTGATAATTGCTCAGACAAAGAACTTGATGCTGATGAGCTTGAAGAAATCAATTCTAAGTTAATGGAGTCACTGCGAGTAGATATTAGACAGGCTGCTGTGTGGAATACTCTTGGTTTGATACTGCTCAAAACTGGTCGCCTGCAGGTATGTGTGTATTTTCAATATTAATCGGTTTGATTGCAGCTGGTATCATTTTATTCTCTGATGTACAGCTTTTTTCTACTATCTGTACCTTCAGAGTGCCATCTCAGTGTTGTCATCTTTGTTGGATATAGACCACGAAAATATGGATTGTCTTGGGAACCTTGGGATCGCATACCTTCAGAGGTGTGGTGGAGTATTTTATCTTTTCTGCTTCAAGAGTTGAAATATTATTTCTGTCCAACTCTAAAAGGAAAACATAAGGATGGCTGAAATTTTTTCTTTTCCCCTAAAATTATGTATTCAAATCATTATTTGCTAACCATTGTGGAAGAGAAATGAGAATATTTTGATCAGACTTTTAGGACTTAGACATGATCACATGGATTTCCTGGGACAAAGTGCCTGGATGCCGGAAATGTCAATAGAGTACTTGTATAATTTATTTGCAGCCTACAAAAAACTGGAAATAGAGAGGTGCACATCATATTGAAGGCTAAATCTTGAAATTATTTTGGCATTGGTTATTTGTATGAATCGACAATGGGCCAGACTTTGACCTTCTTGATGCTGTTAACTGCAATTTTGTTGTGGCAGCTATGTTCCGACTAGGGTTTGATCAATGGATCCATGACTAATAGCACAAGAATTCCACTACTAAGACTTTAATCACAACTTTCTTCAAGGCGATTGCCTTCAATTCATTATTTTGGGTAGATAAGTATTATTATATTGTTGGTGAGATTTTAACATTAGGTTTTTTCTTTCTTAAATATAAAGATGAAACCTTTTAAGCATCATGGCAACCTTAGTATGTTGTCTCAATGAATGAAAAGAAATTTATTGGAAAATGAAATTGGTAGTACGTCCTAGGCTGTGGCGAAGAAAAGCTGGAGTATTTGAAGTCTAATTTTAGTAAATCACAGGGACGTTTATATCAACTTTGACTTTAGTCCTTTTTTTGTCTCATTTGATGCTTCTAAGAAGCTTGCAATAATTTGTTAATGAAATCAAGAAGTTCTTTTGGGTACTTTCTATTTACTTTTCTTACATTATTCTGCATTCCAGAGGAAATTTGGAGCAAGCAGCAAAATGTTTTCAAGAATTGATCCTGAAAGATCAAAACCATCCTGCTGGCTTGGTAAACTATGCAGTGGCTCTTCTCTGCAAATATGGGTCCTTCATTGCAGGTGCAGGTTTTCTTCCTGCTTCACTGATTTCAGGATATACCTATATGGAAATTAATTGATTTATGAAAATTTACCTATTAAATCTGCTGATCAGTGGTGGAGCCTGTAATTGTTGTTTTATTAGAATTTTTTTCTTCTTCCTATTGGGTGGGGGCAGTGTTGTGCAGATTAAATTTTGCATTTTGAAGTAGCTTATTGTGGAATATGTTGCCATGTTACTAAATCCTCAGGTGCTGGGTCCAATGCTGGTGAAGGTGCTTCTGTGGATCAAGTTACAGCTGTCAATGTGGCCAAGGAATGTCTGTTGGCAGCTCTAAAGACAGATTCAAAGTCATCTCATATGTGGGCAAATCTTGCTGATGCCTTTTTTATGACCGGTGATCATAAAAGTGCCACCAAGTGCCTGGAGAAGGTGCATGTGGATCATTCTATTGGTCATTTATAGTCTCTTTCTGAGGTTGTTAATTAGTTCACAAATTTTTTCAGACTTGTTTAGGAAATATGACAATCCAGATACTTCAATCTTCATGGCTTTTACATATGAAAGTAAATTTTACTTTCTTGAGTAAGTTTTGCTATATTATTGTTCTTTTAGTCTAAACCATATGGTTTGGTGTTGACTTCGTCAGGCAGCAAAGTTGGATCCGAATTGTATTTCTAATCGATATGCTGTTGCAATCCATCGAGTCAAGGAGGCAGAACGGTGTCAAGATCCTAATGAACAGCTTACATGGGCTGGCAATGAAATTGCTTCAATAATAAGGGATGGAGATTCTGCTAGCATTGAGGTTCCTATTGCATGGGCAGGGCTGGGGATGGTTCATAAGGCCCAACATGAAATAACTGCAGCTTTCAGAAACAAACAAATTGAGTTGTCTGATGCAGAAGGGCGTGCTGTAGACAGTCTAAAGCAGGCATGTTAATGATAATCCTTTAGGCATATGACATTGTCTGTTGAATTTTCATTACTAATTTCTTCGTTTTCATCATATATGTAGCTTTCAGTTCTCTTGCCCATAGTTGTTTTCCATTGCGTAACAAAAGATAGATTTACTTTTCTTTTACAACTATTTCTTTCAAGGATGAGAGTGTGGTGAATTAATTTTTTGCAAGAGTTGTTTGAGTTGATGAGGACCTTGCTTAGGTACCTACCGCTTTCTTTCTATTTAACTTGGTCCTAGTTTCAAGGGTTCTGCACTCCTCTCTTTTTCAATCATCACAAACTTGTTATTCTTATGCTGTGCATTTTTAGCAGGGGAATCACTCTCCCTTGTCCTCACGTATTTGTGGGCGTTTCATCTAGGTTGTATGACTTTATATCCAATCACAAGTTGATTTCAATGCTTATTAACAGCAACACTACATGCAATTTAATAGCTTAAAAAAAGGGATGTGATATTGTCTTTCATTCCACTTGTAATTGTGCCATACAATCTTATTCCTTCTTGGATTGATCCATATTTTTAAGCAAATTTTAAATCTCATCACAAGATATGATGGTCTTGTGAACAGATTCTCTCAAGAGGAAGAACTTGTCAATTCTTTATGTGACTCAATATAATCATGTATTTTGTGATGATCTAGGCAATAGCAGAAGATCCTGATAATGCTATATGCTGGCACCAGCTTGGCCTTCATAGTCTTTGCACTCGAGAATTCAAAGTATCACAAAAGTACCTCAAGGTGGCAATTGCTGGCTTCAGAGATTGCTGCTGTGCGTGGTCCAACTTAGGTAAGGATAACATTGCAAAAACTTGCTTGGCTGGTAGGTGCTTCTTGTCTATTTAATTTAGTACTGGTTGCTTATTAATTTGGAAATATTGGAAGGTGTTGCACTTCAATTATCTGAGGATCCATCGCAAGCTGAGTTGGTATTCAAACAAGCATTAACATTGACACGAGTTGAGCATGCTCATGTGATTTTTTCCAACCTGGGGAATCTCTACAGGCAGCAAAAGAAATATGACCGTGCTAAAGCAATGTTTACCAAGTCTCTTGAACTTCAGCCTGGGTATGCTCCTGCATTCAACAACATAGGCCTTGTATTTGTAGCTGAAGGCCGTTGGGAGGAAGCAAAGTATTGTTTTGACAAAGCCCTTCAGGCTGATCCCTTGCTGGATGCTGCAAAATCTAACATGGTTAAAGCAGAGGCATTGTCTAAACTCTGTACAAGTTTCTCTACATTCTCCCTTCACAATTCATAGATGATTGATTAAAGATAGCTTAGTTTTCTTTCACTTGTAAATTTCCTTTTTAAGTGATTAGCTTTAGTTAGTGATAAATGTTCCTTCCATCCATGGATTTATGGAAAAAAGGCAACAACTTATAACAATTATCACTTCATGGTGGGGGTATGTTTTCTACACATGGCATATATTGTCCCACAGGGCAGATAAGTACTCTCTTAATGATTGGTATAGTTTGGAGCCATTAGTGAGGATGTTTGAGGAGTCTTGAAACTGTTGACTTTAGGAATATGGATGTATATGGTCTTGGTACTGAAGTTACATTTAGGGAGAAGAAGTTCGAGTAAAACCAAGGAGGTTATTAGATATTTGTTCTTACAAAAAACGAGCTGATTGTCCTTCCTTAGGATCCATTATTTTCCTGTGGCAGCGTTTGCACCATGGGCTGGCCACTAAAAATATACTCATAGAAAGGAGGGGTTGGCCTGAGTACTTGATGTGCCTGAGGTGCCTGGTTAACTTGAAAACTTTGTCCACACACGATTAAAGCCTCCTGCCTGAAGTTAAGAGGGTTCTGGATTAACTTATATATCCTTCTACTTTCTTGGCTTCATCAAGTAGATGGTTTTGGCTATAAAGGAGGAATGGTTTCCCTCTTAACAATATGTTTCTTATACACGCCTCAGGTATTTGATGCTACATTTAGGACTATAATGTGGCCGGCCGGGTAGACTGTTGCCAGTTCCTCCCGGGGGAAGGGCTGTAAAACAGAAGTTAATGGACAGCATTAGTACGTCGATCCTAAGACAAATGGGCTTGCACATGTTTTACCCATTTGCTCTTATGTGAGAGCAACCACTTTATGATCCGCCAAAGCAAGGTGTTCCTGTGTTATTCATGCTTTTGTGGTCGACATGATCAACGTCATCATGCTCAGCATCTCATTACGTGAGTCATCTCTTGTCAATCGTCGGATCCTGAGCAGCATTCAGTGTCGTAGCTCTCTTCTCTGTGCCACTGCTCACTTAGGATGCTATGTTTGCAACGGTATCTACCGTCATGCTGTTAATCAGACGATGGTTTATGCTACCAAATGTGTTTCTGCGTCTCATTTCGCTTTTATAGAACACCGTATTTTTGTGTTCTTGGAGTCTTGTGTATATCTCTCGAACTCTCTTTTTGGAATAACTATGACGATATCTTTCGAAGTTTGCATAAATCTCTCCCAAAGCACCTTTACTGGCTGTAATGTTTCTACTATTGATTGGATTACATACGATTGTACCCACGAAAAAGCCCGCCACAACATAGTGGGAAAAATCGTTAGTTTTATATGCCTCATCTTAACCTTAATTATGATAAGGTGAGGAATGTGGTTTACCGGAGACATGGGATTTACCCTCAACTACTAATATTTCCATCGTCACTAGTTGATGATCTTGGTGGATCTTTGTTTTTTGAAGAGTGAAACAGAGTGATAGAAAATGAGGGTCGTTTAAAGATGAGGTTTTACTGGATATAACTTCACTCCGATTGAAATACGTGTGGAGCTTAGAGATGTGATTTCTGTATCTGATTTTGACTAATGTGATGCATGTCAATGTTATCGAAGCTCTATATGATTGATTCTCCATATCTCTTGGATTATATTGTTCGAAGACTGTAATTTACTTTTTTACAATAGAAGTTCACATGTAGATTGATAATCTCTAATAAGATCCACTAAAGCAGACACAAGAAGACATATCATATTTAAAGTAAATATAGATTATTGAAAAAACAAAGTATATATCCATTATATATATTCCCGAAGCTGTTTAACACATTAGAGTACCAATCTTATATGAGTTCTTGTTCATATCAACTGATATATTTGGACTTCTAAAATTGTAATTAATGTAGCTTACAACAGATCATCTAAAATATGATAATTTCTAAAGGATAAACCTTCACATAAAATGCTGAAAGTATAACATGTAATTTTTCAATACACATATAACGTAAGCAGAGTGCATATTCCAATTATTACAAAACATAGTGTGAATTACGATATGCAATATGTAAGTTTTTTCACTTATTTGTATTTCACTTTGTACATCTGTGCTCTTTTTTATCAGTAATATGATTTGAGTTTTCATGCATGTTTCACTTTACACGCTTGCATTGTTCCTCTTACAATTACATAACTCAAGTTTTCATACTTTACGTGTTATTTTTTTCACTTATATAAATATTAATTAAATCTAAATTTATTAGACCTACAATGTTTTTATATTTTCTGTCGTGATTTTCTTTTTTCAATAGTGGTATCATATAATTGGGAAAAGAACAATAATGTAAGTAATATAAAATCTTAGTTGAAGAAATATAATCCTGAGTCCAAAAATGTGTTTTGACCAGCTTATTTCAATCTCATATAAATATGTATGGAGTGAAGAGATGTATATTGTCATGTATATATATATGCATTTCTCATAATAACATTTCTTGGTTGTGTAAACTAAAACAGAAAAAAAAGTATATGTTATCCTATATTCAAATACTATTCAGTTTATAATATATTATATATATATATATATATATATATATATATGTGCGTGTGTGTATATGTATATCTATATATCCTGGCATGTGTTTTTATATTTATATTTGTTCCCAAGAAAACATTTAGATACCAAGAATAAGGACGGTAGGTGCCTTGTATTTTCACAAGTTAATAGTATATTCTTACAATAGAAATCAAAGTTGCACATCGCGCACAACCATGGAAAGTGTCTAGGTAGAAAATTAAGAAGGTATTTATGAAAAAACTTAAATGAACGTATGTATTCCAAATCGAATTAGTGAGAGTATATGATCTAAATATGCAAAAAAGTGTAAAGCAAATAGGATAACATATCAATAAATTGTACATTACAATAATTTATTTTAATATTATTTATAGGTGATAATATATATAATGTCTATAAAATATTCATATATAGTAATGGATGTTATCATACTATGATGTATTATATGCATTTTTTACAGCAGTAAATAAACAAAGAGTATATGTTATAGCTAGTTATAAAAAATATTTGTCTTTAAAAAAATTAATTTGGGACAGAATTGTGATAACATGAAAAGGAAGTGTTTTTACAATTATATTTGTTTTTGCAATGGAATCAAAGACAAATTACTAATTGATTTGTAAAAGATTTGATTTTGTTGTAATTTTGTCTTTGATTCTAACATGAGAAATAAAATAAATTTTGGTATAAAATTTATTTTTGATTTTTGTTACAAATCCATCTCTAAAAGTAGAAGCTATAAACTTTTTTTTTTCAGAAATGGAAATTTTCTGTTTTATGAACTTGGTATGCCTAGGGGGCTGAATGCTTGGGGTCGGCGCCTATGGTGCTTTCTTGGAGTATAATGGACGTGGGGGTGTTGGAGGAGTCCTTAATGGTGGAAAGGGCAGTTTGATATGTGATTTCTTACTCAAGGGTCTCCTCTTAGTCTTGGCAAATATATTATTAGATGCTGCATTTTGGGAAATATTATTGGAAATTAAGCTTTCTATTGAAAGATAGACCATATATTAAATCAAACTATCAGGCTGTCAAGAAGTAATTAACTAGCTGTCCTTATCTAATCTACATTCTGTTTTCCCACTTCTAAATCTGTCACGAGAGAACACGATCAGGTGATACATACGCTCACAAAGCTTGGTTTGAATGCACTGAGTCTTCTTCTGTTTTCTGATGCCCACTTCCTTGTGTGTCATTGGTCCAAAAAGGATGTGTGTTTTAATTTTTGTTTTGTGCCGTACAGGGATGCCCTGATTCTTTTATTTAAAAAAAAAAAATCACTGCTTATTGTTTAAAATAAATAAATAAATAACCACAACTACACCACCACCATTAAAAAAAGTGAAAAGACATAAGAAAATATAAAAACATTGTTAGTCTAATAGAGTTTTGATTTAATTAATATTTATATAAATAAAAAATATTAACATAGGTATGTAAAGTGAAAAAACGTAAAAGTTATATGACTATGAAAATTAGAATATTTCATTGTTATATGTGTTATAAATTATTTCTAAATTTGTCAATTGGTTTGCATATATTTTGTCCATAGCTTGGTGTATAACTGCTAATGTATTGTGAACATCCATATTTGTATCCTGAAAAGTAATGGGTATAATTATTGATATATTTTTAGTTACAACTGTAGTAATGCTAACACATTTCTCAAAAACAATATCCTTAACTAGTATGCTCTTAGTATATTCAACATCCTCAAGAAATTTAGCATTCTTAATTTCGAATAAGGATGTACTTGAGTGATCATAGAATTTATATCCTTTTGATCACTTTAAGTATTTAACAAAGTTGTTGCTAATTGTTCTTGAGTCCAATTTTCTCTCATTAGGCCTATATGGCCTAACCTCAGCTAGACAACCCTAAAGATTGAAATGCCTAATCTTCTTACCGATCCATAACTCAAATGGAGTTTTAGCTATAGTTTTGCTTGGAACTCGATTAAGGATATATATTGTGGTCTTTTATACCTCTCCCTAAAATGATTCTAGTGAGGAAGAATGACTCATCATACTTCTAATCATGTCCTTTAATGTTTGATTATTTCTCTTGATTATACCATTTTGACTTTTTTATCCTATTATGGTGTATTAAGGAATAATCCCACATTCTTTTAAGTATTTCACAAAAGGTCAAGGATGCTATTTATCAGATTCATCAAATTTGCTATAGTATTTACCACCACTATAAGATCTAATAGCTTTAATTTTCTTACTAGGTTGATTTTCAATTTCTGTTTTATATTTCTTGAAAATATCTAGAGATATGACTTCTCATTTATCAAGTATACATACCCATAACAAGAATAGTCATCTATGAAAGTAATAAAATACCGTTAACTATTCCATAAAGCTGTAGGGAATGGACTACATATATCAATTTGCATAATTTCAAGATGCTAGAACTCCTTTTGACACCCTTTTTCTTGATATTTGTTTGTTTTCCTTTGATGCATTCAATGCATATTTCAAAATTAGAAAAGTCAAGGGAATTAAGAATTCCTTCTAACACAAGCATTTAAATTCTTTGTTTAGAAATATATCATAAATGCTTATGCCACAACATGGATGAATTCTCATTTATTAATTTTTGCTTTACACCAAAATTACTTGTATGCAAAGTTTCTTCTGTGTATGAGCCATGCAAATTCAACATGTATAGATTACCAATCAAAGTACTAGTAGTAATAACATTTGAGTATTGGAAAAGACTAAATGTTCCATTTCCAAATGAACAAAGATAATTGGATTTATTCAAACAAGAAACAGAAATTAAATTTTGCCTAAATGATGGTATATAATACGTCTTCCAAATCCAAATAACAACTAAACTCTAATTGTAATCTAAATACATCAATAACCTTAATAGGAACCTTGTTGCCATTACCTACATAAATGAGCCTTTTCAACATCACTTGGCACTCGACTTCTTAGACAACCCTATCTAGTAACACTTATGTGAATAATTGCACCTATATCTATCCACCAAGTACAGGTTAGTATTAAAGCTAAATTAACTTTTGATCAAATAAAGTTGAGAAGTTTACCTTTCTTTGTAAGCTACTTTGCATACTTAGGACAGTCCTTCTTTACATGACTGCTTTTCTTGCTACATAAGTGAAGTCTCGGCATCTATAACTCTTTTACCTTTATGATCCATTTTCCTTTTCTTAAGAGTCTTATCCTAGGCACAAAAAATCACGTGAGCATTTTCAATCCTTTTTTGTTTCAATCTTTCTTCCTCTTGCACACATTGTGTAATCAACTCATTCAATGTCCATTTCTCTTTTTAAGTGTTATAACTTATCTTAAAAGGAGTGAACTAAGCAAGAGAGAGATCAAGACTAGGTGCACAAGAATGTCATTAGACGATTCCAACTTTAAGGCCTTTAGTCTTGTAACAAGATTAGACATCTCCATAATGTACTCCCTTATATTTCCTTTGTCATTATATCTCATAGAAACAAGCTTTATAAGAATAGTGCTTGTTTCATCCTTTTTAGAACCTACAAATTGATCTACTATTTGGCTTAGGAATTTTTAAGCTTTTTTCTCCTCAAGCATAGTTCTCATGATGGTACATGAATGGAATGCATCATGATTATTAGACTCATGGTTAGAACACTCCCATTTTTCGTAAATCACATTTTCCTTAGCAATACTTTCACCGATAAGAGTGGGAGGTTCATCAATCCTGATTGCATAGTTAAGATCCATACATCCTAGCAAACGGTGCCATTAAGCAATGAAATGTTATTCAAATTGCCAAAAACAAAGGTAGCATTGACTAAATAAAGAATAAAATATGCTTACAATTAATGATAATTTTATACTTTAATGCATGGATAAATATGATACATAAATTATAATTATCATGCACAGTAAATCATATCAATATAAACAAATAACAAAATAAATGCTTTAATTAGGCCTTATGAGAAACCTAGCACATCATTTATATTTAGTTTTCGAACAAAAAAATCAACTATAATTAATATCTTCTAAAACAATACTAAATATTGATAACAATACTTTTACCAACGATATACTTTCCTTTAGGCTAATGAATCACATGCATGAAATTGTAATTATCACATATTTATTATCACATGTCTATCATTTGACTTAACAATAACCTTTCTTTGAGCCGATTATTATTTGTATAGATATAAACATTTCATACAAATTTTTAACTTGATATCCAATATCTCAAAATAAATCTAAATAATAGAGGCTACTTTGATAACATATTATCTTGATCTACATTAAAATATTAACTAAGATTTACTAAGTAAAAATAAATAAGCATTAAAAAAAAAAATCTACTTCCATGGAAGCATAACTGATACCGATGGTGGATAATTGGCAGACTATGTACCTTCGAAACAAATTGAAAAGCCCCTATGCTAAATTGCCAGAGTATCAACATTCTGCCGAAGAGCAATGAAACGCTTATGGTTTATCTCAGAATCCATGGCAAGATTTCCAAATATAAAAGATTTTTAAATATTCCATCGTAAAAAAAAAAAAAAAAAGTAAACTTCCAAGGTAATCTACGATTAGAAAATGGTAATCCATGATTCAGAAGAGACTTTCATAAATTTTTTTTACAACAAATTTTCGTGTTTCTCGATATTTATGATCACAAACCAAACAATTTCGTAGAGTGGCTTATGTATTTAAAAAAAAAAAAATCACGAAATGCGTGACATGAAACTTAGGAAAAAAAATTTCAAGAGAGCATTGAAATCAAATAGTTAATGGGTAGCTATTACGTGAGACATTAAGACTATATTCTCCTCGAGAATAATGAAGACACAGTCGTGAATTCCCAACACATTGCGAAACCAAATTCGTAATTTATTGAATATCTTGCTTTGAAACTCTTAACAAATAGTCATTATCAAATTAAGGCTATAATTTCACATATGAAAGCTTGATACCACTTATTGCAGATAAAATACTTTATATTTTTATGTATAAAATTCTAAGATTTCATGTATAAAAATAGGGTACAAAATTGTAATTAAATTCATATGTAAAAGCATATCTAAATCCATAGTAAAAGTAAATTTTGAAGGGTTTTTGCTTCCTAGCCTGTAGCAGTACCTCTTCTTTATTCTCTCACCAATGGGACGGGGGAAAGACAAAAGGGAAAGAAAGAAAAGAAACCCTAATGACGTACATTGTTTACATTGGGGACTTAACCTTATTTGTAGTCTTTACTATTTTATTTCATATGCCCCTTACAATAAGTGAAATAAAATATATTAGCTTTTACACATTATGGTTCATAACAAAAAAATTATAAGATGATTCTAATATCATGTTCATTAATTAACTAAATGATTAGACAGTCAATAATATACAATTAATTAATATTGTAAACCAAACAAAAAAAATATACAACATGCATAACTTTTCTTTACTAACATCTTCTCATCAATACCAAGTCATTCATTCAAATCTGTTTTAAAAAGACATATTGATGATACAAAGGATGATACTTACATAACCTAATATTGAAAGCAAATAAAAAGGAAAAAAAGAATTATACAATTGGGATAAGTGTTAAAAGAACCTTATTTATAATATTTATTAAATATGAATTTTATGTAAATTTATTAAGAAAAAGACACTTAAGTGCTTAATATTTGATTTTAGGGTTTAAGGAGTGCAAATTAAAGATTTAAGCAAAAATAAGGAAAAATTTGCCAAAATATGAGAAAATATGATTTTCACATATATACAACATTCAACGCAGCTGTGCTAATGCTAGTGCTGGAAAGCAAAAAGTGATTAGAATACATCATGAAATTGTGCTCTAACCACTACACAAGTGGTGCAGAAAGTCATGCTGAAGTAAGAAATTTGTTTAAAGAATAAAATGCAGAAATTTCAGAGTACACAACCCCGAGCATGGGCGTACATAACTTGGAATGTTCAAATTTTATGTTTTTCCAAAGTACACGGCTTCATGCACAAGTGTGCACCAGGCTGTGCATGGTACAATATTTCTTAAACTATAAATACTCGCTATATTACGAAAATTAGAGAGCTTATTTTATTTTCTCTCATAACTACTCAAAAAACCTTAAGAGAGCAAAATTACGCATTTAAAGAGCAAAATCGTTGGAGCATAATTGGAAATCACATAACAATTACATGAGTTTATTCTTTTAATAATAAATCATCAGTATTTCGCTAGATTTCTTATTATTATTGTAGATTTTATGGAGGAGTAGATTTATATGCCTTACATCTTATAAAACTATAAACCATGTGATTGAATTACCTATTGATTAATTAAAAGTTTATATATTTGCATCTCATGTGTTTTATTGCTATGTAATTAATTTATGCGTACGAACTGATTACATGTATGATTTTTGTTAGATAGAGAGATGTCTCATCTAATAAGATAGATTTTTATTAATAGAAAGATTACGTGTTTTACTTTGAGGTAGAAAAACTTCCATTTTCTACATAAAGATTCAATCTTTAATTGGGAATTGTGAACTTAATAAATCTTATAAGGCTATAGTGAGAGAGAGGTCTCCACTACTCCATATAAGGTTATTAATTAACTAACTCGATGGAGTAATTAGTTTAGTTAAGAATTCCTACAGTGCAAAATATAAACAATTAATTGGTCAATATCTTGTTATAAAAAAGTTAGGGTTTAGAGTGGATCAAGATGAATGGTATGTCTTTGTGATTGAAATTATTTATTACAACAATTATAATTAGTCTTAGGGTTATTAAATTAGTTAATTAGTAATTTCATTTATTAATCTCACATTAAAATTTAGACTAGATAGCAGAAAAACAGAAATATTAGTATTTGTTCCTAAGATCCTTGAGGACGATGCTTGTTGTAATATATACTGCATTAGATAGGTGCACTTGCCTAACTAGGTCATTAGATTTCTTTAGGCTTATAAATTTATAATTTGATATGATTGGATAATGACCCATCAAGTTTTTGGTCCCATTGCTGGGATCTAACAAAACAATATTAGGAAAAATCTTATTATCTGTTACTTTAGTCATTTATTTTATTTGTTTTACTTCTTTCCACTCTCCTTATTTTTAGAATATTCTAACCGGTGATTATTGCTTTTGTAGTGCATGATAAGGACCCTCTCTTCGAACATTCTTGATTTAGACCTCAACATTGAGAGAACACTTTGCAAGATTCGCAAGAATACAACCGCTGAATCTTTTGGACAATTGAAAATCAAATGAGGAACATCTATTATAAAAGTCACAACATTGTAAAGGACATGGAATCAATTGTAAAAATTTTTACTAGTGAGATAAGACTACTAGAGAATATCACAGAGGAAACATAAGAGACCATGACTTAGGATCCATCTAAGACTAATCTAGACTAAGCAAGGCTAACCTTAGATGGAATAAGGCCAACCATTGTGAAGCCCTCCATTAGGGCTAAAAATTTCAAAATCAAGGGTGTAGTGATTCAACTTTTGTAACAATACTGCCAATTTAATGGATTACCTAATGAAGACCCCTATGCTCACATTCAAACATTTTTAGAAATTTGTGAGACTTTCAGGAATAATGGGGTGACGGATGAAGCTGTATGCACTAGATTATTCCCTTTCTCACTGAGGGGGGAAAGTTAAAAACTAACTTCAATCATTGGGCCTAGAGCTTTAACTACATGGGATGATATGGTTAAGCAATTTCTAGATAATTACTTCCCTCCATGCAAGACAACCAAGCTCTAGAATGACATCGCTTTGTTCATGTAGCAAGATGGTGAGACCATATATGATGCTTGGTAAAGATGGATAAAGTTATTAAAAAAGTGCCCACACCATCAATTACCTACATGGATACATCTTCAAACCTTTTTAAATGGGCTTAATCTAACCACTCATTAATTAGTAGACATTGTAGTTGGTGGTACATTGAATTCCAAAACCCTAGAAGAATCTTTGAAACTTTTCGCTGATATAGCTAAAAACAATTATCAACGACGCAACAATAGAGGCAAACAAAAAGTGGCAGGGAAGTATGAAGTAGATCTTATGACTACTTTAGTGGAAAAGATGGAAGCTCTTAGTCACTAGGTCTCAAACCTTAAGAATTCTCAAGTATCATAACATCAAGTGGGGGATGCTAGTGAAAATATGGACCTTAATGAGCAATATGAGCAAGTGGACTATCTTGGGAATCAAAACAGGCAACAGTATAACCCATATAGCAACACTTACAACCCTGGCATGAGAAACCACCCCAACCTCTCTTATGGCAATCAAAACGTCTAGAGATCTAACTTTCCACCACTGATATTTCAAAAGAAATAAATGCTTTCTTATCAACCTATGCCCAATCCAACATTTCAACCACCTCAACAAGAAAAGAAAACCAACTTAAAGGATTTGATGAGCTAATTCATTTAAAGTTCTAAAGCAAGACATCAGAACCAAGAAACTTCTATTCATAACCTTGAGAAGCAAATTAGCCAATTGGCTAAGATGATGTTTGAAAGGCAACCAAGTTCCCTTCCTAGTAACACTGAGGATAATCTAAGAGAACATGCAAACACTATAACCTTAAGGAATGGGAAGGAACTACGAATTGAAAAGGAACCTGAGCAAAAGAAGACAATTAGTCTTTTGAAAAGGAGAAGGTGGAACTTGAGAAAAAAGAACTTGAAAAGAAATCACCACTAGTTGTTAAAGAGTATGTGCAAAAAAATTCATATCCAACTCGCCTCAATTAAAGTAAGACAAAGAGCAGTTTGGTAAAGTCCTTGAACTTTTTAAACAACTGTATATTAATATTCTATTTGTTGAGGCGCTTTCATAGATGCCAAAATATGCTAAGTTCCTAAAGGAACTTTTATCCAATAAGCGGAAGTTAGAGGATGTTTTTACGGTATAAGTCAAAGCAAATTACTCATCTATCATTCAAAACAAACTCCCTCCAAAGCTAAAGATCCAAGAGATTCACTATTCCGTGTTTGGTTGGTGACATCTTAGTGGATGAAGCCCTGGCCGATTTTGGGGCAAGTGTTAATCTAATGCCATACTCTTTCCTCAAGAAATTGAGGTTAGCTAACCCAAAACCTACCACAATAAGTTTGTAGCTTGCTGACCAATCCAAGGGGATCATTGAGGTATGTCCTAATAAAGGTAGGAAACTTCATATATCTATTGGTTTTATGATTTTGGACATGGATGAGGATGGGGATATGCCTTTAATCCTCGGAAGACCATTCCTTGCCATTGCTAGGGCAATGATTAATGTGGAGGAAGGCAAGCTTACACTGAAAATAGGAGATGAAGAGTTGGTAATTAAGATGGTTAAAGCCATGGAACACTCCACGTATGTTGATGATCCATGCTGTTTTATCAATGTTGTTAATTCCTTAATAGACGAGCATATTGAAGAGATCCTATGTAAGGATGAGTTAGAACTAAGCTTGACATAAGGAGAGGAGAAAGATATGGATAACCTAGAGGTTGAGGTCTTCATTAAGCAACTTAATGCTACAGAAGAAGTTACACCTCAATGAGATAATGGGAGAAAGCGAGCATATGAGAATATGAAGATATGTAAAGAGATGAAAGAATATCATGATATGCACATCCACCATCCGAGAGAGTTTACGGAAGGGGATCAAGTGTTTTTGTTTAATTCTTGATTAAAATTTTTTCTCGAAAAATTGAAATCAAGATGGTCTAGTCCTTTTGTAGTTAAGAAAGTCTTCTAATATGGCGTAGTGGAGCTTGAACACCTAGAACATGATGATTTCAAAGTGAATGGCCATAAGTTGAAGTTGTACATAGGAGATGGAAGAGAGCATGAATATCGAGCGGAGTCTATACTCAAAGTACCAGATATTTAGCTAAACAAAGTGAAGGATGTCGAGCCAACGACATTAAAAAAGTGCACTTCTTGAGAGATAACCCATGATTAATCTAGGTATGTTAAGTTCTTTTTGTTTCATTTTTATTTCACTATCCTAAGTCTTTCTTGTTAAAAAATAGCAGATTTCTAAGGTAGTAAGTGAGTTTACTTGAGGAGAATGAGAATTAATCCTTAAATGTGGGAAAACATCAATGACAAGTAAGAAAATTCAAGCTTTACTTCTCAAGTGTAACTAATAAGTTATTTTCCTACTCTTTCATTTATGTCAAGGTGCACACTAAACAAACACATGAATCAAATAACTTGGAAAGTTTTTACTTGATTTCTATACACTTTTTAAGCATATGTATAACATTGAGCACAAGCAGTGCTCAAAGTAGTGCACACGTGTAGAGGAGTTTCTTGACACTTTTTGGAGCCCTACACAGCCCTGAGCATAGCCGTGTAGAAGTCGAGGAAAAGTTTCCATGTATATATATTTATGTTTTCCCTTCTCCCTCATTCTTTCTTTTATTTCTCTCCTTGTTATATTTTCTAGAGCTTCCTTATGGGAAGACTCTTTATCTAAATTTGCTGAATGTTTTATTCTTTAGATTAGGATAAACTAACTTTTATTTTATTTTAGTTTGGTGTTTAGTTTTTTTTTTTTTTTTTTAGGTTTGATGATGCACAAATTTTGCGTTGTTTGAATTTAAACTTGCAAGTGTTGACAACTGGGTAAGTCCTTATAGTCATTTTTCTTTTATCTCTTTTATTTCTCCTATGTGTGCTTACTTTTGAAAGACATTGAGAACGATGTCTTAAATAAGTGTGGGGAAGGAATATAAAGATAGAAGAAATTAGGTTCTAAATTATTTATCTATCTTATGCTTTTGTTGATCAAATTTTCTCCCGTTTACAAATTTGCAATTGAATTTTAATTTAATTGTTTATTATTGAAAAGTGGAATCCTTATAATCATACTCATTAAAATGAAAAGTAGCATTCTGGTACATACATATGTAAAAGTAGTGACTTTGCCGCTTACTCACCTTGTTAGATTTGGTATACTTAGTTGGAGTTTTAGAATTAAATCTATACTTAGCTAGAGTTTTAGAATGAAATCTAAGAGGGGTAAATTTATTTGTTGTTTAATAGCTAAATTTAGAGTTATTAAGTAAGTGGAAATACTTAATTTCAAGTGAATTAATTGTGTTTTTAAGCTCATTAGTTAGTTTATTTAATATTCAATCATTTTGAGAGTTCTTTCAACCTTTTGTAAAAGGGGTATGTGAAATTGTTAACTTGATAATTTTTCTTGAAATGGTCTCTTTAAAAATAATAAATATTAATATTGAGTCCCTATATGTTAAGGTGATGAAGGTTCAATGAGGTCCCTTAAAAATCTGGTCACCTAAGGTCATCTGTGTTAGGATCAACTGATCGATGAAATTACCATAACTTTAAGAATATATATATATATATAAAGACAAGTTTATTGAGTCTTGTAACTTGTGTAAATAAACCCATAGGGATACCCTCCATTAAGGGAATAATGTTTGTTAACTTGGGTGATGAACCTAAGATTATCGGTTAAAGCTCACTATATAGGTTATTTGTTTTTATCTAATTGCAAAAAAAAATTAAATAAATAATTAAAGACACTTGAAAAAAAAAAGGAAAATAATCCAGGAGAATAATAGATGTCATATAATTTTACTTTTTGTTGTATTGCTTTGAAAAATAATTGAATAATTTATATACTAATGAAATGCAACTAAGCAACTTGGATTTTGTTTGATTTTTTATTTCCTTTGTAACTTTGAAAGTGGTTGCAAAACAGTGAGAATATTTGTTTAACTTACTTGGATTAATTTGAAAAGTCTAACTATTGTATGTTAAGCACACCTATAATTAGGATAGGTTTAAGCAATAGGCATTAATGAGTCACTAAAAATTAATTAAGCAAAGAATGTTACTTGTGAATAAAGATTATAATGTGTATAATTTATGAAAGAGTTTTTCTCTTACTCTTATTTTGTTTGCTTGAGGACAAGCAAACGTTTAAGTAAGGGGAAGTTGATAAGTGTTAAAAGAATATTATTTATAGTATTTATTGAATATGATTTTTTATGAATTTTGTATAAATTTATTAAGAAAAAGATACTTAAGTGCTTAATATTTGATTTCAAAATTTAAAGAGTGCAAATTAAAAATTTAAAGAAGATTCGAGTGAAAACGAAGCAAAATCTAGCAAACTATGAGAAAAGGTAATTTTTACGTATGCATAACCTTTAGGATGGACGTATTGATGCTAGTGTTAGAAAGCAAAAAGTGATTAGAATGTATCATAAAATTGTGCTTTGGCCGCTACACAAGTGGTGTAGAAAGTTGTGTTGAAGTAAGAAATTTGCCCAAAGAAGAAAATGCAGGAATTTTAAAGTGCATAACCTTGAGCATGATTGTGTAAGAGGCCATGTAGAACCCAGAACATCAAAATTTTATGTTTTTCTAAAGTACATGGCTCCGAGCACGGGCGTGCACTAGGTTGTGCATGCGACAATATTTCCTAGACTATAAATACTCACTTTATTACGAAAATTGGGTATTTTATTTTATTTTCTTTTATAACCACTCTAAAAATCCTAGAGAACAAAATCACACATTTAAATAGCAAAATTGCTAAAGTATCATTGGAAATCACAAAATGATTATAGGAGTTTGTTCTTTTCATTACGAATCATTACTATTTCTCTAGATTTCGTGTTATTACTGTAGATTCTATAGAGAATTAGATTTATATGTCTTACATCTTGTGAAACTATAAACTATGTATTGAATTACTTATTGATTAATTAAAAATTTATATCTTTATATATATTCATGTGTTTTACTACTATATGACTAATTTATGTGCACAGATTGATTACATGTATGATTCTTGTTAAATAGAGAAAGTCTCATCTAATAAGATAAATCTTCATGAATATAAAAATTGCATGTTTTACTTAGATGTAGGAAAACTTCTATTTTCTACATAAAGATTCAATCTTTAATTGGGAGTTGTGAACTTAATGAAATCTTATAAGGCATTAGTAAGGGAGAGGTTTCCACTTTTTCTGTATAAGTTTATTAATTAATTAACTTGAGGAGTAATTAATTTAGTTAAGAATTTCTATAGTGCAAAGCATAAACAATTAATTAACAATACCTTATTATAAGAAAGTTAGGGTTAGAGTGAATCAAGATGAATAATATATCTTTGTGATTGAAATTATTTATTACAACAATTATAATTAATCTTAGGGTTATTAAATTAGTTAATTAATAATTTAATTTATTAATCTCATATTGAAATTTAGACTAAATAGTAAAAAAAGGTAATATTAGTACTTGTTCCTAAGATTCTTAGGACGACACTCATTGTAATTTATACTACATTAAATAGGTGCATTTGCTTAATTAGGTTGTTAGATTTTTTGTGATTTGTAAATTATAATTTGATACAATTAGATAGCGACCCGTCAAATTGTTACATAATATTGAATGAATGATTTTGGAGGAGTTACAATCTTTACAAGGCCTTTTGTTGTTTTTTGGATTAGATTCGGACGTTAGAGCAAAAAACAGGTTGGAACATAGAGCTTCTAGAAATTACCACAACGGTCTTTGGCATTTACTTATGTGTAGGAACAACTTGTGAAGACTTCCTCAACCTTTTAGAAGTGATATGGTGAAAGCATAACTTGGTGGTAAATTCCAAATGTGTTAATGTCAATGGGGTTTGATTTTGACAAATGATGATGATAGTTAAAAGTCATGGGTGGTCTTAGTTAGGGGTATTATAAGTGCTACTTGTATTGGCTTGTGATGGAGGGTCTTGTAGGTTAGAAATGGTGGTGTTTGTGATTAATGGAGGATATAGATGAAGGAAGTGTAGGCAACAATGGTGAGTTGAAGGTTTGGTGTTTGGCAATGGAGGTTAAAGGTGCAAGCTTTAAATGGTTTTGTGTGTATTGTAGGCTCTATAGTGCATTGTTTATAGTCAAACTGAAATTAAATGGATAAGCTTAGGCGATGGTAGGATAGACTCATAGAAGAAGATAGATTTTAAATTTTGAACTTTTAATCCTCGTTAAAAATGATCTAAAGATTATTAACAATGAAAAATGGATTAGGATCTTGTTTACTCATTGATTGGTTAGTCAATCTATGTCAAAATTTTGAATTAAAAGCATAGATTAAAACTTAAAGACAAGTTTGTCGGAGTTTTGAAATTCTAACTTCGACAATTCATGGTTAACCTTGAATCAATGGCTAAAATTGAAAAAAAAATGGTGGGAAATGCTTTGGACCATTATTTTTGTTGATTTGGATTGGAAATGGTAAAAAAAAAAAGAAAAGAAAAGAAAGAAAAAAGATAAGCATTTGAGCAAACATTAGTCGACCATGTCTATTTAAGTCAAGCAAACAATCATACAACACATAACTTATTATCGCACATGGTAAAACAAGTTTAACATGCATTAAATAGGTCTTGAAGACAAGACCTCTAGTATGTAACATACTCCCTAACCAACTAAATTGCTTTGTTTTTCTCATCATGTTTTGCATGTATTTATTACTTAACCTATAGCCTACACACATTAAAGATTGATCAAGAAGGAAGATTCTTGTCACTGAGTTTTACCAACTAAGAGTGGTTAAATCTAATGAAGTAGTAACACTTGTATCGACTTTAAACCTAGATGATGCTGATTTGAAGATGTCTTGATGTTGATTTTGTGCACAATTTTCTTCACTTTCTTGGACATTGGGTAAGTTTTGTAACTTTTTAATCCCCTCCAATTCCATAGCAACTTCCTTCATAGTAGGTCGATTTCTTCCACATGAGTGCAAACATCTTTTTGCAAGGTTAGCAACATCAATAATTTCTTTCTCCATGCCTTGATTTAGAACTTCGGCATCTATGATGTCAAATAGATGGTCATCTTCCATAGCAAGAATAAAATATGCAGCCAAATTTATACCTTCCTCTGTCCTGTCTATTGAAATAGGCTTTTGCCTTGTTATAAGCTCAACAAGTACTACCCCAAAACTATACACGTCACTCTTGTCTGTAAATTGGTTTCTTTGGTAGTACTCTGGATCAAGGTATCCAATGGTTCCTCTCACTAATGTGCTTACATGAGTTTGATCAAGAGGTGCTAATCGTGATGTGCCAAAGTCCGCTATCCTTGCTCGATACTTTTCATCTAAGAGTATGTTTGTGGACTTGATATCTCTATGATATACAGGCATTGATGCTGCTGAGTGTAAATAGAAAAGTGCTCCCGCAATTTCCGTTGCAAGCTGCAAACGCACTTCCCATGACACTAGGTCTTCTTTGTTTGACCCATGAAGGTATTCATATAGATTTCCATTTGGCATGAACTCATACACGAGGAGAGGAATTTCTGTTTCCAAGCAACATCCTAAGAGTTTTACGATATTTCTGTGACTAATTTGTGTCAAAATCATAACTTCATTAATAAACTGCTCAACTTTTTCTTCATTAACGACAAAAGCTTTCTTTATCGCCACTATTCTTCCATCTGTTAACATTCCTTTATAGACCATTCCTTGGCCACCTTTTCCTAGAACCCTGCTCCTACTAAAATTTTCAGTAGCCATTTGCATCTCTTTTTGATTAAATAGTTTACCTCTTTGAGCATTTCCTTCAGATGACAATAGCTGCTGTTGTAGTATGAATCCTCCATTTCGCTTAAAATACTTTTCCTTAAGCTTCTTTTCTTTTCTTTCCTTAACAATTCGGTATAGCCAATATACCAAAAGAGCTAAGAGAAGTGGTCCTAAACCAAAGCCAATACCTATATTTAACAAAAGAAAAAAAAAATCAACTTGTTAAATCACTTTTTACAGTCTATATTGATTAGTTTTGCATAATGAGAAAAGCATATGTTTCTATTTTGTCTTCCAAAGGATATTTATGAAAGAGGGATGAGAGCATTTATTCATTAGTTCTTTAACCCAAGTTTGAGCCCCTTTATGGTCCTTACATATGTTCTTTCGTAGGTAAAGACTACATTTGGTGGTTTTTTTATGCAAAGAAAAATAAAAAGAATTGCACTGAAATGTGAAGATAGGTTCAATTACATTGGAAAAGCTAAGAAAAGGAATAACATGAGGGGAGATTAGATGGTCTCAATTGGAAAATCTATGATTTTTGCCAACTAAAGTCTACCACACAATGAATATTATATATATATCAAAGGTTTTGATTCATTAAAGTTGATTTTGGTTCAATGAAGTGTAGCCTAGTCACAATATTTCCTTTTGTAAGACATCATACAACTCTAATTTTGTAGAGGAAACCCCATTTCCATATCCCTCCATACTTATTCAAAAGTTGTTTTCATATACCAATTCATACCCACATGAACCAAGCATATGTAGAGTTTTTCTTTTTTGGTGGGGGGTTGCAAAAAGTATACCTAAACTTCAAGTGAAAGGCTTTTAAGGCTTGCATTTGAAGGATTTTTTATGTGATCTATAAATGATAATCCCATCTAGCTAAGTGATTTCTATTCTATCTCTAAATTTCTTTATGTTTTTATATTATGGGTATTAGCAACTCTAAGTTATTGTTATTTATTATTCTTGTTCTTTATGTTCTTTTAATTGTAAGAAAGGCTATGAATTAGCAAAAACACTTTTGTATTAGTGAAATTGCATATTTAGGATCACAATGTTGTTGCTACTATTGAAGTCATACGTTTCGATGCTCTTAATACTTTTATTGAAGTAATTAACCACTTTGAAAAGGTTCACAAGTTGCTATTGATTATGAAAGAATAGTTATCATTTAGATCAATCAAAAGATACTATAAGTTGATGAATGATGAATGATGAAAGCTAATTGGATTGCATGAACCTTATGGTTCTTAAGAGCTTAATACATTTATAGAATGCTAATGGTGACCCAAATGTAGGTCCTCAAAATTAGTACATGGTGTACTAAAACTCAAAAGGGATTAGTAAATTATTAAACCATCTAACTAAATTCGATCGTTCACACCACCATCAACTACATGTGATTCCTTTGGTTTTAATGCATGGTAGTTACAATTTTCAATAAATGTTTTATTTTCAATTTGCTTAATTTTCAATTTAATAGATTATCGGTTTATAATATGTTAGGTAACATTTGGTTGATAAAATAAAATACTATAAGAAAAACTAGATAATACAAAATAAGAAGAATAAGACAATGCAACATTCTTATACTATATTTGTGTGTGCAAGAATAGCATGATATAAGAAGATATGTTTATTTGTACTATTAAATAAATTTTTGTATCATCAAATATAAGATGCAATTTTTTATACTACTCTAATATCTCAACATCGTTTTTATCCAAAAACTTGGACCAATATATAAATCAAACAATAGATTAAATAATTTGTTCACTAATGTAATGTACCTTAAGATACCATAAGGATAGTCATACCTCATTAGATTGACTAAGGGTGAATGGGTGTAGGGTGGATAGGGTGTTAAGTATTACTAGTACCCTATCATGAAGGTATAGCTTCTCAAATTTTAAATTGAGCCTACCATGTGACTTTACCCTATAAAAACCTATAAAATACAAATATATCTAGATTGAGAATATGTAGATGAAACTAAAAGTTTCAATTTGTAAATGAAGTGAATTAAAGGACAAAGATATGAATAAAGTTCTAATGTTTATGATAATTTATTATGCATACATTTTTGTAGTGGCAAAAAAGTTAGTATCGGAAAGAAATGAGACAAGAGGTAGAAAATGAAAAGGGAAGAAATGGAAGAAGAGAATAGAAAATAAAATTGTATAATTAAGATAGGAGAGAGATAAAAAATGAAATACTTAAAATTAAAGGTTTCTTAAGGATGATTGACTTCAAGTTTAATCTATATGTTTATTTTTGGTGGTGGTGTAGAACTTAGAACATCTAAGGTAAATATATAACATTATTTTACATTTCTTATTATTATTTGAAAACTATTTTTGTAGGTATGGTTTTTATTTTTGTTTTAAATCTGAAATTACGTAATGATATTTTATTATGAATCATGGTGACGATGTTGAGTGAAAATGAAACTTGGAAAATTGAAATTCACTCATTCTCAAGGTAGAAAATCTAGGAAAAAGAGGTGATTTATTGGGAAAAAATTATAATTATTTTATTGTGATATACTAAAAAAATGGAGGGTGAATAAGATATTTTGTCTTATATATAAAAATATAAAAAACAATTCAAGGAAGTGATAGACCCTTTATATATTATATATACTGTTGATGCTTCGTAACATATGTGTTAAAAGTAAATTATTGGAGTTTCTTAAGGCAATTTGTAAATTAAATTTTATTAAAAGGAAAAACTGAATAAAGTCATAAAGCATAAAATAAAAATGAAAAAGAACAAAAAATGATTCCTGTAGAAGGCGGAAAGATGGACTAGGTGGTGGGGCAACGGCAGAAGAGAGCTTTCATAGAATAACATTTCCTAATTTGCATGCATTTGGAAAGAGTAAGCATATAATGTTGACTATAAAAAGGTTACCGACACTTGTTTATCAAAAAGAAACATTGTTCCATTATCATACTCCTTCCTACCAAGGTCATATGATCCTAAAAATGTAAAAGTAAGGGAATAATCAAAAGATAATTATAGACACACTAGAGACTATAGGTTAGGTATATATGAACCTTTTAAGCTTTTAAATTATGAATTTATAATTCTATAACTTTTAAAAATATAAACATATCTTTCAAAATGTGAATAAAACTTCAAAAGCATTGCTAAGAATATTATAAATATCAGTAATTTAAAGTGACATTTTAAGGTCTCAATAGTTATGAAGAAATAAAGATGCATTTTGAAATTTTAAGAGAGATATCCACATCTAATGAACAATTTTATGATGTATTAAAATTTGTCCAATAACTAAGAAAACGATAATATTCATTAAGTCAACGGAGTTAGAAGCATAAACTTCCTTAATATTGAATTGGATTTCTTTCAAATTTGAGGCAAATTTGAATGTTTGAAGGTTGTATATAATTATTAGCTTGAGGGTAATTTTACTATTAAGTTAATATAACATTTGATATTTGAAGTTTTAAAATATCAATTTATTATCTTAATTTTATTTAATTTTATAATTAACTACTTAACTTTATCTGTTTTATAATTAATGACCTAAATTTTGTTAATTTTTTTATTAACTACCTTGTTTAATACTATAAATGACTATAAAAATAATTTAGATAATAAATTAATATTTTTATATTTTAAATAATTAATTAAAAAATAGGTAAAAACACTCAACCTTTACTACAAGGGTCGCTTACATTTCGTCATGACTGTACAACGCCAAGACGTTATCGGCTTGAGTATTTTCGTACATGCGGTCTGTCCTAAGGATTATATTTTATAAAACTAATTAATTTTAAACTTATTTGTAACATTATATAAGTTCTAACTAATTAAATTTAAAAATTAGGATTTGCTGATTTGATGTTTATATTTTTGAGGACAACTATAGAGGGTTTGAGTATCTTTATTTTTTGAACTTTTTTAAAACAATATAAGAATAAAGTATAAGATTAAAGTTGTGAGATTACCATCTTAGCTATAAGAAGGGATCAAATTACGATGCATCTATGATAAATTGAAAATTAAAAATAAAATGAATGAAACTTAAATGTAAGATTTTACACTATTACACTTAAAAAATTTCTATGGTCAACTTACTCAAAAGTAACTACAATAGAGTTACTTGTTCTATTTGTTGGGATTGTTTGAGAGTTTTTTTCTTAATAATAAATTAATAGTAAAAGATCTCAATCACAATGAAATAAGATCATATACAATAAAAAGTAATTATATAATCTACTCACTACTTAGGTTTGTGTTTTTCTTTCTTGCATTCTTTCTTTTTTTATATATTTCTTGTCATTAAATGATGCAGAGTCACATACCTGTCAAAATGGATTTTAATGTCTTCCTTGAATCCACACACTGATATGATCCAGGAGTATTCTCACATCCTTCGGAACAGTCATTTCTTCCATCTTCACATTCATCAATATCTAGTTTGAAAGAATAATTTTGTTATGACTCCATAACTTTTACATTATCATTGAAAAATGGGAATAAATTAGTTTATTTTTCTTATTAATTTATATTGAGGGAGAAATAAAGGAATTAATCTAAAAGGAAAACTTTCAAAATGATATTTAAAAATACTTTAAACTATCTAATTACTATATTGTCCCAAAAAGTTAATATGAATTTGAAAAGTAATTGTATGGTTGAAATTTTAATATTTTTTTTCTAAATCACTCTAATTTGAAAAGGGAAAAAAGTATGGATCATGAGAGAAACTTTTCCTCCTAAATCCACCTCCTCTTATTTTCTTCTAACCTCTAAACAAAGGAAATTTTCTTAAGATTTACATTTTTTTTTCTTTTTCCTTCTAATTCTTTCCTTCATTTCAAATATAGTATTAATGGTATAGGAATACATTATAAGCGTCTCTTTGTACTTTTAAAACTTTGTTATTTCTTATGCTTTGCTTGGTATCTATCTTATAGAAAAGGAAAGAGTTAAATTTGAATTAATGTGAGTGGAAAATGAAGAAAATATAAATTCCTTTTCTTAACAGGATTTGAAGGGTGTAAATGGAAGAAAGTGATAGAAAATGTTTTCTTTTCTAATCTTCGATTGGTATTGAAAAATAAAAAAGAAAGAGAAATTCAATTTTCATTAGTCTAAAATACCCCTCAATATTGCATGTCTCTTTTTTTTTTCCTTTTTACATTTTTTATTGCTATTTTAGTAAATTTACAATTTTTTCCAATAAAAGGTGGTGGAAGGCTTCAATGTGGCCGATCATTGATGGGTGCCAACCATAAAAAAAACGGTGATGTTAAATGGGAGACAATTTTCTCTTTTCAAAATAAAAATTATTTTTTTGGATTTGGATCCTTTTAATATTTTATTTTTTTCTTAATTTATTATTATTATTATTATTTAGATTTTTAAAATATTCTATTATATCATTGTAATATTATTTTCTTTCTTTTAATTTTAATCATTAATTATACATGACAATATTTTAAATGGATAAATTAAAAAAAAATTGGAGATGATCCATTATCTTATTTTCTTAGTTATCAACTTTTTCTCTAATAGTTAACAATTAATACCAATGGTGATTGTGACCACCCTTCCATCACAATTAACTCCAAAAACTTCTAATAATAACTATACGAGAGTATTGATTATCAACAAATATCGATAAAAATCCAAAAATTATTTTTTCCCCCACACAAAAGATATGGACGCTTGCAGACATGGGAAAAGAAGAAGATTTTATAGGAAGCAAGACAACTTACTCACCTTGACACCCATCAACGAGGTAAGGGTTGCCATCATAACCAGAAAGGCAGTAGCATACCCACATGTTGCGTCTCAAGACATGGCGCTCGCAGCGATAGCTATCATGTAGATGACTCGCTGATGTCATCGGATCATACAGCACACTGTTCCGAAGATCGGTACCATTTGAGACTGCCCAAAATAGTTCTACAGGGGCATACCCTTCCATTTTCAGCGAATCCAGATCTGTCAATGAAGACCGGAACAACCACGACCCACTCACCAGTAAAGCATAGTTGCACTGCTGCTGCTGGTCCTTTGTACCACCCGCTGCATGATCGAGATTGTTGAATTCCACATCACTGAACGTCTGTAGGATGGAGGGTACCGTGGCTTGGCAGCAACTGTCAAAACCAGAACAGGTACTATATCTACTGAAGTTGCCTCCACCGCACTCCGCCTTGCAACCCACGAAAGAATAGTCGGCATTCATCTGAGCAGTAACATTGCAGCCAACTGCGGCAAAGGTGTTCGTTACGAATGAAAAGTGGAAGGGGCTCCCTTGCAGGCTCGGAGGTTGATTAATCTCTCTATTAGGTCCAGGATAGCAACTATTTGAATATATTATCGGAAAGTTGACGGTAACATACGAAGCCTGAGCATTCGCATATGTAGAAAGCGAAATATCAAACACCTGCGAGTTGATCTTCTTTAGGAAAGGGATGGTTTCATTTCGGCAGTCTATCTCGTACCACTCATCCAAGAAACAGTCGGACCTACCCATTCCAAACGGAAAGGGAATAGTTACATTTCCGCATCGATCTGTACAGATGGTGGGTTTCGACAACCTAGGAGATGCAGTTACTGCATGTACTATCATTAAGAAACATAGGAGAAACAAACCGAGGATGTCTAACTGCCCTTTAGCCATGTTTATGCTTTGTTATTGAACCGAAATAGGACAGTGGCTACAAAGGGTTTAATATGATTCCTTCTGAAGCCAGGGGAGAAAATAATTTATTTTTTTTTAAGGATTACTCCTAGCTGGTTCAACTCACTTTACAGACTGGACTTGCAAATAATATTGTTTTCTAAAGTATGAAGCTTCTATCAGTTTTCCATGGAAAGCTTCAAAGTTTGGTGTATGTGGATGAGCATGGAAGAGTTTCGTGCTTTTACTTTTTTTAAATTAATTATTAATAGTTAACAATTAAAAAGTGTCTAGAAAATTCAAAATGTAAAAAAATTGGAAAAGTAACAGGGATTTTTTTTTCCTTTTTTTTTTTACATTTTTGTGCATTTTCTTTTTTCTATTTAATTTTTAATTATTCATTAAAAAAAGTTCTTAATTTTACTATAAAATTTTAACTTAACTCCCGATTTTGAAAAATTCTTTTACTTATTAAAATTTCCAAAAATATAATAATATCAAAAAGTAACTATTCTCAATAATTTCCTTAAAAGCTATAACTTTACACAATTTCATGAAATATCATTAAGTTCATAATTTCACTCAATAAAACATAAAATATCTTTTAGTTTGTAAGTCAAATTTAGTTTGTAAAAGAGTTTCAACATTTGTAAATTATCTTAAATATTCATTAAATTAGTTAAGTGCTCATAAATCTACTTGAATTTTTTACACTTAATTTTTCTACTCTTAAAAGCTTGTAATTTCTTATTAATTCATAAAATACCTTAAATTTTCATAACTTTTCTTATACCTTGTAATATATTCAAAAGTTCATAAAAGACTATAGGTTCATAAAATCTCATTAACCTCATAAGTAGTTCGTAACTTAATTTTATGGTTCATAACTCTATATAAGTTTCTTACTAGATTCTACTTGTGAAACTACTTTATAATTCATAATTTCACCTAAAAGTTAATAAGTTATCACAAGCTAGTAAATTCAATTTAACAACTTTTGTTTCTTTGTAAGATCTCAACATATGTCTTATAGCTCATAATTTCATTTATTTTATTTTAAGTTTGCTCTATAGTATCACTCAATACGTTCATAACATTAAAGTTTTGTTAGGAGCATTTGAATAATTATATGAACTTAAAATATTTGTAAAATCACTTAATATTTGTAGTTTTATTTAAAGTTTGTATGTATATTTTAATGTTTGTAAATCATTATAAAAATTCATAAATACACTTTAGTTCATAAAATTACTTAAAATATTTGTAATTTTACTCAATAATTCATAAAGAATCTCACTGAACTTCCACATTTGGAATTTTGAAAGCCTCCTCTTTCCCTAATGTATGATTGATGGGTTTCACATGACTTAACTAATAATCAACTTACAATATCTCAACTATATTTTGCTATGATTAGAGAAATTATTAAGATGAGTCCTCTAAAGGCAACTTAAAATAAAATTTGTATATAAATTATGATACAATCCATCAAATTGTTGTTCTATATAAAAAATTTTGATACACATTCATATATACTAGAATTTCCTATATAAAATAGTCATATTCATATATCTTGACTTTTAGTATGCAAGAGCTTCGGCGTCAGACCATGATAGTCATAATTTGAAATATAACATAATGGAGAGAAAAAATATATTTTTATTTTTTAATATTGTTTATTTTTTTATTTAATTCTTCTATTTAAGTCTTTAATATTTTTAAACTTTTATAAAAATATGGCCTTCATCAAATCTATTAATTTTTTTATTCATTTATAACACATATTAATTTTGAATTGATCCACAATAATTAAAATAATATCGATATTAAACATAACTAATGATATAATATTTACAAAAAAAAAATTGGAAAAAGAGTTAGAAAAAAAAATGATATGTACCCTAATCACCTTAGCTAATTAGCTCAAGATTAATCAAAAGTTAATACATGCTTAAGATGAAGATAAAATTTAACATATTTAATGAAAGTCATTTTTATAAAGTTTTACATACATTGAAAATCTAGATAGAAAAAAAAAATTGATAGCTCAAATAAAATAGTAAGTAAATATTGATAATCAAAAATATACTTTTTCACAAGTATTAATATTAGTATTTATAACAAATAAGGCATTTTTAAAATGATGAGGCTGCCATCATTTTCCATGGAAAATTTTAAGGATAATTGCATGTGGACGGAACTTTGGTGTTTTTACTTTAAAATTAATTATTAATAATTATCAATAAAAAAAATTACGAAAATCGGAAAAATAAAAGGGAAATTTTCCCCTTTTTAAAAGATTTTTTGAGCTTTCTTTTTATATTTTTTAATTATTAATTAATTAAAGGGTTCTTAATTTTACTAAAAAATTAAACTTTACTACCTAGTTCGGAAAATTCCTTTAAGCATTTATTTTCTTTTTAGAAATTTCTGGCAATTAAACCTACACCAAGCAAAGCTTCGTGGCGAAAGATAGAAAAAATCATTGATACCTTCCACTAGACAGGGGAAAGGGTCTCATTATTCAACTTTGATGTCCTCGTCAAGCATTTTTTGTCTTCGGACATTTTCTTGGCAAATAAGAACACGCCAAGCAAAGCTTCACGACGTACGATAGCCGGAATAATGGGTCTCACTCAACGTCAATGTCCTCGCCAAGCAATTATCATTCCTAACTCATCAATGGAGTATTTGGCACGATTTGACTAATAATCAACTTGCAACAATAATTCATACGTCTTGATTTTGACATTGCAAGTAGTTAGCCGCTGGACCAAGAAAGTCATAATTTAAAATATAGTATGGGTAGGGTTTAGATTACAATATTAGATAATATATTAGATAAAAAATTTTATAATGTTTAAATATGTAAAATATTATGTTAATATAATATATAAAGTATTAAATAAGATTTTTTATATTATATTTTGGATAGTATATAAGTATTTTTTTAATATTTTATGATATTTTTATTTAATAAATAAAAAAAATATACAAACCAATCAAGAAACAAAATATATTATTGTAAATTTATTATAACTAAATGATACTATAATATGATATATTGAAGTCTCAAACTCTTGCCACAACTGCAAGTCTTAATATTAGTATTTATGGAAAATAGGTATTATTATGTAATATCTATATTATTTAAGCTAAATGGGCTTTTCTGTTGTCTTAACGTTTTAACTGCTTCTTTCATTTATGATTTTACATTAAAATCCTTATACTTTGTACTTTTCTTATTTAGCAGATCATTCATATAAGGGTTATATGACCAATTGATGCTATAAACAGCATTTACATCACTGTCCCACCCCTCCATGTTTTCCACTTAATGGAACTGCAATTTTTGGGAGGGAATAAGAATATTAACGGTCAAGTTGTCTCATTAAAAAAATATTAGTAAATGAGATAACTTGACTATTAATATTATACTCTCTAAAAATCTTTTCTAATCACTGCAACTTTGAAAACAAAACAACTACTTTGAAGTTTCTTATCGATTTCTTTTCAGTTTTCAATTAAATTAGGATGCTCTTCTCTTAAAGTTCTACTTTTTAAAAACAAAAAATAAAATTCTTGCATTTTTTATTCACCACCTTTTGTTTCTCGTGTTAGGTATACCATATTCTTTTAATACCTGTACGATTTCATCTCGGACCTATAATAATAATAATAAATGAGAACGTACGTACAATGGCCTTAATTTGACTAAGCTTTTCAAATTGTCATTACATAAAATCCAAACAGAATCGCGACGGTATATCTCTTACATATGCCATCAAGTAAGCCACTCACCCAACGATTTAATAGCCTGCCACTCCTTTGACCTACTGTTCATGAAACCAAAACAAAATATGCACATTACATATATATCACATTTTATATTTTCACCCACAAAACACATATCAATACAAGCACACTTAGAATGAATAAAACATAGAGTGTAATACCCCATAACTTAAGACACCATAATTTGGTATGTATTACTAAAGTTCAATGACACACAAAGGTTTATTACTATAACTATAACTTCAAAACCTATTTAATTTTATATCACCATTACTTATACGACTCCACATGATTAAACAAATTATTCATAGATGAATCATTCCAAATACCAATTCAAATAAAACGAAGAAAGGTTCTAAACATTCATTAATCATTAATCATTCATCATAAATTAATTTCTCAAACAAAACTAACAAATCATTTATTTAAATTTATTCTGCTATCTTTCCTTATCAAAGTAAACTTCTAAAACTTCATAGCCTCCCCATTATTCCTAGCTATCATTTGCGTAATAGTTATAATAATCTCCACTATCTCTATCTTGGTAGTAATAATATACATTTCCCAACTCATTATTTTTGCAAACTCATCATAAATTCCTATAGTTGAAAAAAAGTAAAAAAGTGAGTTTAAACCTAGTATGTGAGTACCACAAACACATAAATGTGTCACCCAATTCACAACATGCATGTACACAAGAATGCAATAGTAATAACACAATTACTTCATCTCTCAAATCACAGTAAAAATAAGGCACAGTAACAATAAAAAAAATATTATAGAAACTATTGATAGCTTTTGTGAAACTATCAACAATTTTCTCTTTTTAACCATAAATCATCCATAAATTACAATAAATAAAGCCCACTAATAGGTAAACTAAATAACTACATTATATGGTCACTTTTGAGTGACTACACCTTAAAAATTGCACCGTAATTGTGATTGAGGAGGAGAAAATATTTTACCTTTATTCCTATTTTATTTTTTCTCTTTTTTCCATTTTGTTCACTCTTGTCAAGTTTTTATGGTATTAAATAAGTAAAAAAAAAAAAGTTGCAAAAATCACAAAAACATGACTTGTGTTTTAGTACTTTTGCAAATAAGTGACTTATATTTTGATTTTTAACAAATACATAACCTGTATTTTATCATTTTGTGTTAACAATACATAAAGACAAATAGCAATTTCTTATTGATTTATAATGTTATTAAATGAATTTAATTAAATAAAAGAAATAAGAAATTATTAAAAATTACAGGTAAAAAAACAAAATCTCCTCTTCTTTTTCTATTCCTCAATCTAATAAAAAAGTTTTCATTACCCCTAAACAAATGAAGAAAAAGAACTCTCTCTCTCTTGTGTAAACCCAAAATTATCAAAATGGAGTATCTCTTGATGCCTTCTTCTAGAATATAGTTATGGTAGAGGGAAATGGATCTTTTTGAGGGTTCCAATACATTATTTCTACTAATGTAAGCTTCAAAAAAGTCATTTAGATTTATGTCAAATCCATCCTATAACTAGATTTGTATTCAATGAGTATTTTGATTTTTTATAGTGAAAATCTAGTATTGATACAAATTCCAAAATGATTTGGGTTTGGAAATAATTTTCTAGCACCTACTTTGTGAGTTTGTACAGCATAGTACTTCTCTCTTATTAGTTCATATTAATCCTTGCTTTGTATTCCATATTATTGCATGAAAACAAAAAAAAAAAAAGAAAGAAAAAAAAAAACCTCAAGCCGATTCATAATTTTCTGCAAGTTTAGATCTTTTATTTTTAGGTATCTTAAAAGTTTAATTTTGAAAAAACTGTGAACTTCAATTGTCAATTTACTCCTAATTTTTTTTCCTTAGTAAAAGTATCAAAACCTTAGTTTTTTAAACCTATTGATTAGCTCTTTTAATCAATAAGCAATACCTAGAACATGAGTTTGCATGGTATTGTGATATTTATTTATTCATTCAGTTTTTTTAATAGTTTTAAATTTTTTATTTAATTAAATCCATTTAATAACATTATGAACCAATAAGACTTTGCCATGTGTCTCAATCTATCATTAATACAAAATAATAAAATAAAAGTCATGTATTTTCCAAAACTAAAAATATAGGTTACTTGTTTGCAAAAATACTTGAACATAGGTTATATTTTTGTAACTATCTTAAAAAAAATTATGAATTGGCTTATGGTAAATCACCACAGCATGAACCGGAGGAGAGGACAACTAAAGGGTTCCTTTCTTTTCTACTTTTCTATTGGAACAATGTCATGAATACTACATAAACTTTAGATGAAGATTTAACTTACTACCTAAATTTTCAATTTATTAAATTTAGTACCCAATTCAATTTTTTGCATCACTATTACTACTAAGAAAATCCCTCTAACCACATTTCTCTTCAAATAAAAACACTTTAAGTGGAATGAAAAATGCCTGGCTAGCTTAGAATTACTGATCTTCTCACCGGTTTTGGTGAGAACGTCCAAGTACTCTTCCACTCTCTGAAATCAAGAGATAGAGGCTCCTATTTTATTGTGGTTGTGGGTTATCCTTGAGAATTCAATTTAGGGTTCTATTTATAGTGGCTTCATAAGATTTGGATTTGAGTTTTGTCATGTGTAAGTATGTATATATATATATATTACATTATATGAGAATGACTTCATATCAAAAGGGGCAAAGCAATTAAATTAAAGCCCATTGTTACAGTAACTTCAGGGACCATCACGGCATCTCGATGGAATCGACTCAACTCGTCCAAGGAGAATGGACCCACTGTCTAGCATTAAATGGGAGAGTTATATCTAAGCCATGCGTCCACTGTCCACTGTCCAGTACGATTTTCCCACCACACAATTGGAATCCAATGAAAATTGACGGGACCAGCATTAATCGCAATTTTGACATCTATACTAAATATTATGAAATTAGTTTCGTAGTAAATGCATGTATTTTCTTACCTTATTTATTATAATAAGAGTACACGGCAAGCTAATACATTCGGGGCTTGACATTTGAGATGAAAGTTAACACTAAATTTTATTACGATAAGAAAAAAAAAAACATAAATAGATCAAATAAGATATGAGTAAGACAAATCGAAGAAAAAAAAAAACTGATACACAGAAATACAACCTTATCTTAACTATAAAAGAAAAATAATTTATTAAGAATAGTATATCATATATAATGATTAGTAGTGAATAAAAATTTGATATTTAAGCAATTATATTATTGAAACTATCATAATAGATTCTATATTTCTCAATGTATTAAAATTTCATCTGTCCATGTTACCACTAGGAACATGAACAATATAGAATCAATGTGATTAAATTGTGAAAGAAATAGCTCATGAAAAGCTTCCATGGAGGCACATGGAAGACTCAAAGAGATGACTATGTTCTCACTGTCTTTGTGCGGATGAAGTATCACGATCATATTTTCTATTATCGATGCAGGTGCCACTTGCACAGGCTTATCCCAACCAAAATCAACATCGTAAAAACCTAACCGACCCCATATTTTCTATTATTTGGTTGTTTCAAGGTAATCAATGGCAGACCTTATGTAACTTTCTGTCACTTCCTTAAGGGCATCATGGACTAATTTCACTACAAATGAAAATGGTTTCTCCGATAAATCTCCCGCCGAGCACTTTGCACATGACAAAGCAATTCCATTACCAAAAAACCGTTCAGGTAATCTTGACACATTATTGGCTCCAACGGTGCACATGTGGAAAGCGGGAAATAAGGTAAACAAAAAGAGTACAAAAAATATAATAATAAAGAAATGAAAAAAGAAAGAAAAAACACATGCATACACCCACCGTCTCTCTCTTAAAAAGTCTTCTTCTTAATTACTTCCCTTCGTCCTCTCTCTCTCTCTAAATATTATAGATAGGCCTCTTCAACCTAAAAAGGAAAAACATTAGTCAAGTAAGAGTACAAAATTGAAGTGAAAAATCATTCCTTTCCATTGCTTAATTCTGAAATTCGTGAATGACGACCCTACAATGACCTCAACAAAGTGAAAAGTATTAATGGTTGTCATTTTCTTGAGAGATAATGACGTAGACCTTATGACCCCACCACTAAATGTCAAAGAAAAAAGGAATCTTGCTATTGAAATCCTTACCTTCAATCCATAGTTATAGAAAGCTAGACTTTCATTTCACATGTGACATGCAAAAGACGATGAGACAATGGATTCAGAAAAAGATCCCGTCCTTAATTAACATTTTTAAGTGTTTAATTGAACTTTCAATCGATTTTGGGCAACTTATTTTGTGTGTTAGGGCTAAAAATATTCAACAGCTTCACAAGCACATTTATAAAAATCCATACCTCATAAACTTGAGAGTTAAGGAGGTTCCTTTATAATATACCCTTCTAAATTACTATATTATTCCATTTTTACCAAAACATTACAACATTATCCATTAGTAGAATAATTATAAAATCAAATACAATGTCAAAATTTGACGTTTTATTTTAATGTCATCTCTTTCTCCATGCCTTTTTTCATTTAAATATGTTTCACTTCTTCTTCTTTAAAAAAAAAAAAATAGTACCTAGGTATATATATTTACTTAAACTAAATATAAATAGATAAAATATTCTAAGATTACTTATCTAGATTTGTTCGTTCTAACAGATGTCCTTCTAGCATATTTTCATCAATAAATACTTTGGTACGATATTACTATTAATAATCATTTCTGATGTTAAAGTGTTAACCCATTCTTAGTTGTATTCACTACAAATTAGGGTAAATTATAAACTAAATATATAGGTCAACTTTACAATTTACTTTTTCCTATTTTGTATATATTTCTTGTTTAATGTTATCTTTTTTTACTATAAATAGGCTATACCCTTATTGTACCGGTATTTAATAATATAGACTCAAGAACACTAAATTCTCTTCATGTCTTACCATTCCTATTATAAAATATCATGGTATCAAAGTCAAGATTAATTTTCTATCTTATAAGTTTTCATTCATTGGCTTCCTTTGACACAACATTCACTCATTCCATCATATTATCAATTTTTATTCAACAATTTTTGCTCAAATCATCTAATCACTAGCGACACACAACATATAAATTTGTTCAAAATTGTATTGCTGCACTTTTGTTTGTTTTATAATTCTGCAAATCTTTTAACCTATACAACCATGTCCACCATTGAAAATCGACTCGAAATATCCAGACCCTTTGATATTCTTCTTAATGGCACTAATCATGTCACTTGGTCTCAAGCTATGTCTAGTTTTCTTAAGGGCACAAAACTATGGAAAATTGTTACAGGTGACATTAAAGCACCTAAACAAAGTGAGGGAGAAACCAACATTAAATTTGGAAAACATCTTGAGGACTGGGATTACAAAAACCATCAAATAATTATGAAGAATTTGGCTATTATGACTCTGCAAAAGAAATTTGAGATATGTTGAAAAAGCGATATATAACAAGTGATTTGACCATCAAATATCATCTTCAAAGTCTTCTAAGATGTATGACTCAGGAATCAAGTTAGTCTATTCAAGATTTTTATGCTCCAATGTGTTCTATTTAGGATCAATTGAGATGCCACCCAAGATGTACAAAAGTTTCAAAATTACAAAAATGAATTTTGACTAATTCAATTTTTAATGGCTTTACAAGATGAATTTGAACACACACGAGCTTCCCTATTGCACTTGGTTCCATTACCATCTCTTGACCAAGCTATTGCTTAATTAGTTTCAAAAGAAACCCGTCTTGGGTCCTTACATTCTTAACGTGATGATAGTTATGGCAATTTCTGATGTTTATTCTACTCCATGTGCAATTGTTGTAGTTATTCCTCCTTCTAAAGTTGGAACTAATACTTCTATTGAATGTCGCTATTGCAAGAAACCCAATCATCTTATTTCAAAATGTCGAAAACTAGCTAGCAAGTAGTCTTCAGGCTCTACTACTACTCAGACTAAATCTCTACAATTTCGAAATTCTGCATGTCTCTGTTACACTTATTACCAATTCCAATTCTCCTATCATGCCCACTACTATTGTAGATACTTCACCATCTAACATGACATTTTCAATGCATGATCTTCAAAAATTCTTAAATCGTCACTCATCCAGATCTGGTAATCAATTATCTTCTACCATGTCTATTATGCCAAATAAATCTTCTTGGTTTTTTTATACCACATGTTGTAATCATATGACATATGATCCAACCCTTTTTATGTCTAATGTTCCAACATGTCGTATCCCTATCATTCATACTGTTGATGGTCCGTCCATGTCAATTACCTATATAGGTCATGTCTCTATCCCTAAATCATCAGTTACTAATGCATATCTTGTTCCTAAAGTTAGTCTTAATCTTTTGTCAGTTTGTCATTTATGTGATATGGGTTTTGATGTTCATTTCTCTTCTTCTAGTTGTATTGTTCAGGATCTACAAACAAAATAGATTGTTAGGATATGGCGTAAAGTTGGACTTTTGTTTGAGCTCATTTCTCTTCAAGATAATTCTCCTTCAATAATTGATGCGTCATCTTCCATAGTCCCTTTAAATATTTTGCATTCTTATTTAGATCGTGTTTCTTTTAGTCGATTACGTAATTTAGTTTCTAGTGGTAAATTAAGCCTTATAAGAGCAAAACATGTAGATTGTTAATCATGTCAACTTGCAAAACAAGCTTTTTTTCCTATTAATAATTTTGTATCCTTGGAAGCATTTAATTTAGTTCATTCTGACATTTTGGGAGTTGTTCCTAAACCTACTTTTGGTAGTTCACGTTATTTTGTTATATTTATTGATGATTTTTTTTTTCAGTTTACTTAGATTTTTCTCATGCATAATTGCTTCGAACTACCTAAATTATACTCAACTTTTGCTCTCATGATCAAAACTCAATTTTCTCGCACTATTAAAGTTCATTGAACAAATAATGCCATGGAATACAAGAAACACAATCATCTTCGATAACTTAAAGAACAAGGTACTATCTTACAACACTTTTGTCTTGGCACCTCTCAACAAAATGGTAGAGTTGAACGAAAACATACACATATACTTGATATGATTCGCACTTTACTCATTTCATCTTCTTGTCTAGAACATTTTTTGGGAGAAGCTATATAAATTGACTTCCTGCATCTGTTATAAATATTCAGTCTCCCTATGAGCATCTTTTTGGAAGCTCTCCTAATTATGATTTGCTTAAAATTTTTTGTTGTGCTTCTTTTGTTCACTTACAACCTCATGAATATAACAAATTAGAACCTCAATCTAGGTTGTGTTGTTCTCTTGGATATTCTACTGCATATAAAGGTTATAGGTGTTGGCATCCTATCTCAAAACGCTTACACATTTCTTGTCATGTTGTTTTTTGGGAACATAAGATATTTTCCACTATATCACAATTCTCTATTACATTTTGTTCTAGATTTTTTTTACTAACCACTTAGTTGAGTTATTTCTTGAGGATTCCAATGCAAATTCTTCACTTGAGCTCACTCTATCGACCAATGATATGCCCTCTTCTAGTGCGACCGTTATGTTAGATTATCCAATTAGTACCTCATCCTTTGAAACCACCCCCCCCCCCCCCCCCCCCCCCCCCGATCCTATCTTACTAAAGTAAGAACTCCTTTTATTCGTTTGTTATTCAATCTCTAACACTCTTCAAGAACCCCAACCTTTTCATGAGGCATACTCTAATCCAATTTGGCAACAAGCTATGATAGAAGAATTGTAAGCATTGGAGAAAACTAGAACATAGGATTTAGTTGAATTGCCTTCATGCAAGTCTCTAGTTAGGTGTCGATGGATTTATAAAATCAAAACTCACTCTAATGGGACCATTGAATGGTATAAAGCCCACCTTGTAGCTAAAGGCTATACATAAGAATATGCAATTGACTACAAAGAAACTTTTGCTCCAGTTGCTTGACTTACCTCCATACATAGTCTTATTACAGTTGCTACTGCTAGAAAATGGAATCTTTTTCAACTGGATGTCAAGAACGCATTTCTCAATGGCTATTTGTCTAAAGAAGTTTATTTGCAACTGCCACCTAGTTATGAACATCCACCTAACAAAGTGTGTTAGCTTTATCAAGCATTGTATGGTCTTAAGCAAGCTCCTCATGCATGGATTTCAAAATTTAGCACTACTATTTCTCAATTTGGCTTTCATCAAAGCTCGTATGACACTGCTCTCTTTATTCGTAAAACTGAAAATGGTATTACTCTCTTATTGCTCTATGTTAATGATATGATCATAACTGACGATGATACTAAAGAAGTTGCCGATTTGAAGAAATATATTAGCCAATCTTTTTAAATGAAAGACTTGAGAACTCTTGATTGTTTCTTGAGACTGGAAGTTACTTCTTCGTCTAGTGGTTATTCTATCTCTCAAGCTAAATATACCTATGATCTTATTGCATGAGTTGGATTGATAGATAATAAGGTTACTTCTACAACTCTAGAGCCTAATGTTTATCTCACACCTACAAATG
Organism: Laguncularia racemosa; assembly: GCA_037954665.1. Taxonomy (NCBI): domain Eukaryota; kingdom Viridiplantae; phylum Streptophyta; class Magnoliopsida; order Myrtales; family Combretaceae; genus Laguncularia; species Laguncularia racemosa. Next base: position 2,425,167 of record JBBMOL010000032.1, on the reverse strand, counting down.
GTACTATTCTTTCTTATGCCACTAGATACAACCAATTGGTTAGAAGTTTAGTTTATCTTATTGTTACTCGACTTGACATTGCCTATGCAATTCACATAGTTAGTCAGTTCATGGTTGCTCCTCGATCCTCTCATTATGTTGTAGTACTTCATATTCTTCATTATATCAAAGGAACTCTTTAATGGTTTTTTTTTTTTCAACTCATCCTTCCTTACAATTACATGCTTATTCAAACTCGGATTGGGCTAGTGACCCTACCGATAAGCATTCCACTACTAGTTTTTATTTCCTCTTAGGTGATTCTTTGATCTCTAGGCGAAGTAAAAAAGCAATCAATAGTTTCTCGATCTAGTACAAAAGTGGAGTATAGAGCAATTGCTAACACAACTAATGAGCTTCTTTTAGAAGATATGGGTGTTGTTCCCACCGATTCTACTACTCTTTACTGTGACAACCAAAGTGCAATCCAAATTGCTTGCAACAACGTATTTCATGAACGTACTAAACATATTGAGACTGATTGTCATTTCATTCGTCATCACATTTGACAAGGTATTGTGACACTTTAATACATCCTTTCTAGTGATCAAGTTACTGATATTTTTACTAAAACACATTCACTGGATCACTAGACAACCCTCTTAAGTTTGAGGGGGGATGTTAAAGTGTTAACCCATTCTTAGTTGTATTCACTACAAATTGACTAAAATATAAGCTAAATATATAGGTCAACTTTACAATTTGTTCCTTTTTATTCCTTTCCTATTTTGTATATATTTCCTATTTAATATTATCTTTTTTTTTTATTATAAATAGGTTATACCCAAATTGTACTAGTATTTAATAATATAGACTCAAGAACACCAAATTCTCTTCATGTTTTGTCGTTTTTATTACAAAATATCATCCAATATAGGTCAATCATTATTCTTCTTCTTTTTCTTTTTTTTTTTTCAATTTTTAATTCATACTTAGCGTTTACTTCATTTAATAAAATTACCATATTAAACTAAAGGTAAATTACAAAAATATAACCCATATGTTCGAGTTTTAGCAAATAAGTGACCTTTATTTTATTTTTTGACAAATATATGATCTATATTTCATAATTATCTTTTATTTTATTTTGTGACAAATATATGATCTATATTTTATAATTATTTGTTAATTTTAATTAAGTTATGTGTTAGCTTCTGATCAATCCACAATAGTCAATTTCATAAAATAATATTATATGATGTACTTATTTGAATAAAATACACAATAACAATAATAATAATTGCAAGAAGAAAAAGGAATTAAAGGGCACAACCTTTTTCTTTTTGTTTAAGATTTAGTCTTTGTTTCATGCTTGATGGCCACCGGCTCAACCTTACTAATTCGGAATTTTATATGGTTTTATTAGTGTTTTTTATGGATAATTTTATTGTTAATTTAGATATTAATGATAAAAATTTAATAATGATTAATAATAATAATTTTTATTTTTTAATCAATAATAAAAATTTAATATATATAATGTAATGATGAGATTGAAAATCCAACTGTTTAACTGAAATAATAACGGAAGTGCCCACGGACTAATACTAACCCAAACCATGGAGACCCCCAAACGTTAATTCGTCCCTTTGACCGTTACTGTGTGCTATTCTGACCGAGAGCGGGAGCAATAGTAGTTGTTTTATCCTATGTTTCATTCTCGACTGCCTTAATCGGCTTTTATCTTCTTCGTTTCTTTGTCTTTAGTCGTGCTTCATCTTCATCTGTCTGTTCATCCTTGACTGTGTTGGCGCATCTGAAGATGGCGGCTCGCTTTCTTCATGCTCTGTTCTCCGCATTGGAAAGCAGAGGTGCTCTTCTTAAGTGTTCTGTAGCCTTTTCCATGAAATCATTTGTTCTCGCATTTGTCCAGATTAAGTTGTTTCAAACATGAAATGTGAAAGCATCGTTTCATCTTCTTCTCTCGACCTGGATTTTCTCGTGTGTGTGCTGTGTCTATCTTAATCTTGTCTGTGTTCCATTGTTGTTTTTTTTTTTTCCTTGTGCACACAACTTGGGTTTAAAAATCTTCCCGATTCATGCGCCCATGTTTGGGGCTTGGTGAAGGAGATATTGAGAATGATGTCATGTCAGGCACGGGTTCGTGCCACGGCCGTGTGAGCAGCTGTGTGAGCTGCCAGGAGTCACAGTCTCAAGCACGGTTCGTGCCACAGTCGTATAAGCAGCCGTGTGAGCTGCCAGGAGTCACAGTCTCAGGTACGGTTCGTGCCACGGCTTGAGGCACAGCCAGGAGACAAACGGCCGTGTATTGTGTTGTATATTACGTCAGAGATACGATTTATTTTGTTTGTTTTGATTTAGTCTTAGTTGTAATTTAGATTTATCTAGTTGTATATATATATATGTATATCACATATCAAAGTCAGTTTTGTCTAGAAAAGATATGTAATTATCTTTAGTTATCTTTAACCTTGAGCTGTATATAACTTTGACACAAAAGTGGAATAAAGGGAGCTTCTCCATTTTCCTTGAATTTTAACATGCAGAGCCTTGAACACAATATGGCAGGAGAAGAAAAGAAATTGTTGTCACCATACACATTGTATGCGAATGACAATCTTGGAAATATAATAACCCAAGTGCAATTGAAAGAAGACAATTATGATGAATGGTCTAGAGCTATTCGGACTGCTTTGAGAGGCAAGAAGAAATTTGGTTTTCTCGATGGAACTGTGACTCAGCCTGACGAAAACTCGGATGAGTTGGAAGATTGGTGGACTGTGAATTCCATGCTTGTATCATGGATAATGAATACAATCGAGCCAACGGTGTGATCCACATTGACGCACATGGAAATTGCAAAGGACTTGTGGGAAGACATCAAAGACTGTTTCTCTGTGACAAATGGTGCACGAGTACAGCAGTTGAAGACGGAACTTGCAAATTGCAGACAACAAGGAATGTCACTCATGAGTTATTATGCCAAATTGAAACAATTGTGGGAAGAACTGGCAAATTACGATGTGATATCTGCGTGTAAATGTGGGGGTTACAAGTGCAATATCGCAACTAAAATAACTAAGAAACGAGAAGAAGAAAAACTTCATCAATTTCTGATGGGGTTAGACAATGCATACAGCACAGTGAGGACAAATATCCTGAGCGCGACACCGTTGCCCGGTGTAAGTAAGGCATATTCGTTAATGTGCCAAGAGGAAAGGGTTAGAAATATCTCCAAGGAAAAGGAGATTAAGAATGAGGCTGCCAGTTTTATGGTCCAAACCAATGAAGGAATCAAGGACAAAAGCATTGTCTGCACACATTGCAATAGAGAAGGACATGACTCCGAGGGATGCTTTCAGCTTATAGGTTATCCCGCTTGGTGGGGTGATTGGCCTAAAACAGTTGGTAGAGGTCGAAGAAGACAGTTAGGAGGCAGAGGTCGAGGCAAGATGACAGGAAGAGGACGGAGTGGTGCTCGAGTTAATGTTGCTCAAGTGATTGAGGAGCCAAACACAGAAACAAAGGAAGTTGCGACTCCTGGGACGTTGAGCATGCTGAACACTTACAAATAAGGGAGTAATAGTGAGAAGATGACTGGTAAGGAAAATACTGTTTGGATAATTGATTCTGGAGCTACGCAACATATGACAGGGAATTCAGAATGTTTATCTAGCTTAAGAAACACATTAGGCTGTCCGATTGGCTTGCCTAATGGAGAACAAGTGCTGGCGCTGCAGGAAGAGTCTGTTTGCTTAGGGAAGAACATTCAACTAGATAATGTTCTTCATGCTCCGGGATTGCATTGCAATTTGATCTTTGTGTCACAATTAGTTGATGAATTGGAATGTAATGTATTGTTCACTGATAAGCTTTGTTTGATACAAGACCCCACTTCGAGGATGGTGATTGGAGCGGGTGAACGTTGCAAAGGGCTATATTTTTTCAAGAAGGAGCCACCAATTCATGCACTTCAGTCTCGGACGCTGACTTCTGATGAACTTTGGCATAGAAGGATGGGGCATCCGTCACCAAAGATTATAGGTTTAATTACTGAAAATAAGACTCAGTTAGATTCAAATAAGACTTGTGATGCTTGTTTCAAAGCAAAGCAAACCAGAAGTATGTTTTATTCTAGTGATAGTAGAGCTGGTGAATTGTTTGAACTTATTCATTGTGATTTATGGGGACCTTATAGAATCTCTAGTTCTTCTAATACGAGTTACTTCCTCACAATTGTTGATGATTTTTCTAGATGTGTATGGATATATTTGCTGATTGCTAAAACTAAAGTAAGATGCATCCTGCAAAATTTTGTTGCTATGGTTCGTAGGCAGTTTGATAAGAACATTAAGATAGTGAGAAGCAATAATGGAAGTGAGTTCATTAGCTTAAAAGGTTATTTCTTAAACAATGGGATAATACATCAAACTTCGTGTGTTGGAACACCACAACAGAATGGGCGAGTAGAAAGAAAGCATCGACATATACTTAACGTAGCTCGAGCATTACGATTTCAAGCTAATTTGCCAATTGAGTTTTGGGGGGAATGTGTTGACAGTTGGATATTTGATCAATTGCACTCCTTCTCAGGTGTTAGGAGGAAAATCACCTTATGAAATTTTGTATGGTAAATGACTTGATTATCGTTACATTCGTACATTTGGGTGTTTGTGCTATGCAAGGAGTTTGAATCGTGAAAAGGATAAGTTTGCTAGTCGAAGTCATAAATGTATTTTTGTGGGATATCCATTTGGACAGAAAGGTTGGAGATTGTATGATTTGGAAACACGACGCTACTTTGTGTCTCGAGATGTAGTTTTTCATGAAAATGAGTTCCCATATGTAGATGCGTGTGTACCAATGAACAAGGATACTGCAGTGCACTATCAAATAAATGAGTGCATTGACGAGGGAGAAACTAATTTGATTGGGGCAGAAGAAAAGGAACTCATAGAACTTGCTGATGAAACACCTGAGTAGTTGAATGATGCTCAAAATGTTAGTGCCGAAGTCAGGGAGGGTGATGTATCACCAGAGGTCAGATTAGAGAGTGTAGAAGAAAGTTCGTCGGTCCTTGGTCATGGCCTTCGGTCTAAGAAAGTTTCTACATGGTTGAAAGATTGTGTGATTTATGCTGCTCACAATGATAGCCCCTCTGCAGGTTCAGCCAAACCAGCATCATCCTCAGGTATGTCCTATGACTTAGCTCAATATATAAATTACACAAATTTCTCACCACGTCATCAAGGTTTCTTAGCAGCCATAACAGGCAGCGTGGAGCCAAAATTCTTCCATCAGGCAGTGAAGGATGCACGCTGGAGAGAAGCTATGCAAAAAGAGATTGATGCACTTAAACAGAATAGAACATGGACATTAGTTGACCTACCACCAGGGAAGAAAGCAATCGGTAGCAAGTGGGTATAAAAGATTAAGTATAATTCTGATGGCACAATTGAGCGGTACAAAGCGCATTTGGTTATTCTCGGAAATAATCAAGTTGAAGGGATAGATTACAATGAAACTTTTGCCCCAATAGCAAAAATGGTTACGGTGCGTACATTTCTTTCTGTAGCAGTGGCTAAAGGTTGGGGACTGCATCAAATGGATGTCCACAATGCCTTTCTTCATGGAGATTTGGAAGAAGAAGTTTATATGAAAATGCCTCCTGGATTTCATACTCATTAACCCGGAAAAGTGTGTCGTTTGAAGAAGTCTCTTTATGGCTTATGACAAGCACCGCGATGTTGGTTTGCAAAATTGGCTGAAGCACTAAAACGGTATGGTTTTTGTCAATCTCGTTCAGATTATTCTTTGTTTACTTTGATACAAGATAAAGTGCAATTGGCTGTCTTGGTGTACGTGGATGATATCATTATCGCTGGAAGTGAACCACACTTGATAGATGAGTTCAAAGCATATTTGAATCGATGTTTTCATATGAAGGATTTAGGTGCTTTGAAGTATTTTTTGGGTATTGAAGTGGCTAGAAATGACAAAGGCATATTTTTGTGCCAGCGAAAATATGCCTTATACATCATTAATGAAGTTGGGTTACTAGGTGCTAAGCCCTCAAAATCTCCGATGGAGCAAAATCACTGCCTAGCACTTGCCAAAGGTGAATTGGTATGTGATCCTGAACAATATCGGAGGCTGGTAGGACGCTTGATTTACTTAACTTTCACTAGACCTGAGTTGTCATATGGTGTTCATATTTTAGCTCAATTTATGCAACAACCAAGAAAAGAACACTGGGATGCAGCATTGCATAAAGTTCGATATTTGAAAGGTAGTCCTGGACAAGGTATTCTTCTGAAACCTGAGAGCAATCTTGAGTTGACAGCCTATTGTGATTCAGATTGGGGAGGTTGTCCATTGACTCGGAGATCACTTACAGGGTATTTTGTTTTTCTTGGAAACTCTCCAATTTCATGGAAGACCAAGAAACAACATACTGTTTCTCGTTCTTCAGCGGAAGCAGAATATCGATCTTTAGCAGCCACGGTTTGTGAATTAAAATGGCTTAAAGGATTGTTGTTGTGCTTAAGCGTGCATCATGGTCAATCTGCTACCGTGTTTTGTGATAGTCAAGCTGCAATGCATATTGCTGCAAATCCTGTTTTTCACGAATGCACAAAGCATATTGAGGTTGATTGTCATTTTGTACGTGATGAACTACAAGCTGGACTGATCAAAACCATTTATGTTCGCAGCAATGAGCAGTTGGCAGACATTCTGACAAAGGCTTTAAGACGAGAGCAATTTCAGTTTCTTCTTTGCAAGATAGGCATTCGTAATCCTCACGCTCCACCTTGAGGGAGGGTATTGAGAATGATGTCATGTCAGGCACGGGTTCGTGCCACGGCTGTGTGAGCAGCCGTGTGAGCTGCCAGGAGTCATAGTCTTAGGCATGGTTCAGTGCCACGGCTTGAGGCACGGCCAGGAGACAAACGGCCGTGTATTGTGTTGTATATTACGTCAGAAATATGGTTTATTTTTGTTTGTTTTGATTTAGTCTTAGTTATAATTTAGATTTATCTAGTTGTATATATATATATATATGTATATCACATATCAAAGTTAGTTTTGTTTAAAAAAAAAATGTAATTATCTTTAGTTATTTTTAACCTTGAGCTTTATATAACTTTGATACAAAAGTGGAATAAAGGGAGCTTCTCCATTTTCCTTGAATTTTAACAGGAGATGCTCCTGATAAGTGAGAACTAGTTGAGGGTGCAACAGTTCCAGCACATGAAACAACTTTGAATTTCCATTGTTAGAGAACAAAGCTCTAGTGTTAGAATAGAATAGTCAGTAGCTATACGAATTTACATTTACAGAAGATACGAGAACTGAATGGAAAGTGAAACCTCTTTACTCGGCAGTAATTATGATGGTGAAATCGACGGAAAAATAAATAAATAAATAAGCCTCTTTGCTCGGCAGTGTTTCAGCCATGTGCGTTGTGGCAAGGACAAAGGCCTTTCTCCTTCCTTCCATGGATCGGGGTTTACCGGAAACAGACAAACCCACCTCCATTAACGAGTAGTCCATAACATATAACAGTTAGCTGTTGTTCTTTTCTTTTTTTAAAAAAAAAAAAGTTTTCCACTGCAATTTTTATTATTTTTATGGTATTTTATTTAAATAAATGTATTTAATGATATTATTTATGAAATAAATTATTATGGACCAATGGAAGTCAACATATGTTTTTAATTCAAATTAATAAATAATTATATAACATAGGTTATATATGTATCAAAAATCAAAAGGTAACTTATATAAGCATTCTCTAAAAATTTATAAAATTACATGAGCATCCATTGTTTTTTTAAAGTAAGCACTTACACCTCTCGACGAAATAGCCGTTGAACCTTTTTTTTTTTTTTAGTTGATTGCATTTGTCTCCTCTTATTAACATTAACATGTATAATTAAATTAATATATTTAATTAACAAATATTAAACAATGTAGGAAATTTCAGAAAATTAAAAATAAAAAAATTGCATGGAAAAAAAATCAAAGGAATTAAAAAAAAAAAGGAGGAAGAGGAAGCGTGAGGCCTTTATCGGCCACCTAAATTTTATCAATATACATGTATTTAAAGTTTTCTAGAAGTTCCCACATTTTTAGATACAATTTACCATAATTTTTAAGCACTTAATTATTGTTGTGCGATTGGGATCACTTACAATAGTGGATGAACTGGTTCTTGTTCTAGGATTGTGCTAATGTTGCGTGTAAGAAAAATATTTTACAACCATGATCTTAACAATTATCTCAATCCTACTATTTATGTATTTTATCATACAATAATTTGTATTAAAATGAAATGAGGAACATATGTATGAAGGTAGGAGAATGCCATGATGGTTTAAATCCACAAATTAGTGACAAAGTCAAAATTACCCACTCAAGATAGAAACTAAACTCTCATAGCCCATTTACTTTACTATAATAACAATTCCACTCCCTTTTATTTCATATAAAATTGTTACTAGAACGTTTAGTTTTATTTTTTACCGTAATAACAATTTCATTTCCCTCCTTATTCCTTATAAAATTGTTATTACAGTTTTTTGGTTACATTTTAACCTCATAACAGGAATTGCTATTATGAAAAATGTTGAATTGCAATTCTTTACTCATACCTTGGAATCACAATTCAATAAAGTAGTCTTTTTTTTTCCCTTGGTGCCCTCATCAAAATAAAAAAAATTACAAACCTCATCCCCCTAACAATCTGACCCTACCCCATATCACCTCTACTATTTTACATCAAACACAAACCCTAGTATTACCTCTACTAATCTACAATCAAACACAAAACCTAGTATCACCTCTACTAGTATAACCTAGTGATACATGTGATGGGAGTTGTTATATTCCACCACAATCTGCATACCCACAATTATGTGCACAACTACTATAAATTATAATGGTAACCTGACATAGTCATAAAGGAGGAAAAAAAGAAGATATGATGAGAATTCGAAAATTATAACAAGAACCTTAGCATTACAAGATGCACTTTTCCTAACTTATTATAAGCCAAAATAACCAAACTCTTTCATTAAAAAAGTATATTATAGTTTGACCTTCACATTGAATTATTGGTATAGTTGGGTATAACAAGGAGTGGCAGTAAGATTGATTACCTTCTTGTATACATGCTCTACCAATCAACTTTTTATCATAACTTCATCAAATTAGTCAAGTGCAAGTGGAACGAAATTCTTAACTTACTACCATAGCAACATAATTTGAGAAAGTAATCAAACATTGGCCACATGTTTAGTACAATGATTTCTCACATGTTTGCAATCATTTATGCTTGAATGTGGTGATTAGACTTCTTTCAGTTATATGACTGGTATAGGTGAAAACAATAGTACAAAAAGACTTGCCAATGTCTTAATTAGAAAAGAAAAGCATAAGTTTCTTGAATTTTAAGTCCCTTTTTGGTCAATGCCTATAAATATCACTTTAAAGAGAAATGATAGAGATTAATGAATCAATAGGAGAGTTTGGAGGGGGCCATCACAACATTAATATGCATCATCAAGAAAGATAGTCTCATACTTCCTAGCCTTTAAACTCTAAGGCTTGACCAAGTAAATACATTAGACATCTATAGTTTCCATTTTTAGATAGATTAAGCTAAAGTAATGTGATTCACAAATAAAATGAATTCTACAATGCATTACAAACTTACATGCTCAACAACTCTTGCAATAGCAAAATCAATACCTAGATTTCCTTGCGTCATCTTCTCACAATGTTATCAAATTGTTGGTTATCTAGTTTTCTTAGGTTTCAAGTGTTGATTTGGGAATTAAGGTTTTGATTTGAGGTTAATTTTCTTCAATGCAAGATGTTTGATTTAGGTTTAGGTTCGTTAAATGTTTTAATGAAACTATGTTATTATTATTATTATTATTATTGTCAAATCTCATTTTTTATTATAAATTAAGAAGGGGCATTTTTGTGTTTTTAATAGCTATTGCAGGATTATTGTTTTATGAATTCTTTAACTAAACAAGGTAATAAAAATTCAATGATATCCAACCAAGCAAAGTAAAATGCATTCAAGATTTATTATAACTCCATTTCATTCTTCCATGATTGTAATTTCATTATAACCTTATTTTGTTTGATGAAGTAAATAGGTTGCAAGGAATACACTCAAGAGCTACTAAAATTGAAACTTTTAGCTTCCCATTTTGCTTGCAATTGGCATTCTCTAAGTAAAGTATATTATATATTTTTCGCTACAAGTTTGACCTCTAATAACCCATTGTAGGAGATTAAGATCTTAATGTTTGCTACAAAACCTAAATGAGCACCATACTAATTATGATCGGATTCAAAGCCTAGGCAACCAAATCTAACAAACTTCCCACAAGTCTATTTAGTGAACAAACATTTAGAAAACAAGTGGGTACAAAACTTGCATAAAAGCCTCAACTTTATAGTTCATGGAACTTGTAAAGCTTCAGATTTTGTGCCAACTAGTGGACAAATTAGAATCTTGCAATAGATTTAAGAGACTATACACAATCTTACCCCTTTTGACGTGGCCACCAGCTATCCTTAGATGGCTGGCAATGGCCTTATACTTCTTCCTTTTTTTATATAATTTATTTAATATTCTTTTTTTTAAGTGTCTCCTCTTGTGATTTTTTTTTTTAAATTTAAAGATTTCTTAATTTTTAACATTTATTAATTAATTATCCATGCTAGTAAAAGGAAACTCATGCAACCAACTCATAAAAAAAAAAAAAGAATACTAACAATTATTTTAGAGGTATAGGTAATAACTTTTAAAAAATATGAGGATTCATTTTGGAAGTTTTTATGGGAATGTGCATGTAATTTACTCATTTTAAATTGATTCTTACCTTAATTTGATGGTGATTTCTAAGACTTTTTCTTTGCATGGTTCAGGCATGTGGACTTATATACTATCGGGATATTAGATGGTTGTGATTTGTGAACTCTAGCTTTACGCTATTAGATTGAATGTGCATGTAACTTTTATTTTATGAATTTGAATGTAGGCCATGGTCCAAATGGAGCATAACTTTTCCTTGGTTGTGAATTGCATTTAATATAGATTTTTCATGGAACCGAACCCATGGGCCTTGAAACATTCATCACAGGCTTGTGATTTGGGCAATGGCTTAATTCAGTTTTCATGTCCAAATAATATTTTATGTTTATTTTTCAATTCCACACAATTTTTCCTATAAAAAATATAAAAATATACACATTCCTATAATATAAAGTTAGATAAAAATTGTAATTTCCACACTTATCAAGCTTCTATTATTTCATTCACCGAGCAATTGATCAAATTTGGAACATATCATTATTAATGCCATACTATGACCCTTTATGAGAGGACACCCTTATGATTGCCTCATCACAAACAACCAACTCATTGTGAATTTTCTCCATTAATGGTGATTATGAAGCTCCAATTTTCTTCTATGAGCAACTAAGATGATGCCAATCTTTCTCAACAAGCAGTGAATTGGACCTAAGTTCATTTTTCATAAACATAACATTAATAGCTAATAACTATGATATTAAATACTTAAACTTTGTAAGCTTACGTATCATATCAAGTAATATAGTGGACAAGAAGTAGATTGTTGTATCCCACAAGAAACACAAGCGAAAGTTATTGAACTATATAGTGAATTACACTATTCAACAAGATCAATAAAACAATAAATTTGTTACTAAGCCACTAACTAAATTATAATTTGATAATGTAGCAATTTTTCAAAAGCAAAAAACCATGTGTAATGATCCATAGGATTTTCATGGATAATGAATTTCACTAAACAGTTTTTTTAATGGAGAGCTTGATTAGGTTCAACCGTTCACAAAAATATACACTAATTTCTTTTAAAAAGAAGTAAACACTAGTTTAGATACACTCACTTCCCTATTTTTGTACAAGTATTAGCAATGCCCTAACCGCTTAAAGAATCAAAGAACATTTGGTTGTATTAATCCTATAGGTAATTTTCTCCTTTGTAAATTAATGCTGTCAAAATTGCTCTACATTAAATATGCACGTCTTGTGGGTGTTGTAAACATTGAGCTAAACTTTTCAAAGATCGCTAATCTTTGAAAAGCTTATGAAAATCAATGTCAATAAAATCTATCAAATTCGACAAAACGCATTTCATGCAATACCTTAAAATCCACTAAATTCCTAATTCACATTACATTATAAACTTCAAAAAGATACTTAATAACTAATGGTTACTTAAAAAAAAAAAGACAATGAAAACATTTGAAAATAATTTCAAAATACCCACTAAAAGAAGCTTTTGGCTTTCAAAGCAACAATAAAGAGCAAGTGCAACATTACTTAAAACGACTTTAATCCAACATGAAACTTCAATTAAAATCTAATAATTTACCACTAATTAAGTCATAAGGGTTTTAAAGTGCTCAAAACAAGTGGCTTAGCTATTGGGGCTATGCTAAAAGAAATCTCTCATGAGAAATTTCCAACATGGTGTCTAATTACAACTTTAGTTATTTCAAGCTTACTTTGTTTAAATCTTATCGAGTGAGATTCAAACAAAACCTTCGAGGACATGCTTTAAACCAAATCTCCCTTCATAGGATACCACCGAATATGCAAAAGAAGGGATGCCCTACTTCATTTGAACTTACATGAGATTTAAGCAAAGTTCATGACTTCAAGAAGATACCTTGTCAAGTGACATTTGAATCATGTAGCTTTGGCTCCAATTTTCGTCAAATTTCCATCTTCTTCTCTTGATTCTTAGATTTTGATGACTTTTGACTAATTTACTTGGAAAAACTGCAAACCCCATAAAAATAGACCATTAAAATAGATGTTACACCAATGCACTTCACTAAATAGAGAGGGAATGGAATTACTATATCTGCTCTATTCTATAAAACAAACCTAATACAATATTTACTTGACCATAATGGTTATTTGATAGGCAAAAAATCCCACCAAAATATTAGATAGCTATTATAGAAGGAAACTTCATAAAAGCTATTTATTGATTTTATTCTCCACTTCCCTTCTTCTCCTTCCCATCTTCTTCTTCTTTTACTTATTCATCGAGTCTAGTCGCCATGCCTACAATAGATCATGAACCACCACCACAAACCATTGCCACAAGCTACGAACACACCAACATGGACAACCAATGCACCACCAACGTGCCACTTAAATGTACATGTTTTTTTATTGCTTGGAGTGACTCATGTGCACTTATATAAATTCATTGTGTATACATCATGTTGTTATTAATGAAATGTATTGATATGGCTTTCCTATCCATTATATTGTCTATGGTGATTAAATTGACTAGAAAATTAAGATGCTACCTATAACTAAAAGGGAAAGCAAATGACTAGATGATGCCTAAATATTGGTCTTTTGTTATGTGGACTTGGTGCAAATCTATCTATAGTCTAGTGATTTTTGAAGTGATAACAATGACCCTCCTCTAATGCAATGCCATGTCCACTAAAGTTAAGCATAAACAATTAAGGTAACATCAATTTCTAAGGCTGATATGATATCATTTAGTAATTTTAGTATACATTATGGTGAGGGTTGATGAAGACATGTAGAAGAAGAAAGCATGTATGTGGAAGAAGAAGATTTTAGGGTTTGTAAAAAGTAAGAGCAATATAGTCATTTGTGTTCTAATACTAATATATTTTTTAGTTGCCTTTTTGCCTAAGTAAATGATTTAATAAGCTATTACAATCTTGCTCTATTTCTAATGGATAGGAATTCTATTGTAGTTTTATTACATTTAATGAAAGGAATGAGTACTTAAAAAATAGTCATGGAAAGATCATGCATAACTATGTAAGTTATTAAACATGTCATATGCAATTTCCTCCATTGAAGGTAACAATAAGGTGCCAACAAATGATGTAAATCTTCTTGGACAAGTAGCAAATTAGAATTGAATTTCATTTGCCATAGATATGTATTACCTCTAGTTTTCCTCCATGGTTAACTCCTAATCTTGGAATGGTCGATCATACCTTCGAAGTTTTCTCTTTAAAGATTTTTTTCCTTTTCAAATTTTTATTATATTAAATTATATAAATTGTTACCTAAACTTTCAGTGTTTTTATTTTTTACTACTTTTATATATGAAGTTTGAAATTGCTAAATGTTTTACCAAATCAAAATTTTACTTATTAAATTTATCAATCAAGAATGTCTGGTAGCTTAGAAACATACACGGCCGGATACACGGGCAGAAGGCACGGCGTGTATTGTGTCAGATAGCTCCCAGAAACATACACGGCCGGCTACACGGTTAGAAGGCACGGCCATGTATTGTGTCGGGTAGCTCCTAGAAACATACATGGCCGGATACACGATCAAAAGGCACGACCGTGTATTGTGTTTGGTAGCTATCAAAAACATACACAGCCGTGAATATTTAGATATTTGTTTCGTGACTTAGTTTGTAAATATGACATATATATTTTGTATTGTATATTTTGGTAGAGAAAGATTTGTTTTCCTAGTTTGTAAGATATAGTTGCTTGGAAAAATATTCTCCTAATGTATATATATACTTGAACATGAATTATGAAAAGGGCATTCAGCCAAAGTTTCTCAAAAGTTATTATGGTATCAGAGCCACACAACTGAGTATTGTGTTGAATCCATAGTTTTTTTTTAGTCTTGGAATTGCTGGTTTGTTCTTGGTTTTCCTTTGGCTTTAGGTTGGTTAATTCCAATCAACAATTTTTTTTTGATAATCAAGTTGTGAGTGACAATTTTGTTTAGAATGTCTCCTGAGAAAACACATGAACTCTTAGCTATTAGATTTACGGGGAAGAATTATGCTGCATGGGAATTTCAGTTCAAGATGTTTTTAAAAGGGAAGGAGCTTTGGGGTCATATTGACGGTCCTCTCCAGCTCCTACAGAGTCGAAAGATCATGGTCAATGGGAGGCACAGGATGCCCGAATTGTTTCTTGGATTTTGGGATCTATTGAGGTTCATATGGTGAACAATTTATGATCCTTTGGCACAGCAAAAGAAATGTGGGAATACTTGAAGTGCGTCTATAATCAAGATAATACTGCAAGACGGTTTCAATTGGAACTTGATATGAGTAATTATAGTCAAGGTAATCTCTCAATTGAACAATATTATTCTAGCTTCCTTAATTTATGGAGCTAATATTCTGGTATTATCTATGCCAAGGTGTCAAAGGAGAGTTTGGCTAGTCTTCAGGCTGTTCATGAAGTGAGTCGTCGTGATCAGTTTTTAATGAAGCTCAGACTTGAATTTGAAACCGCTCTGGCTGGGTTGCTGAATAGAGATCCAGTTCCTTGTTTGGATGTATGTTTTGGTGAATTGCTGTGCGAGGAACAAAGATTGGCGACACAAGCCGCTGTTGGTGCAACTGGTGGATCATCTGGAATAGTTAATGTTGCGTATGCTGCTCAGACCCGAGGAAAGGGAACAATGCAGTGTTACAGCTGCAAAGAATTTGGTCATATTGCCCGTCATTATAGTAAGAAGTTTTGTAATTATTGCAAGCAAAAAGGACATATTATTAAGGAGTGTCCTACAAGGCTTCAAAACAGAAGGCCACAAGCTTTTCATGTTACGGTATCCGACTCTTGCAATCTTGGTTCGACATCCACAATTGCTGGCAATAATCAATCTGTTCTCTCACCAGATATGGTTCAACAGATGATTCTCTCTACCTTCTCTGCTTTTGGTCTTCAAGGGAAAGGTAAGACTACTAATTATGTTCCTTGGTTTATTGATTCCGGCACCACAAATCATATGACTGGCACATTTGATTTATTGCATAATCAACATCCATATACTGGTACTCAACACATTCAGGTTGCCGATGGAAATAATATTCCTATTACGACAGTTGGTGATATTAGCTCTTCCTTTCGACATGTCTTGGTTTCTCCTAAATTATCTACTAACTTACTTTCTGTTGGGCAAATGGTGGATAATAACTGTGATGTCCACTTTTCTCGTGATGGTTGTACTATGTAGGATCAAGTGTCGGGGAAGGTGATAGCGAAGGGGCCTAAAGTGGGTAGGTTATTTCCATTACAATTTATCGTTCCTCGGACTTTGTCATTAGCTTCTTCAGTTGTTGAAAATAAGGCTAGCATCTGGTATAGATGCTTAAGACATCCAAATAATGTTGTTTTGAATCATTTGTTGCAAAGAGGTGTTCTCGGTTCCATAGATAAGAGTTTATTAGTTGATTGTTCTCCTTGTAAACTGGGCAAAAGTAAGACATTGCCTTTTCCTGTTTTGGGTAGTCGTGCCAATAAATGTTTTGACATTATTCATAGTGATGTTTGGAGAATTGCACCGATTATTTCACATGATCAGTATAAATATTTTGTGACATTTATTGACGATTACAGTTGATTTACATGGATTTATTTTTTGCATTCCAAAGCAGATGTATTTACTGTGTTTCAAACCTTTGTGACATATATTGAAACTCAGTTTTCCGCTTGTATTAAAATCTTACGGTCTGATAATGGTGGTGAATATATTTCTCATGAGTTTCAAGCATTTCTTCATAACAAGGGTATTGTTTTACAACGCTCATGTCCTTATACACCTCAGCAGAATGGAGTTGCCGAACGGAAAAATCGACATTTGTTAGATGTGGTGCGCACATTGTTGTTAGAATCTTCTGTTCTAGCTAAGTTTTGAACCAAAGCTTTATCTATTGCCGTTTATCTGATTAATCGCTTACCATCTCAACAATTGAAGTTTGATTCTCCCTATCAACGAGTGTTTGGTAAACATCCTAATTATCATATGCTACATACTTTCGGATGTGTTTGTTTCGTTCATTTACCTACCCATGAACGTCATAAGTTGTTAGCCCAGTCTATTTGATGTAGCTTTATGGGTTACAGTCCTAATCATAAAGGTTTTGTGTGTTATGATTCGATTAATAATCGCTGGCATATCTCTCGGGATGTGATTTTCTTTGAACATGAATACTATTTTCAGCAACATCTTTCGACATCTGATACTGTTGTACTTCCTTACTTTGATGACTCTTATTTTGATAAACGGTTCAAGCCTGGACTTGTCCTTTCCGACCCTGCTCCTGAAAATGCTTCAATGATTCTTCGACGATCAACTCGGTACACTCGTCCTCCAGATAGATATGGCTATTCTGCAATTGTAACTAATACTACAATTCCTACCTCTTATTCTCAGGTTGCTAAGCAGACTTGCTGGATAAAAGCCATGCAAGAGGAACTTCAAGCACTTCAAGATAATCACACTTGGGATATTGTTTCATGTCTTGCTGGTGTTAAACCCATTGGTTGTAAATGGGTTTATTCACTTAAGATTCGATCTGATGGTTCCCTTGACAGATATAAGGCAAGGTTGGTAGCTCTTGGCAATCGACAGGAATGTGGAATTGATTATGAAGAGACCTTTGCACCTGTGGCTAAGATGACAACTGTCCGGCTTATTCTATCTATTGCTGCATCTAAAGGATGGTTCTTACGATAGATGATGTTAAGAATGCATTTTTGCATGGGGACCTCAAGGAAGATATCTATATGACTCCTCCTCCAGGATTGTTTTCCACATCCTCACATGATGTTTGTAAGCTCAAACGGTCTCTATATGGTTTAAAACAGGCTCTACGGGCCTGGTTTGAGAAGTTTCGTAATACTCTTCAGAGCTTCTCTTTTATTCAAAGTTAGTATGATTCTTCATTATTTTTGTGCAAGACTGACAAGGGAATTATTTTGTTGTTAGTCTATGTTGATGATATTGTTATCATAGGATCTGATACTCAATTGATGTCTCAGTTACAGGAGCGTCTTCAAGGTTCTTTTCATATGAAGGATTTAGGATCGTTAACTTATTTCTTAGGTCTTGAGGTTCGATCTTCTTCTGCTGGTATTTTTCTTCATCAACATAAATATACTGAGGAACTTATTGCTTTAGATGGTCTCCAAGAGGGACGTTCTGTTGATACTCCTTTGGAAGTGAATGTTAAATATCAACGAAATGATGGTGACTTTCTATCTGATCCATCTCTATATCGACAACTTGTTGGAAGTCTCAATTATCTGACTATTACACGTCCTGATATTTCATTTGCTGTCCAACAAGTTAGTCAATTTATGCAGGCACCTACACATCTTCATTTAGCAGCAGTTCGCTGTATTGTTAGGTATTTAAAAGGGACTTCTCATCATGGTTTGTTCTTTTCTGCGGAGTCTCCTATTTACTTAACCAGATATAGTGATGCTGATTGGGCTGGTTGTTCTGATACATGTCGTCTATCACTGGTTGGTGTATGTTTCTTGGTAACTCTTTAATTTCTTGGAAGAGTAAGAAACAAGATCGTGTGTCTAAGTCTTTTACTGAGTCTGAATATCGTGCTATGTCGTCTACTTGCTCTGAGATCATTTGGCTCCGGGGTTTGTTGGCTGAGGTTGGTTTTCCTCAACTTGGGTTTACCTCTCTTTATGTCGATAATACTAGTATTGTTCAGATTACTGCTAATCCTGTCTTTCATGAGCATACGAAACATATTGAAGTGGACTGTCATTCTATTCGAGAAGCTTGTGATAATGGTGTTATTTCTCTTCCTCATATCTTTTCTGATCTTCAAACGGCTGATTTATTTACTAAGGCTCTTTCTCCGCAGCGTCATCAGTTTCTTGTTGGCAAATTGATGCTTCTTGATCAGTCCGCATCAATTTGAGGGGGGATATCAATCAAGAATGTCTGGTAGCTCAAAAACATATACGGCCGGATACACGGCAGAAGGCACGACCGTGTATTGTGTCAGATAGCTCCCATAAACATACACGGCCGGCTACACCGTCAGAAGGCATGACCGTGTATTGTGTCGGGTAGCTACCAGAAACATACACGGCCTGATACACGACTAGAAAGCACGGCCGTGTAACACAGCCGTGAATATTTAGATATTTGTTTCGTGACTTAGTTTGTAAATATGGCATGTATATTTTGTATTATATATTTTTGTAGAGGAAGATTTGTTTTCCTAGTTTGTAAGATATAGTTGCTTGAAAAAATATTATCCTAATGTATATATATACTTGAACATGAATTATGAAAAGGGCATTTAGCCAAAGTTTCTCAAAAGTTGTTAAAATTAACCAATCATTATTTCCCATGTCATATTCTAAAATCATTGAGGCAATAAATTTAATAAGTAAAAAGTTCAATTTAATATAATGTATAGTTACCTACTTGACAGCTTTTTGGTTAATATAAGGAATTGGATTAAACAAAATATCTAATTATTGTTCAGTTTACAATATGAATGTAGTATTGGATAAGAAGTCCATGAAAGTACAAGACAAACTCAAAATTTTGTACCATTGATATAAGAATCCTATTCATTGGGCATAATAAAAGACTTCAAGGTAATTCTCTTATTTTCAAAGAACATGCATATTAAAAACAAGGTACAAGAGATTGTGTCATGCTATAGTTTTTATACTATGCCATTTTGTTCTCCTTGTATTGTCTTATTATGATAATCAAAGTTAACTTTAGAAACTTCAAAATTTTAGGTATTGTTTGATTATTATACATTTAGGGTATTGTACTTGATAAAACATTTTGTTTCTTATTTGGTTTGCATATTTTCTCAATTATTAGACAAAAATGATCTTAAAGCATAAAACAAAATGCTTATATTAATCTAAAATATAATACAAAAATCAAATTCACTAGACAAAAATATAAAAATCTTTATTTAGTACTTTGTATATTATGTTTAGTACAATACTTTATCTATCCAAATAAAGGATATCACAAAAATCTTTGTTGAGTATAATGCATATCGAACGTAGTATAAGAGAGTTATATTGTCCCGTTTTTCTTGTTCTATACTATTCAATACTTTTTGTACTATCTAGTACTATAATAATTCAGACTATCTAAGTATAGAATTTAATAGGTAAAATTTCAATTAAGTATGATATTTAGTATTTTTAAACTTTAAAAATAAAATTAAACAAACACAAAAAAATTGAGTTATTGAATTTAACATTATATCTATTTGTAAAGATAAAGCGTGTGCTTTATCAGTATGATTTTTCTTTGCATTTTTGTGCTTAGGATTGAGGAGCTATGTATGAGTTTCCTGTTTTTGAGCAAACTTATTTGTAAAAAAAGTTCAAGGAAAACTATATTCCAAAATAATGTAGTTAAATCATAAATTAATTTAGACTACGATTTTGCTAAAAAAAAATCGCATGTTTTAATCGGAGGTAAATCATAAGTTGATATTGCAATTTATCCACTTGACCAAATACTCAATGTAAGGAGGTATGCCACGATGTCACACTGTCCAATCCATAGTAATATACTTCGTCTCTTTGTTAAAGGAATCAACAATAGCAGCAGGTGATCGATTTGATAGCCCCTTGCTAGGATCCTCCATGTCTTCATGATAGGGCTTCAAGTAACTTGCATGGGAGACCAATCGTATTTTGAGTTAGGAGGTTCCATTGATAGAAAACCTTGACAATCCTTTTAGTGATCTTGAATGTGCCTTTATACTTCCACACCAACCTCTTATGCAGCTTCCTTCATGACTTGAACAGTTGTGGAAAGAGCCTCACAAGTACTAAGTCACCCACTCGGTACTTCATCAGCTATTAAGAAAGCTCCCACGAAGGCTTTTACCCTTTTTAAGATTGGATCAATTATTTCATCACGATCAATACCTCTAGGCAAATTGTAATGTTAAATCGTAAATTAAAACTATAATTTTATTACAATATTTTGAGATATAGTTTTTTTGAAACTTTTTTTTATTGATAAGTTGCTCGGTACATGGCTTGGGATTGAGTATATACTTTTTGGAAGGATAAAAAAAAAGAAAAATATACCACATCATCACTCTCAAACAGCAAGCGAGCTCAAAAACAACTGTTTGAAAACCCCAAAGAAGCAAATCACAACAGAGATGAAGCGATTCTTCAAACCTGTAGAGAAAGATGGTTCCAACAAAAAACCTAAAGATTGCAAGGACACTGAAACAGCATCAGGAGACGACATAAGAGACCCTTGCAAGTTCATTACATGGAATGCCAACAGTTTCTTCCTCCGTGTTAAGAACCACTGGCCCGAGTTCGCCAAGTTTGTCACTGAGCTCGACCCTGATGTCATTGCCATTCAGGTAGTTACTTTGATCGTTGTATTTGGTGTTTTCATCCTTTGGATATTGTAAAGCCTTCATTTTTTTCGCTTGCCCAGATAAATTTTTTTATCTTTTTTTGTAATTTGGGTCTGTTAACCGGCTCACCGGTGTTCGGGGCACTTGTTTTTCACATTCTTTAAGATAGATTATACACTTTACAAGCGAATGAAAAGATTGTTTAGTGGGTCTCTTTACATATTGTCGGGCATTGGTTGACATTTTCCTTGTTATTTTTCTTTTCGGAATGCAGCAGTTTCTACTTAAGTGAATTTTGTGTTGTTGGTGAAGAAGCTCTGTAGGATGATCTTGTGTTGAATTGTTAGGTTCGTAGAGGAATGTTTCAATGCGAGCTTTTCATGAAAGAACTGGGTGGGAATCCAATTGTTACGAGGGTTTTGGAGTGATATTCCTCTAGGGTTTAGATAGAAAAACTCCATCTTTTTTTTCCACCCCTGTTTGAGATTTAGACTTTCTAATAGCTTATAGAGCTGATAAATAGTTTTCACTCAAGGGTAGTTGGTGTTGATGCAGTTTTGTGGGATAATTCATTGAACATGGTTTGGCGTGATCATATTTCACTGCAAAATGGGAGCTTTTTGGCACGAATATGGTGGGATTTCATTGTCCTTGAGGCTCTTGGAGTGATCCTTTTAGGGTTGAGATAGTGAAACTTCATGCGTTTATTTTTCTTTGTATTTTTAAGGCATATATTGATTGACCGACATTATGACTGGTGTTTATCTCAGGAAAAATTGATACCTCAAACATCTAAATAAGCTACAGCTAGTAAATACACTCAGTGGTTTTATTTATATCTCAATGCCTACCCCTTGGACTGAGACATTGCTTAAATCCTTTATTCTAATTAATTAAATGGGAGCCAAATAATAATGTAGGAGCTCTAAAATACCATGTTGGATTAGTGGAACAGCTAGCTCATCTAAAACTTCATACTGGTATTTGTAGTTGTAATTTTGTTTTATGTTTGATGTGTTGTTCACATGAAAAAGCAGTTGAGTTTAGATTCTAAGCTTGTTTGTTGGACAGTAATAATCTCTTTAGACTGCTAATGGTTAAGTTGAGAAATTGCTTACATTGAGTTGCCTTGTTGTGTCCATTTATTATTGGATGGCAACATTCAGAGGAATGCAAAAGACCTTGAGTGCCTTCTTCTATTATGGGTATACCTAACACATTGGCAATGTTAAGTTGGGAATGTGACAGAAGGAACCTCCCTTTGCATGCATTTCTATGCTTGTTGTGCAGTTATATTTTCATGTTAATCCAAGTAACTCTTGTTTTAGCAATGATACATTATCTGGACCATGCTATGAAATTGTGGCTAGATAATATGAGCATAGTAACAGAGAACTTGAAGCTGTTAGGGCTGGCGTACACAAGTAAGTTAAAAGGGAAAAGAAAAATAAAAGCACAAGATTTTACCCTAGTTCACCCATTAATCAGGGCTACGTCCAGCAGAGGATTCCACTATAATTAGCACTTTACTCTCTTATTTTTTATCACGCAATTACAAGTAAAAAAGAAAATATATAGTAACAGCTATTCATGAACCCAAGTTTAAACTTTTAATTGCTAAAAGCCTCTTGGCGTTTAAGGGGAGACTCCCACTAGGGTGGCTTCCTCGCTCGCTCAGCGTAGAGTGGGACTCACGTACTTTCTTATCGTAGGAGAGTATGAACCACACCCCAACAGAAGCAACTCTCATTTAGCTTAACAATTTTTTGAAGATAAATCTTATGTGAGGTTTTACTCAAAAAAATGTCTTAAGTGAGGTGCACTTGGTATGTATTTGATCCCAATGTGCTTGCAATTTTCTTACAAAGTAAATATATGATCATTTACCTGCAAATCATGTGTTGTTCCTGCTATTTTTTATGCAATTTCCTTTATGTATCTCCCTATTCTTATATCACCTTATCTACATCTCTATACATGTAAGCCCCTTTTGGCTTATGGAGTCTGGAGAAAATATCTTATAGTACTTAATAATAGGAAGTGAGGATGCCTGCAGCTGGATCAAAAGGTGGACCTAAAAATCCTGGAGCATTGAAAGATGACACAAGCTCTTCTCGTGAGGAAAAGCAGGTAAATTTCCCATTGTTGTTCCCAATATGTTGTAGCATTGGTATGACCTCTCTACATATTTCCTCTATAGATATTTGTCTGAACAGCTTTCATTTTTTTCCTTTACCACCATTGGTGCTCCAATATATGGTTGATCTTTTTGGCTCATTAGTAAATGGCTATACTTATTTAGTTATTCCCATAGGTATTGACCTGGAACATTGAGCTAGGTCCTCTCTGCATTAATCCTCAGGAACACATTTGAATCAATTCTGGAATCAAGGGCAGCATTGAACCGCTTGCATGATAGCATGGGCTTGCTTATGCTTTCTACAAAAAAATAAATGACTCAGGGGGTCTTTCAAAAGTTTCTCCAATGATGTGCTGTTGATGTACTATATACTTAAAAATAATTTTTTTTTTTACCCATACAGCACCTTCAATTTCGCATCTTATGTGAGTTGCTTATCTTGCCAAATACTCATCTGTTTGCAGATAATAATGCGTGCCCTTTCAAGTCCACCATTTAGAAACTATAGTGTGTGGTGGTCCCTCAGTGATTCTAAGTATGCAGGGACTGCCTTACTTGTGAAAAATTGTTGCAAGCCGAAGAAGGTCACGTTTTCTCTAGATGGCAAAGGTACTAATTATATAACATTTAATCCTATCTGCAAAGTTTTATGTGAATCAGGAAGATCTAATTAAAAATATTTGTGTTGCGGAAAAATAAATGAGTGATTTGTATCACTCCTATACATTTTCCTGTGGTTACAAGTAACCTTAAGCTTATCTGCTTAGATTGATTTTATTTGCTGTGATTAAAAGTTGAGCTATCGGGTCATGTCTTTCCTATCCTTCACTCCTTATTTTAACAATTAACCTATTGCAAGCATTACATTAGAAGGTGTTAAAGTAAATTAAAGCGTCATAGTGTTTGCTCAGTTGGTTATCTAGATAATAGATCTCAAGTAGGGAGGTAGAAATAAAAAATATTTCCTTAGTATGACACTTAGATTTTTATCATTACGGTGATTTCCGTATTATTTTGGATTACTTCACAAGAAAAGAAACAAAAGGTTTTTGAAAATAAAGAGGCACTACTGCCCAGAGTTTTTTCAGTTATTTCTAATCCTGTTCACTTCTTGGATTCCCTATGCATATTTGATGATTTTGAGGAATTTTCTGTTATTTTTTCCTGTTTTTATTGTGATCGTAAGTGTTAGTGTTCGTGTAATTTTGACCATTCATAAAAGAAATGTACATAGTACAAAATTTAAAGGACCTCCACAGCAAGAAATGGAATCACAATTCATGTGATGAAAACCATGAGAATTTTTTCAGGAGTAACCTGCATAATGTTGATTGACATATTGTTGCGCAGTTTTTTCATATAGTTGATTGACAGAGTTCTTTATTTATGAACTTGCGCAGCTTCAAAGCATGAGCCTGATGGCCGTGTCATCTTGGCTGAATTTGGAGCATTCCGTTTCTTGAACACATATGTTCCAAATAATGGTTGGAAGGAAGAGGAGAACTCATTTGTAAGGAGAAGAAAGTGGGATAAAAGGTTGCTGGAGTTTGTTACTCAATCTTCAGACAAGCCACTCATTTGGTGCGGTGATTTGAACGTTAGGTAAAATGGTTCTCTTCCCACTTGTTTGATATCTATTCTGGATTTTACTGTGATTTCCAACTCGATGGCAATAATATCCTATGATTACAGTTGATATGAGCTGTAATGATTGCAAGTGTTACCCTAATGGCGAGTGTGTATGCTGGCTATATCTCTTGTATTTTCAGAATATTTGGTGCTTGACTA